>PJEM01003471.1:0-184327 GCA_004023845.1 Helogale parvula
AAAAACGATAAAATACCTAGGAATAAACCTAACCAAAGATGTAAAAGACCTATATGCTGAAAACTATAAAAGACTTATGAAGGAAATTGAAGAAGACACAAAGAAATGGAAAAACATACCGTGCTCATGGATTGGAAGAATAAACATTGTGAAAATGTCATTATTACCCAAAGCAATTTACACATTCAATGCAATCCCCTTCCGGCACAATTTCAATCTAATCTTTAAAGTTAAATATCCCCAGATAAGTTCCAAGAAAAATGAGCAACTTCCAGCCAAATATCACAAAAGGCATATAGAAACAAAGCATTATGTGAATGTCAGCCGATGCAATAATAGTGAAATCATGTCCACAAATAATTTAAACATTGGAATTATCAGACACAGAATATAAATTTCAAACTTAAAGGAATAAAAGGAGAAGTGTGAATTGTGAACAAGATATAAAAGACTTAGAATATGACCAAACTTAATTGAAAAATAGCCAAGTAGAACTTTGAGAAATGAAAACCATGGCAATTGAAATTAAAACCTTAACAGAAATAAGACCCATCAAAATGGAAAATTATTAAATGGAAAGATGGATACAAGAAAAGTATTCAAAATGCAACATTGAGAAACAAATGTGTAGAAAACGTGAATCTAACATTAAGAGAAATGGTATATAAAGCAAGAAGTTAAATAAATACTTAAATTAGAATTCCAGAAAGAAAGGTAATTCCAGAAAGAATTCCAGGTGGAGAATGAGATAAAGGCAAGACTTCAAGGGAAAATAATCAGTTGGAATTTTCCAGAATTATTTAAATACATCAAGCTTCAGATCTAGGAACTATAACAAATCTCAAGCAGGGTAACCTTCACAAAACAAAATGAAATGACAGAAACCCAAAGGAAAAATAGAATTTGTTAAAAGCAACCAAATTCTGAAAATGGATATACAGCTTAACAAAAATTGTGCGCTGCAGTAAAAGCCGAACTTATAGGTAAACTCATAGCACTGAATACGTATATTAGAAAGAAAGACATTTCCAGTAATCGCTAGTGAAGTAAAATAAATTTTTTGAAACTATCAATGATGTAACAATGCTAGAAAACTGATTTATACTTACTGTTCTCTCTATAGAAAGTAATGTTGCAAAATCATTATCATACGAACAACTGACCAAAAAATACAGTGCCAAAATGTAGGAGAAATTATTATACAGATAAATCAGACAGTTGGTTAATACAAACATTAAGTTATCATGATATATATGCTACTTGTCAGATTTTTAAAGTTTATAATTTCTTTGATTTCTAAATAAATATTGAATTGCCAACTTAATTTGGCACTCATAATTTTGTGTTATTTTTCTTAAAGAGGGCCTCCCTTCCAATTGTATAAGCTTCAGGTTTTTCAAAGTTTGAACCTACATTTGATGTAACACAAACATTACTCTGTAGAAATTATACACACCTATGCCTGACACCAGTGCTCATATTAATGTGGGGCCACTGGGAGATAAGGCTGGTGAGCTGTGCCTTGAGAAACTGGGCAGTGTAAATACCTTGGTGAATTTACTATAGTCTAGTATCAGACTAGTATCCTACAGGCCCAGACCTGATTTTGTTGTTGGGAACAGACCCATCTCAAATTAGTTTCATGAGACTGATATATATGGCAATTAATTTATTTATAGGGTACAATTACTATCATAAGCATCAAAAATATTTGAGGGGCACCTGGGTGGCTCAGTTGGTTAAACATCTGACTGTTGGTTTTGGCTCAGGTCATGATCTCACAGTTCATGGGTTCGAGTCCTGCTGGTGCAGAGATTGTTTGGGATTCTTTCTGTCTCCCTTTCTCTCTGCCATTCCACTGCTCTCTCTCTTTCTAAACAGACAAACAAACTTGAAAGTACATCTGTTTCATACATTTTAGTGTGTGTGTAGAAAACTGCATGGGAAGTCAGTATATTAATTTATAATGAGAGATTTCTAATATAAGGGCTAGAAATACCTGAAATTGAAGGAAGGGCATGCTCTTCTCCTGAAGGCAGACTAGCATGGAAAATCAAATTCTAATCAGAAATTCACATGATAAGCATGAAATCAAAACAGAGTTAGAAAAAAAATTGAATATTTAATGATAACAGACTAAAATTTTCTTTTGAATGTTTTTGTCATTGGGATTTGCATATTTAAAGACGACTTGGCTACAAACCCTATGCCCATTTTCACTGCAGGGTTGGCCCTATTAGCGGGATTGAACCTACCCAATGTCTTATATTTGAGGGTACCCTCAATAGTGCTTGGATGTGACTTCCTTTTCTACAAGCCCTCTTCAATTGATAAATACTGTTACTCAAGTAAGATGATGACACATCTATGGTCAAATCTATGACTCATCTTAATGTTTCACTCTCAGACTAACATAGTTGGCTCTAAACACGCTAGGACTGTCTGTATAGGAAATGTTACTTACAGCATTATTTATTATCATGGATTCCAGAAATGGTTTAATGTGTGATAGAAAGGTGATGATCAAGAATATTCTGGATTACCTCCTCAATATACTATTATACAATTAATAAGAGTTAATATGGTAGGGGCACCTGTGTGGTTCAGTTGATTAAGTGTCCAGCTTTGGCTCAGGTCATGATCTCACGGCTCATGAGTTTGAGCCCCGCATGGGACTCTGTGCTGACAGCTCAGGGCCTGTAGCATGCTTCCGATTCTGTGTCTCCCTCTTTCTGCCCCTTCCTCATTCTCTCTCTCTCTCTCTCTCTCAAAAATAATAAATAAAATTAAGAATTTTTTTTTAAAAAATAAGAGTTAACATGGTAGAAACTATATTGCCAGACAGAATAGGTATGTTAAATGTTAAGTGAAAAAAAGGCACAATGCATATACCTAATGAAAACAATTAGGCAAGCTTTAGAATTAGAATTACATGTGGACAAGGAATGAAAAGAAAGATTTTCTTGTTTTATTTTGAGCTCTATTAATAGAATAGAATACTATAATGCTATTTTGTTATTTATGTATCCAAATCATTTTCTAAAATCTCTGTTTCCTTCTCATACTTCTTTCTTTAGTATGAAATTGTGGTTATCTAAATTTCAAAGGTATAAAATATAATGGAGCTTCAATCTGCTCCAAATATTTGGAAACTAGGTTTTCATAACTATCCATTCTTTGGATCAATATGAAATATCTTTAGTGAAGATGTACTATGGGTTTAGTATGGTTTCAGACATATCTTACAGATAAAGAAAGGATGTGCTACTAAAGCAGAAAAGGGCAGATTTATTTACTCTCAGAGGCAACTGTCTGGAATAGACAGAAAATTGCCAGAGATGGGGAAATAAGATGAAGGATTTTGAAATGTGGCTATCAAGTGGTGTGATCCTTACCACATTTATTAAGGTCAGTTAGCTGCTGTATTCAGATCAGGTTATGGCTCTCCCCCAGAAAGGCCTCACATCTCACTGCCTCTCATGGCTCTATGCTCTCCGGCTGAGGTCTGGGCAAACCTTCTGGGGCCCATTCTGGGTGGGCCTCAGGAGTCGAGTTCTGACACCAGTTAGAAAAGAAGGCCATGTTGGAGCTTGATTCTGGCTTAAGAGGCTCAGAGTCAAGTCCGGAGACTGGGAGCATCAGGTTAGGAGCCAAAGTGAGGAAAGTGAGCTTAAGAGGGCTTAGTTGCTAGAGTTCAGGGTGGGGCAGTGGATAAAGTTAGGGTGACTGCCACTTTGTCTCATTGGAAACCCATGTTGTGTGTGAGAGGGGAGGACAGTAAAGGCAGATGCATTCATTCCGTCAGTCTCTCCAGTGCCTGCCGCAGGCGCTGCACCACACCAGGTGTCTCGACTGTGGTCTGATCCTTCAGGGCAGCGAGCCCAAAGCTCTGTACACACCTGCCTTCAATCTATGCATTCCATTCTATTCCATTCCATTCCATTCCATTCTGTTCCGTTCCATTCCATTTCATTCCATTTCTCCTCTTCTTCAGTAACAGTAGCAGAAGTTAGGAACCAAAGAAAACACAGAGCAGTAAGGATGTCCAACAGATAATTGGGATCAGAGGCACAGGGCAAAGAAGGAGGCAGAGGACCTATTTGAAAGAGGTTAAGTTCCTCTTGACCCTCAGAAGCACAGGAAGGGGGACACATGGGAGGCTTCTCCTGCCAGCCTCCAGCCAGGGGCTTTGTGGAGGCCCTGGGAGGTTTCAGAGCTCCTTGTCTCCCACTGGGCAGTCCAGGAGGCTGCTCCTTCCCCAGGGGCCCCTCCACCCTGGGGAATCATCTCTCCCTTCACTACTGTGCTGAGGCTGCAGAGTGCAGAGCCAGGGCCGTCAGCAGGGAGGGCACTATAAATAATCTGGTGACAGGAGGCTCACGCTGTCTGTCCTTCCCTTTCTCCAGTCACCTTGGAGACAGCTGGGTGAGGCCAGGCCTTCCAAGTGGCACCTCAGCCTCCTCCACCCCGGCCATCCCACCTGAGGGAAAACAGCATAGAATGGAGGACACACTGCTCTCTGGCATCACTGCCCTGGTCCCCACTAAGGAGAGCTGGGAGCTCTCCTTGCCCTTGCCTGAGGACACTCACCACCCATCTACAGCACTTCAAGAACAGGAGGCTGTTGCAGCCTCAGGTGCAAAGTGCATGAAATATCAAGATGTTCATGAAGATTCCTGGAAGGAATTCTGCTTCCAGAGTGGGGCAAGGCAGGGTAGGAACAGCATCCTTGCTGGTCTGTAATTGCCCACTGGTGCACTCAGTTGGGCTGGGAGTAACCTGAGGCCTGACCTGTGTCTCATTCAGTCATCCTAACTTCAGAATCCTCTGGGATTATAGGTACTCAATTAATGTTGGATGAAAATAAAGGATGATGAAGACCATGAAATGGCAGGGAAAAACATATTCTGAGGACTGTATCACTCCCCTAACAAATGCTCCTAAAAGCTAAAATCCTGAGAGTTGATGCTATGCCAGGCACTGTGCTAATCTCTTTACCTAAATTATTTTATTTACCATCACAGCCATTCACTGAGAAAAGACTTTAGGCAACTTCCTTGTATAGTTAAATAGTTAATAATTTATCCAAGGGACACAGGAGTGCTGATTCATAGGAGCATATGTACCCCAATATTTATAGCAGTGCTTTCAACAATAGCCGAATTTTGGAAAGAGCCTAAATGCCCACCAATTGATGAATGGATAAAAAAGATGTGGTCTGGGGCACCGGGGTGGCTCAGTCAGTTAAGCGTCTGGCTTCGGCTCAGATCATCTCATGGTTCGTGGGTTTGAGCCCTGCGTCGGGCTCTGTGCTGACAGCTCAGAGCCTGGAGCCTGCTTCAGACTCTGTATCTCCCTCTCTCTCTCTCTGTGACCCTCCCCTGCTCGCACTGTCTCTCTCTGTCTCTCAAAAAAAATAAAAAACATAAAATTTTTTTTAAAAAGATGTGGTTTATATATACAATGGAAAACTACTTGGCAATGAGAAAGCATGAAATCATGCCATGTGGATGGAACTGGAAGGTATTATGCCAAGCGAAAGAAATTAGTCAGAGAAAGGCAGATATCACATGTTTTCACTCATACGTGGATCTTGAGAAATTTAACAGAAGACCATGGGGGAAGGGAAGGGGAAAAATAGTTACAAACAGAGAGAGAGGAAAGTAAACCATAAGAGACTCTTAAATACAGAGAACAAACTGAGAGTGGATGGGGGTGGGGGAAGGGGAAAATGGGTGATGGGCATTGAGGAGGGCACTTGCTGGGATGAGCACTGGGTGTTGTATGGAAGTGATGAATCACAGGAATCTACCCCAAAAACCAAGGGCACACTTTACATACTGTATGTTAGCCAATTTGATAATAAATTATATTAAAAAATAAATAGTTACTATCTAAGATCTAGACTCAGAACCCAAGAAGCCCCCCACATCAGAACCCTCCACTTGGAAGCACTGCACTAAACCATCCCACTAATATTACAGACCCCCATGGCTTCATTCTTGAATAAATAAATACAAGTTCAAATGTTACCCCACTCTAAAGTTTATTTGCTTGGGGACTGTGTGAGTGTGTGTGTGTGTGTGTGTGCGTGTGTGTGTGTGTGTGTGTGTGTGTGTGAGAGAGAGAGAGAGAGAGAAAGCAGCTCTCAGCAGTGTTCCTGCCTAAGTAAAATGTCCTATTTGGAATGGTGTTTGAATCCATGGATATGACTGAGGAGCTAGAGCAGAAAACCAGCTAAAGGTTTAGGAAGAGGCAGAGGAGGAAGGCACTGAAGCTGCATCAGAGGTCTAAAGGTTTGGGAAAGCCTTGGGAACCTCCAACTTTTAAAAACAAAAGTTGGGGGACGCCTGGGTGGCTCAGTCAGTTGAGTGTCTGAATTTGACTCAGGTCATGATCTCATGGCTTGTGAGTTTGAGCTCCGTGTCAGGCTCTATGCTGACAGCTCGGAGCCTGGAGCCTGCTTTGGATTCTGTGTCTCCTTCTCTCTCTGCCCCTCCCCTATTCATGCTCTGTTCATGTGTGGATGGGTGGAAGGGGCTCAATCCCCATTCCTGACTCATGAGAGTTTTACAAATAGAACACTTCATGTGCCAGAGAAGAGATGGCCTTGCGCCTCTCCTGTCAATGCTGTGCTCAAGGGAGAGGGTGTTCCTTCTCCTTTATCTTTCTATTTTCATATAAGTGAGAGAGAGGAAAAACAGAGAAAGATGATGTTTATTTTAAAAATGCATGTAAACAAAAATATCTCCATAGCAAATGCTACCTCCTCCCCACAACCACCGCCTCAGCACTTGTGTCTAGTTTTTATCAGGCTGATTTTAACTCCTAAACGACCACATGAAATCCCATGAGAGGATTCTCAGGATCTCAGCCTGAATGTCTTCAGAACTGCAAGTGAGCAAACTCCCCTGAGTGCAGCCCTTGGAAAATCAGCCTGACGCTGCTCTGCATTTTCTGAGAAAGTTGGAGAATGAAAATGAGAAAGCCTTGAAACCTGCTAAAACTACTTACAAGGGTCCCAGGAGTCCTTCCCTCCAGGGAGATGGGAGGGAGCAGGAGAAATGTTCCACATTACACAGCAAATGGGGCCAACTATTTGTGAATTCCGTGCAAGATTTTCTGTGGGAGGGATACTAAGTGGTAAGAACACCTGTCTTGGCTCCTTCAACTCTGGACTTGCCTCACAACACCCTGCTGCATCTCCCCCTGAAGTTGGCATTGTTTCATCTGTAGGGGCATTTGGTGTTTAGTGAAGGACAGACTGGCTCAGAGTAGGTCGGACTTGGGTTAGACTCTTAGCATCTCTCTGTGACTTTGGGTTAATAATTTGGGACAATGCATTTCTTCTGTAGAGATAAGATGGCCAACAGACCTCTGGTGAAGTAAAAACATGGCTTTACTAGCTTCAACATGACCCACAGGAATGGGGGCAGCCCATCCCACGTCACCTCCTAAAGTCAGCTTGCATGCCACAGTGCCCTCCACATACTCTTTCCTCTGTCTGGGGAATAGATACACTCAACTCCTACCCCAAACTCTGCTTACTGGGCTCTGATTCATCACCTATCTGTGGAAGCATTACCATCCACAGGCCAGCCTTATTACAGGCTCTCTTATAAAATATCTTAGACTTACATTTATAGCATGTTTCAGAGCTGTGACTTCATATTTAGTTGTATAATTATATGACTATAAGCTCCTTGAGGGCAAGGATGTACCTCTGTTTTGCTGCAACTGAATTCTCAGTTCTGGCATTTAGCAAGCATTTAGTAAGTAATAATTGAACCACTGACTTTTACGGTGCCTTGATTTACTCCTTTGTAAAACTGCAACTGACTCACAGGGTTGTACCAAGATTAAAATGTGGTAAAGTATACTGAGTACTATAAAGCACCTAATATTGTTACCTTCCATATATTTGTTAGTTTCAAGATTCTTTCCAGCCTCTTCACTCTAGTGAATCTGCTTTCCAAAATCTATTATAGTGGTGCCTGGGTGGCTCAGTCAGTTAAGCGTCCTGCTTCGGCTCAGGTCATAATCTCACGGTTCGTGGGTTCGAGCCCCGCATCAGGCTCTGTGCTGACAGCTCAGAGCCTGGAGCCTGGTTCAGATTCTGTATCTCCCTCTCTCTCTGACCCTCCCCTGATCACACTGTCTCTGTCTCTCAAAAATAAATAAAAATCATTAAAAAATAAAAAAATAAAATAAAATCTATTTTAGATTTTAGTGCTATTACTCAACCATAAAAAAGAATGAGATCTTGCCATTTGTAACAACAAGGATGGACCTAGAAGTTATTATAGCAAGTGGAATAATACAGACAGAGAAAGACAACCATGATTTCACTTGAATGTGAAATCTAAATATAAATAAATAAACAAAACAAATGAGCAAACAAACAAAAAAGCAGAAACAGATCCATAAAAACAGAAAACAAACTGGTGACTGCCAGAGGGGAAAGGGATGAAGGATGGGCAAAATGGGTGAAGATGCATGGGAGATACAGGCTTCCAGATGTGGAATGAATAAGTCCAGGGATGAAAAGCACAGCATAGGCAATACAGTCTATAGTTTTGTAATAAAGTCGCATGGTGGCAGATGGCAGCTACACTATGGTGAGTGCAACACAAAGTATAGACTTGTTGAATCACTATGTGGCACACCTGAAACTAATGCATTATTGTGTGTAAACTGTACTTCAATAAAAAATAAAAATAATACATACCTGCATACACACATACATAAAAATAAATCACCAATGACCTGCTGACAGATAAATCCAAAATTTCCCTTTTTGTCCTTCTAGCAGAGACAGTAATGCTCACCAAATCCAGTACTCCATTGTATCCCCCTGCATTTCTTAGTTTCCTTCTAAGTAGGCAGGACCAGATGACTAGGTCTGGACAATGAAATGTGTATTGAGTCATTGTGTGTCTCTTCCAGACTGAGGCAGTAAAAAACTCACTTGTGGTCTCCAGTCTCTCTCTTGTTCTATGCCAGTAACCAGGGATATAACAGGTTCCGCATCCTGCAGTTACAAGATGGGAAAGCCTCTGTTACCCCAAGTCCTTGTATAACTAGCAAAAGCCATGTAACATATAAGAAAAAAGCTTTTGTTGTCAGAAGCCAATGGGATTTCAGGATTAATTTGTTATTACAGCCTTCCCTAATGAATACAGACCTTATTCATGCAGACTCCACTTTTACATCACGCAGGCTTTTTAGCCACACTCTCTTCTCAAAATTACTTATACCTCTGGCTCCTGGAAGTCAACCTTTTCCTGATTCTCCTCCCTGTCAGATATTATCTCAGTAACCTTGAAGGTCTTCTCTTCATCCATCCACATACCTTCAAGAGAGAGTTCCTCATGGTTCTTTCCGGGGTTTCTACTTTCTCTTATTCTCTTAGCTTTTCATGAATTATTTTATCTAGACCCAAAGCTGCAACAATCAACTTTATCCTGACTCACTCTACATCTATATGGCTAGGTTGTCCCTCTGTCCTGGATTCCAGGCCCCTATACTTAACTGCCCCTTGGACATCTGTGTTTGTGGTGTGCACCCATAAGCATCTCAAAGAACATGTCCAAGAGTAAATACATGATTTTTTCTATGAATCTCTTTTCTTCCTGTAGTTTTCATTAATCTAAACAAGAATGTGCTTTCTAACACTCTTTTGATTGCAATTGCCAGAAAGTCATTCCAAACTGGTAAAAACAAAAAGGAATGAACTAGTTCATGTAACAACTAGGATGTCTAGGGGATGGAGCTGCTTCAAGGACTCCAGAAACCTTTGTTATCACTATATCTGGATCCTCCTATGTCTAGTGTTCTCTCTCTGTCTCTGTCTCTGTCTCTGTCTCTCTCTCTCTCTCTCTCTCTCTCTCTCACTGTGTTCTGTTTCTCTTTGTTACTTGCATTCTCTTCCTTTTTTGTGGAAGGGGAAGTGGGAAACTGAGGGCAGAGGCCACAGCCACCAATTCCTTTAGCTTGAGGATTCCAATCAAAGAAAGAAGCTACCTTTTCTTGGTATCCACATATAAAATAATAGGGAAGAACTATGTTTGACAAACCACTGCATGCAGGAATTTGGTGAAATAAGATGGTCAAAACCATAAATAATCATAAACTCTACACCAGTGCCAGAAATCCTGGGTACTACTAGTGGCAAACTATGCAAAACCACATGGAGTGAAGAGTTCCTTTAGAAGAAAAGGGGTACTTTTTGTGGAAGGCAGATGAGTGCTGGGCACACTTCTGTTTTGTCTACTGTACAGCTCAGCCTTATATTTCTCCTTACACGCCCCAGGATCCTGACACTGAAATCCCATCAGTTTCCCCAACACACCAAGTTCTTGCAAAACTCCACTTTTTTGGAAACTCTTTGATCTTTGCATGAAATGCTGAAAACATTTCAAAAATCACTTGGAAAACTCCCACTCATCCCTCAAATTTTCCCTGGGGAAGCTTGTTCCGAGTCATCCAAGGAGACATGATCATTGTCATCTTTGGGCCCCACTGTATTTTATGTGCACATCTACTGCAGCAATTCTACCATAATGAATCTATTCATTTATAGATCTGTGCTTAGTATACTACTTGGGCTCTTTAAGGGAAGAATTACATCCTAATCATAATCTCAATCAGCTTTCATGCCTTACATGGTGTTTTTGCTGAAAGGCATAATAAATATTGATCAAATATGAATCTGTACAATAACTCACCTCTCTGAGAGCACTCATTTGTCTATTCATTTGGTAAATATTTATTTATTTAGTTCCTTATGTTTGCTAGATATTATTCTAAGTGATTAAAACATAGATAGTAAGACATAAGTTTTATGCCCTCAAGGGGCTTATATTCTAGTGGTGAGAAAGAGACAATAAATTTGTAAACAAATTGTCATAAAACCAACAAAGACTTTTTTTTTCAGATGATGGTGGAAGATATCAAGATAAATTGGCTGGTGTGTGTATCGAGGGATGCCAAAACTGAAAGCAAAGTGCTTAATACATGAGCACTGCAGGACTCCTAGGAAAATATTATGGTGTTTTGAATAAGATCATGGCAGAGAATATAAACATAGGCCAGATGCAGACTGTGGAAGAAATGCACATATATGTGCTCCTCCTAGCTTCCCATCCAAGCGAACCGTGACCAATATAAAAGATGCAAACAAGTAGTAGAGAGTTATCTTCATTAATCACCCACTCGCTCATTCAACAGACATTTATAGAGCCTGTCTTCAATTCAATCCCCTAGGCTAGGAGTCAGAGCAATAGTGGCAAACAAGGTGGACAGAGCCCCTGCCTTTCTAGAGCTAGCAATTTAGTGGGGAAGACAGGCAGTAAATAAATGAATATGGAGATATAAGTGGGTGCCACTGTGATAAATGCTTTAAAAGAGAATTAGAAGACTTTAGGGGCACCGGGTGGTCAGTCAGTTAAGCATTCAACTTTGGCTCAGGTTATGATCTCACAGTCTGTGAATTCAAGCCCCATGTCAGGCTCTGTGCTGACAGCTCAGAGCCTGGAGCCTGCTTCGAATTCTGTGTCCTCCCTCTCTCTTTGCCCCTGCTCGTACTCTGTCTTGTTCTGTCTCTCAAAAATAAATAAATGTTAACAATTAAAAAAAAAAAAGAGAGAGAATTAGAAGACTTTAAAAAGAGTAGGAAGTGATGTCAGGCCATGACCTAGAGAATGAAAAAGAAGTATCCTAGTGAAGAGAAGTAAGAATAGCCAAAGCAGATGGAACAAAATTTGCAGATACTCTGAGGCTAGAAGGAGGGTGTACTCAGAGGAAGTGACAAGGGACTTGTTCGGGGTCCTCCATCATGAGGCTGTTTGAGTAGCAAAAGAAGCTAGAGAGGAAAGAAAAGGCCAGATTGATAGTCTTTGTAGAGATTGTTAAGGAGTCTTGAGTTTATCCTAAAAACAATGGCAAGCCATCAGAGTAGTTTTATCTCTGGTACTGAAGAAGAATTGGAAGCTGTTTGTGTACATGTGCTGTCAAAGTGCCATGAGATCTGGGAAGACTCCTTATTCATCACTGTGTCCCTATTTGCACATTCAATGGAGATATTCAGCATGCAGGAAAAGATTCGTTTCAATTGCTCTCAACTCTCCCAGTAAGAAACAGGTTTTGCAATACATACGGAATCTACAGAAGGAAGAGTAAGAGCCGGTGTGTTTTCATGAAGGACATGCTCAGGGATCAGGCGGACATGGGGCTAATTGGATGTGAACTTAAACAAGTCCTCAGTTTTCTTGAGCTTTATTTTTTTCCCCTTGGAACAACGGGGATGATAAATCTACCAGTTTGGAAGCCGAGCTGTAGATTGCAAGAAAAACCCTCATTTACCTGGTTTGGCACAGAAAATATATTATCTCCCATAGCAGGAAGTTCTGGAATCAATGAGTTAGCAACTTGACATCATCATAACTCCAGATATTTTTTTCTATATCTGTCTGTCACCCTTGGTACTTGTCAATATTCCCTCTTGTCAAAAGAGTGCTGGAAGTAATTCTAGGCATCACACACAGACATGGCAATGACTGATAGAAGAAGAGGGTATCTTCTTCCTATAGGTCTCTAAGCTAATGAAGACAATCTTCCCAGAAATCCCTGTGCAGCCTTCATGACTTCTTCATGACTCGCTGGCTAGAATTGTGCTATACGCTCATGCCCAAGCCATGCCTGGCAGGGGATGCTACATCACTGCAACTGGTTTGGTCTCATCATGATTCACTCCTCAGGCTTGGGCTCACCTTACCTGCAGCATAAGACCTCAGGAGAAGGGTGGATAGTTCAAATAAATTGTTAAAAATTAGGAAGGTAGTGCTGAGTTATTGTAGACATGGCTATGTCTAATACTTTAGTGTCCATATTCCAGGGTTGTAGGCAGTATTTATTAGAATGTCTGTAATAGTAGTAGCCATTGCTATATTTCAAACAAATTCTTTGCAAGCTCTTGAAATCCATCCGCACAATTACAAATCCATTTGGCTAATTATTAAAAATCAATCTTCAAGGATCTCTCCTGACTAGCCCACCAGGAGGTGCTATTTTTAATTAAACATGATAGAGTGAAACAATTTTTTTTTCAAATGTGTGGAATTAAGACTTTACCCATATCAGGCCCTAATCCACTTCCTCAAGTTCAGTCAGAATGAATTAGGCTTTACTAGTTTTTGAGGTAGTGTAGTTTTTAAACATGTGAATACTGGAATTAGACAAGTATTAGTTCAAATCCTGCCTCTATCATTTACTGTCAATATTAGTTACATCTTCCAATATTCAGTTTTTTTTTACCTTTAACACAAAGTATAAAATAATATTATATTATGAGGACTAAGTGAGATAAACAAAACATGTAAAAGATTATGAAACATAGTGTGTGTTCAGTAAATATTAGCTTTTTTTGCTGTTATCTAGCTCTTGTGGTGATCAAAGAGATGAAATGAAATAATACATCTATAGCAATGGCACAAAGTAAATAGTTAATAAACAGAATCTATTATGTTTGCCATAAGTCAATACAATATTTGCCTTTATTAATACCATGGAGTTTTTTCTACATTTTGATTGGTGGAACCATGCCACTCCAATCATGCTACAGGTATTAATTTTTTAGACAAAACACATGGTTAGTGTTTCAAATTACTGACTACTCCCTTCAGGGTCTGTCATGTTACACTAAATGGTCTGGTGTGGTCATTCACCAAACTAATAATTAAATGCTGGAATTTTGCTAAAACAAGTTATAAGCAAAAGATATTGGTATTCAGCCTATACCCAGAAATGGGTGTTTTGGAAACTATATACTTTATCCTTTTGAAAAGTTGACTTGTCCTTAATCCCCCCTAGCTGTCTTTATTTATTGAATTCCTCAATCCAGTGGACTCTGATGTCCAGTGTAAAAAAAGAGTGGTTTCTTTGCATTTCGTTCTTAACAACAACAACGACAACAACAAAATGTCTTTCATAAGGGGTTTCAATAGATCCTGACATAATTAATGTCATTCTGACACAAACTGCTTTAAATTGCTAAGTAGAGAGAGGCTCTGTGGTGAAGAATAACATACCGGTTGTGCCAAGAAAGAAGGAAGAGTTGAAAAATGGGTTTTTAGAATGGAATGGAAGGAAGATAGGGTGGGGTCTTTGCTGGAAGCACCACAGTCAATAATGGCTCTCCAGTTTTCAGTTGGGAGAGAGGTTGGGGGCAGCCATACTGCCCAGTGACATCCTGGGAAGCACACACCAGTCAGTGAAACCTCATTACCAGGAGCTTTCTGAAGGCACACTTGCCTCAAAGACTTTCTCCAATGGCACAGTCAAGAAAGCAGCATTAGAAATGATTGCCCGTCTCATCTAAGAGATTACTAGGTCCAATCCCAGCATGCCTCACATCCTAATTTGCCTCATTCACAATCAGAAGTCTAAGTCTCCCCTATTACTCATTATCATCCAAAGTTTCATCCTCATCTGCTCTGTAAATCTCATATAAATCTGTCTGTAAATCTCATTATTTGACTCTGATAGACAGTCTCTGTGATGACCTCCTGGTGATTCATGCCTTTTGTAGTCCCCTCCTATGTGAATAGGGCTGATGTATATAACCAATAGGATGTTGCAAAAGTGATGGAGTGTGACTTCCAAAGTTAGATTATAAAAGACATTAAAGGGGCACCTGGTGGCTCAGTCAGTTAAGCTACCCACTCTTATTTCAGCTCGGGTCATGATCTCATGGTTGTGAGGTCGAGTCCCACATCAGGCTCTGTGCTGGGCATGGAGCCTGCTTGAAATTCTCCTTTTCCCTCTCCCTCTGCCCTTCTCCAGTTTGCGCTCTTTCTCTTTCTCCCTCTCTCAACAAAGAAACAAACATTAAAGCTTTCATCTTGTTCTTTTGGATTGCTTGCTTTGGGAGGAAGCCAGCTGTCATGAGAGGATGTGCAAGCAGCTCTATGAAGAGGTACACATGGTAAAGAATGAGGTCTTCTATCAACAGCCAAGTGATTGAGTCATCTTGGAAATGGACACTCCAGCTCCAGTAAAGGTTGTGAATGACTGTAGCCCCAGCTAACATCTTGACAAAGAAGCACATGATAGCCCTGAGCTAGAACTACCCAGGTAAGCCACTCCTGAATTCCTGGACCACAGACATTGTGAGATAATAAATGTTTAATGTTTAAGCTGTTACATTTGGGAGGACTCTATTACACAGCAATACACACTAAATGAGTGCTCACCTTCCCATCGTTCTCAAACCCTAGCCCATGCTTCCTCAAGCTTCTGACCTGTTGTCCTTTAAACATTTACTTAACCCTTTGTCTTAGCTAAAACTTGGTTCTCTCGGATGACATTGCTTTTGGGGTAGCTCTATAACAGAATACCTTCAGCTGCAAATAGGAGAATGACTCAGTGGCTTACACAGTAAAGATATTTAATGATCTGACACAGTAAGAAGTCTACAGAAAGTTGTCTTTAAGTTTGGGGAAAATCTCGGTATTGCTCAGATTGTTTCTATCTTTTCATTCTGTGAACCTTAGCATACTGACACTTAGCCCAGAAGTTTATTGTCCCATAGTCACATAATGGCTGCTATAGCCCTAGGTATCACATCATATCCAGAACAAAAATAAGGAGACAGGAGAGACGACAATGAATTCACTTCTCACAATCATCCTTTTGATAAGACAACAAAAACTTTTGCAGAAACTTCCCAGAAACCTCCCAGCAGATTTCTATTTGCATCTGACCTTACAACCTTCTTAATATAGCAACTCTCTGATATACTCTGTTCTCATCAATGTCTATTTTTGAAATGTGTATTTGTCTTTTGTCTTCCTCCCCTCATTAGAATGTAAGCTCCAAAAAAGTTTTTCAGTATTTTGCTCACAGCTGTATCTTCAGCACCTAGAACCATGCTGATATGTAAGCAGGTGCTCAAAAAATACATTTTGTCGAATGAATGTCTTTTGGCCATAACCATGTCATAGCCACCCTTAGCTACAAAGAAGGGTACACAAGGAAGTATTGGCAAAGGGGAATGATATTGATTTTCTCATCTTAGACCAAATATTATTAATCCTCTGGAACTTGATACATGATTGGGATTTTTAGGCAATTAGGAAAATATGGGGAGATGGCTATTAGCTAAAGAACCAGCAGAATCTTCCCAAAGTCCTCTCAGGCAGAGACTTTTTGTTTCAATTCATACATATCTGAGGATAGTAAGGTCGGTATCCTCCCTGCTCCCCATTCCCATTTTTAAAGTGTTATATCTGTTCTCTCTTGCAAAACCCTCTGTTTATTTGAGGTTTATTCTCTGAAGATATAATCTCCTTGTTACCATTTATTTAGTCATTTCTCATATATTATAACAAATTAGCTCTGGCTTACATTCCTCCTTTTCATCCAATTTTAGTCATCAATCTTGCTGATTTCAACACCCATGTGGGCAATCAATCTAATACCCCAGTCTCTCTATTTCTCACCCATGGCTATCAAGACCACTGTCTCAATACCAAAACATTATTCCTCAACTTCCCTCTCTGATATCACAGTCTGGAGTTGTCATTACCAAGAAAATACCACCTTCCACTCATGACTGCAAGCATCCTACATTTGATCATCACCTCCTGTGCTTTTAGCCTGCCTCATGTTCCTCTCTAACAGTAATTGTTCAATCTCTTCATATCGCTCAAGGCATAGAGCTTACCTTTGAAGAGGTATCCTTCTTCCTATATAAGGTGAATCCTTCTTATCTTCTATTACCTCCTCAACTTTGTGCCTTCGCTCATCCTCCTCTCTCCTACATTACCAACTTTTACCTCTCAGTTTGGTCATCCAACAGCATTCAGACTCACTGCGGTACATTTCCCAAAGCTAGCTGGTTTTGGTTCATTTAACCTCCTTGGAAAGGCCCTGCTTGACCCTCCTACTTAAATACCTCTCACTCCTTCGCAGTCACTATCCTATTACTTTGTTTTGTTTCCTGCACAATACTTCTTACTCTATATAATTATCCTTTAGTTAATTAATTTATTATTTGTTGTTTATTGTCTCCCCTTCACCCAAAAGGCTGTAAATCCTGAGAGAGTAGAGAATACTTGCTCTAGTTTGCTGCTCCATCTCCAGGATTGAAATGACACTTAAACTTTACAGTGCTCAAATATCTGATAAATAAATGGTATCTTCCATTCCCCAGATAAAGCACCCTTCTCTTGAACTCTCATCCTATCAGTCTTATCCAATTTCTCTTTTCCCTTTCAGAGGCAATATTCCAAAGTATCCAAAAAAATTCTTTCATGGCTTTGCCTTCTCTACTGGCACTATACTGGTTTCCACCTCCATTTTCCCACCTCTCTGGTCAGTGGCAGCAATAATCTCCTGTCACCAAATTCAGGGGCCAATTTTTAGTTGTTGTCCATTTAGGCCTTCATTGTTATGAAATAATGTTTCAATATGAAAATCAGATCCATAAGGGACAGTGCAGATGTAGACCATTTCCATTATTGCAGAGAGTTCCAGATCCCTCAGCAGCATTTAATATTCTTGTAGTTTGGCTCCTTCCTTATTGGACTTCTGTTGTCTATCTCCTCTGAAGCATCCTTCTCTTCTAATCTAACTTTAAATGTATAAATATCTCATGGCTAAGTTTTAGGCTATCTTCTCTACCTTTCTAAATTCCCTTTAAATAAACTTATTCATTCCCATTGTTTTAAATGACATCTATAAGCTGATAACTCAGGAGTTTATACGTCTCATCAAATTTTTTTCTTCTTGGCTCCAAATTCATACAACCAACAACCTACGTGATAGCTCAAATCTCACATGTCCAAAAGCAAATGCTTGATTTTCTCCCCTAATACGTTTGTCTCCCAGTCTTCATCGTCTCAGTAACAGCACTATCATCTACCCATTGCTCAAACCAGAAACCTGCAAACTGGCCTGATTTCTCCCTTGACTCTAGGCCACACCATGCAAATCCTGGTTCTTCCTCCTTCATACCTATTTACTCTATATTTACTATACTATTTACTATAAATATTGCAAGCCTATATATTACATAGTGTGTGTGCATACACATTATATATATCCATCACACACACACACACACACACACACACACACACTTACTCACTATCCTCTAGCTAGCACAAATCACCATGATGACTTCCCTAAATAAGCCATGATCACTTTACTTTTTCTTCAAGTACTATCATCACAGAGAAGCCAGAGGAACCTATTTCTATATATATCCTGCCACTTTCCTGGCTCAATCTAGAATGAAATCCAAATTCATTAACATAACTTCATTTCTCTGTATGAACTATCCCTACCTACAACTTATTCTATGACCTTCTTCCCTAAAAAGAATCCTCTTCAGCTAAATAAGAGTTTTTTCCTGTCCCCTAAACACAACAAGTTCTTTGCTATGCTAGGGACTTCAAACAGTCTCTTCTCTGCTCTGAATACTTCCCCCAACTTCTGTCCCTGACTGGTTCTTTCACACCCTAGTTCTCAGTTTAATAGCCTTTTCCTCAGAGAGAATCTCTTAGACCACCGACTTCCCCCTTGTTTCTCCTTTGAGTTAGTAAAAATACATATAACAGATCATATATTATATTTACGATATTTAATATCTATGGAGACTCCTCAGTTATTCTTTCTCATAGTGGTACATACTATAATAGCTGTTTATTTGTTATTTATTATCTGTCTTCTCTATTAGATGATAAGTTCTATGAGATCAAGACCATGTCTATTTTTTTAGTAATTTATAGTCAGCTCTAGCACATAATCAGGCCCTCAGTAAATATTTGTTGAATAAACAAATAGTGTAAAGAGAAGAGGTTTTCTGAAGGGAGACAAATTTGGGTTTGGTTCCCAGCTCTACATTTTAACAGTGTGACTTGTGTATGTTTCTTACATTGTTTTTAGACTAAAATGAAATACTAAATTTAATACTCAAATGAAATATAAATTTAGTACACTAATATTTAGTATTAAATATATATTATATATATACATATATATTTGTATTAGATATGTCTGTTAACCTCTCTGAGCTCTAGACCCCCAAGCTATAATGAGAATAGTAATATATACCTTGTAAAGTTGTTGTAAGAATTTTGGAATAGTGTGTGCTCATTTTTTTCCCCTTTCCTTCACTTCTCTTAAAAATAAAAGACCATGGACATAGAGGTGGGGAAAACAAATGGGAACGGGGGAGAGACATGATCTCCCCTCTGGGTCCTGGAAATGACCCAGATATTCTCAGAGGGAAGAATCACCAATTCCCAGGATGGACCCATTTCTTAATGAGTTATCATCATATCATTTGTTGTACAGAGTTAGGCTCAGGAAAAGAAAAAGAGGGGGGCCGCCTGGGTAGCTCAGTAGGTTAAGCATCTGACTTGGGGCGCCTGTGTGGCTTAGTTGCTTAAGTGTCGATTTTGGCTTTGCTTAGGTCATGATCTCACAGTCCATGGGTCTGAGCCCCACCTCGGGCTCTGTGCTGACAGTTCAGAGCCTGGAACCGGGTTCAGATTCTGTGCCTCCCTCTCTCTCTGCCTACTCGTGCTCTGTCTCTCTCTCTCTCTCTCAAACATAAATCAACATTAAAAAAATAGAATAAAGAAAAGAAAAGGAGGAAAACTGTGTCCTACTTTAGTCAGACACAGACCAGAGCTGAACTAATAGGATCAATTATTTTCATCTTTTAGAAGTTGGGTTTCTGCATCTATAAAATGGGAATGATTGGATCTACTTCTAAGATTATTATTATGATTGAATGAGAAGAATATTGTAGTGTGTTTACCACAGTGCCTGGAAAACACTTGCAGATCTGCAGGTATGAGTTAAGTCCCCTGCCCCTCATAACCAGAAACTTAGTCTTTACAACACTTCACAGCAAGTTGGCAGTAAATGCTCTAATGAGTGTTACTAAAAAAACCTTTAGGCCCACAATTTACTATATCAGTTAAATGAGTGATTACCAACAGTTATAATAATAATAATAGTAACAACAACAACAACAACAAAAACACTCCCTTCTGTTCTCTACATCTTTGGAAATCAAAATATAAATAATAGTTTTTCAACTGATACTTAGCTTTCTGTTTCACAAGCTCCTAGTCAATTTGTTTTGCTAACCCAAGTTGGATATCCGTGTATTTTGCTGAATTCAGTGAATTTTACTACCAGTGTAACTTCTGGTGGAAATGACCAAATTTTTGCCTCTATGCTCCAAATTTAGCAATAGATCATGACACTCAGCTATTTCTTCAGGGAGTATTAATTGTAGGGGGAAAGTGATGGCATCTTATTTAGGTTGTCTGGAAAGTCAAAGGAAGATTATAATTTATAGTTACTATGGTAGCTAATTATACCTTCAAGGATGTGCCAGTTGCTGTTAGGGGAAAAAAAAAGGCTTGGATCATAGATGAGACCCTTGTTGGGGAATCAAAGAAAATAAGAAAGTGGAATTTGTGAATTTGCCATCTTGAAAAGTGCCTGGCTATAGAGGCCAGATTTCTCTTTGGATAAAAAGTGAGCTCAAATTGGTTTCTCTAAGATACTAAAATTCATATCAAGGTTCTATAGTATGGGGACAATATTATAAAATGCTAACCCCTGTGTTTTTAATGTGTACTCTCTTTTTACCATATGGGTCTCTTTTATTCAGGGAAGTAGACATCATTCATCAAATTCATGGCTTTTAAGCTCAAAAGGCTTGGTCCAGGTTATACCAGGACAAGACAGACCTGAAGAGTATGCCATTAGGCAGAACTAGTTTACCTGCAAAACACTTCTACCCCTACAGTAATTTAGATCTTCTGAGCTCAGTAGAAGAGAAGAAAGAGCTGGAGCCAGGCCTAGAGGGCTCTGTTCTGTGTCTCACCCCTTTGAATTGAGGCCCTGGGAGGGGTCAGTAAGAGAAGGGATTTGTGTTTCCTTCCTGATGAGGCTTTGGGAAAATCATCAAGGTCTAGGAAGACTTAATCTAGGTCCCCAAGTCTTATATGGCCCGACAATAGTATGGGAAAACACTTGAAAATTCTCCTGGCAGCAGGAGCAAAAGGCTACAGAAGGGCTATAAGGAACCAGATGGATTGAGAATGGTATAGTTTATGACCAATGACTGAAGACTATTATAGGGCTGGACAGATACCAATGACCAGGGATCAGGTACTACCCTTTCCACCTCCTACCTCTCATTTTTTTACATTTTGAAAGCCTCTCCAAACTTTGGTCGACCCAAACAGAAAGAGGGAGTAAATTCTTATTTGAATGAATTTGAATCTAAAATGTATGTAAAAACTTACTAAGACTACATTTTTCTGTCAAATAAGGACTAAGTAGCATTCTAGAAAAATAAAGATGTTACCTGTGTTTTGCACATCTGGATTCATAGCTACTAAGAGCCAAGGTCAATTCCAGGCAGGCCATTTATATGCATTCAGAAAAGCAAATAATTTCAATTTCAAATCCAAGCCCAGAGTCCTAACCCTCACAACATACTTCAGAAAAAATGTATAGAGTATTCAGGGAACCTATCATCACCCTCATTATTTATCCAGAGATACTTTTATAAAGGTAAGTTGTCTCACATCACAATGTATCTGAAATCCCTAGTGCGGGTTACCATGATTTATACAGTAAAAACTGACCTCTTTAGTATAATATCCAAGGGTCTTAAAAAACAAACCCCATCATACCTGTCCAGCCTTGTATAAAATCCCTCAGGATGGTCTAAGTTCCAACCACAAAAGATATGCCCCATCCTGACCCTGTTAACGTAATTTTAGCTCCTTTGTCTCTCCTAATTTTGTTCCCTTACTTTGCATTGTTCCCTCCACCCAACTCTTGCTTAATATTTAAGAGCATCGGTCACCTGGTTAAGCATCTGACTTCAGCTCAGATGATGATCTTGTGGTCCATGAGTTTGAACCCTGTGTCAGGCTCTGTACTGACAGCTCTCTGTCTCTCAAAAACAAATAAACATTAAAAAACATTTTTTAACTATTTAAGAAAATGGACTTTGGAATCCAACAGACATGGATTCAAGAATTCAAATTCTAGGTCTTCAACTGACTAGCAAGGCACCTCTGAACAAGTTTCCTCTTGTATAAACTTATATTAGACACTAATATATAGGCTGATTGTGCATTGCAATTAGATAATGAGTTGAAAATTCATTAATGGATGGTTAATGAATGAACCTAGGACTTGGTAATGCTTTTTGAAAAAAAAACAGGGGCTATTATTATAATTAACAGTCTAATTTTTTTTTTATTTTATGATAGTATATTTATCTGGCTCAGTGAGTAGGTCATGAGTTTCCCAGTGGCAAGAGTTGTCTGCACTGTCTGTCACTTAAATCAGGCATTCAGTAAATGGCAGTGGAATGCATATTTGGATTAGTATTCAAAGCTCAGTTTAAACTACCAGAGTTTTAACATACCTGACTAGTCCTCTGTGATACCCTCTGCAGAATTAACAGCTCCATCCACTAGGAGCTGCTAATGCTTCCATAGCCCTCTTATTTCAATCGCCTTGTTACATGTTATTTACATGCTGTTTTCTAATTATTTACATGTCATGTATTTAAACATCTCTTAATACAATATTACATAGATTCTTGAAAATGTGGTTTTTTTCATCTTGTTAGCCCAGCCACCCTTTCTTAAACTTAAAACTACTCATAAACTTAAAAACAGAACCTGGGACAGAATAGATCTCACTTAACACTTGCTAAATTATGCTGAAAACCTCAACTCATCTTTCACAGTTGTAGGGACTCACCAGTATCATGTCTGTACTTGAAGGGCAAAGTAGGGTGGGGACCAGGAAGTGGCAAATGGCTGTGCACAGCTGAGCACGGTTGTCCTTGACCCCACAGGACAACTGGGCTCAACATGAGAGGAGAGCTTTCACTTTTGATCTTGAAGATAACGTTTTAAAATATAAAGCAAAGGGAATTTGAGATAATGTGCACACTTTCCTTCCAAACATGCCATATGGAATATGAAGCCCTTGGATTAAGAATCATTAAGTCCTACTTACTAAATAAAGACAGCCAGTCTCATGGAGAACCAACAGAGAGGGATACAGAACATGAAGCATGGATAAGAGTAAAACTTCCTCCAGAAGAAAATAGCAAGAATTAGCCCAGAAGGCCAAGCCCCTTGTCCCCAGCAGGCCAAATCATAACAATTTCCACTTCCAGTTTGCTCCCTGAATCATCATCAAGTATTAACCATCCAGCTCCCTGATAAGGTAGTCGGGTGGAAGATATGATGACAGTAGCAACCCCATTTGAATGAGCATTTGTGATTTCCAGGGCTACCTACTCCTGCCTGCACATAGGATGAAACGGGGGTTTAGCAAGGCTGTTCTAGGTCTCAGTAGAGGGTGCAGAGCATACACCAGCTGTGCAGAATGAGAAGGGGGAAATCCTGTATTCCACTGTGTCTGGGGTTGTACCCATCCTCTCAGTGGGTCTTCAATAAGTTCCTTCTGGTTCAGGAAGAATTTAGTAGTGGTATCAATGTATTCTTCCTAAATCTTCCACCTGTAGCCACCTCTCTGAACACCCAAACTGGTTCCTCCTGCACACATTTTTATCCCAGAACTAAGCCACCAAAGTGGGTTGTTTTATGATGTAGGTGAAAATAACTGGGACCAAACCCTTTGATGCTGCTGGGATGGTAAGATTTCTCCTCCAGAATCTGTTTCCTGCAATCCTCAGTGCTTTTCATAAGGGTAATGAAACTAGAAAGGATAATGGAAAAGAAAACCCCCAGGGCCATGCAAATCCCAAGAGCCTACAACTGCCTTTGATAAGATACTCATGTGGATGATAGGTATGTGTTTAAGAAGAGCCATAGTTAGCCCAGCTTCATCACCTCGGTTTCAAGATTACATTAAAATGTGTAATTCTGGGAAGATATGCAACATACAGCCTGAATATATAAGGGACTCCATCACTACTCTCAAATCATTTAACACAATTATATGAGCTTGTGTATAAAAGGTGATCAAGAACTCTTCTGTGGTTCATTTGTGCCTCAGTTTCCCCAGCACTGTGATTAGGGTACTTTTGCTGGATGGCATAGTAAAAGAAAAATCAAGAAATTTTTATTTTAAGACTTAATCCCAACCTCATAAAAATGTCAGTAAAGTAGAAAGGAGGTCAAATTGTAAGGAGGAAGGAGGGAGGAAGATGGAGGAAGAGAGAGACAAAATCAGCTCATGAATCCTTTTGTCGTATTGATCTTAAGCTGTCCAAAGCTCACAGTGGATGGGTAGGTATTATTAAACCTATGTGTTGTCTGGAAACTCTCTATCCACGTGAGCACAGTGCTCACTGCACTGGCAGAGGAGGGTAATATAAAAAAAACATCTGAAATGTGGGAAGAAACAATTCAGGAGCTCAACATTCCACAGCTGCAGGACCTCTGCTTCTTGTATATATGTTTATTTTCACTTAGTTTCTGAAGCCAGTGGGGCTAAGCTCCAACAGGTGATTTGACCACAAAGAATATGGCATGGTTTGACCAAGAAAGCATTTGGCCAATGAGAGGAGCAACCAGGATTTTCAGGGATCGGCAGTGTACAGCTCATCCTCTGTATTACTGCCCAGCAGCCATGCCCACAAAAGCAAGCAAAGATGAAATGTAGTAACTGGGACTAGACAAAAGACTTGCCCATAAATTGTAAGAAATTGAATAGGCCTTGGATCTCACTGAATGCCCGCCCCTACCCATTTGTAGAACGACCATAATCTCGGACAGCCTGGGAGCATTTCCATGTACAACCAGTTGCTCTGGCATACTTGGCACAGTTATTAACAGCACCTCCTCTCACCTTCAGAAAAGTCCAATGAATTATGTAGTCACCTATTCATTTGGCAAATTGGAAATCTGAGGCCTAAAGAAGGAAGGGGGGTTAGTGGCAGTGGGTATAGATTTGGAATAGGTTATGGGTTGGTATCCTATGGCCAACTAGACAAAAAGCAAAACAAACACCCAATCTTCACACATGATATTAGCCATTTCTCTATTTACCTCTTTCACTACATTACAAACTCTTCAAGGTCAAAATCAGTGTCTCAGCCTCATATTTCTCAATGCCAAGCACATACCAGGCACTTAATAAATATTTGACTATTACACTTATTAACATACTTTCTTGTACATTATCCCATTCAATTATCCATTGGCACCATATGATGGGTAATGCTGAATAAAGATGAGAAAGCTGAAAGTCAGGGAGGGATATTAAACGCTGAGGAAGTTAATAGCAAAACCACTAAAACCCAGGTCTTCAATGCTTCTTTCCATTACATTATCCTCAGTGTTAGAAGGAGTCTAAATGTAGAGGGAATGTTTGCTTAGAGGGATGGAGCCCAGAAGAGCCAAGGAAAATGTGGTAGGCAGAGAAACATCTCTGTGGGCTCAGAGATTTGACTACTGGACCAACAAGATTGTTTTTCGGGGCCCTGTATTTCTTCCAACATGGCTGCTCCTTTGAGAAAAGGAAGCAAGCACATCATGTGCCGGCAGCGGGGTGGAAAGGGAGGTTTGGACATAGCCCAGGATGCTGCAAGGGCAGAGATTCAAAGTGGATGGGTGAAGGCCGAACTGAATGGACCCACAGTCCAGCAGTTAGCTTGGGTCAAGCTACCAAGGGTTTTCCCCTCACAAGGACTTCCATAAGACATACCCAGGGCCCCATTCAAAAAAGGATCAAGCCTGGCATTTTCCTGGCTGTTTACTTAAAAAAAAAATTAAAGCTTAGCATTTTGAAAAATGTATTTCTTGGAGACAAATATATTTTGGCCCAACCCGCATCCCACTAGAACTTACCACACAAAGTTTCCAGTTCCATCCCCAGGCCACAGCACCACTGTACCATGAAGGATGATATTTTATTTATTTAATTTCTATTTTTTTTTAATTTTCCCATTCTAGCTCCTTTAGCAATCAGTTGGTTTGTATTCTTTTGTCTTGACATTGTTCCCTTTCCTTGCACCCATTAAGTCAGTGCACTGTTTGCTTAGTTCCATGATTTTTTTTTTCAGGAATAAAATAAACGTTACCTGACTTGGAGCTGTAAATACCCCCAGGAATCATTGGGAGTCTCCTTGACTTCTTCCTGGCCCAGATGTCATCACCATTCAATCGACCATAGGCCACCCTAGAAAAGGAAAGATGTGCACTCTTGTTCAGGTGTGAGACAACCAAAGGAAGACTGTGTGTTCTCTATCCTCTTCTCTACCCCTGATCCCCAATACAGCAATGGAGTGTACAATTATTAGAAGTAACAAGAAAATAATCCTAATGAAATCTCACACCATGACTCAAATTCCAATTTTCAACAATGGTAATAAGGATCTTCCATCTTCTTGAGGGCAATAAAGAACAGAGTCTGTGTGGTATTCCTCCTGGGCAGTAGAGGGCACTGTGGACACACACTGGAAGTGGGCCTTAGGTGCCTCAGGAATCTGACCACAGTTAATAGGAATACAGTGTGTGGTTGCTGTCTCCACAAACGCATCTTTCATGTCAGGTGGCCTCCATGGTTCATCTTGTTGCCATGATGCCATGGAAGCAACAACAATGACAACAATCAAAGCTGCTTGCTCTTTCTTTCATTGTGTTCTTTCAAAAGCAGTCTACTTTGGGGGTGAGAGATTTTGGAAACACTCAGACTTTCTCACTCAATACCTGAGTTAGCTACTTAATGGCTGTATGACCTTATAACTGAAGTTTCCTCATTTGGAAAGTGGAAATAGCAGTACTTGTGAATTAGACTGTTGGAAGGATTAAGTGAGATCATGCAGATGGATGCCTTCATCATATAAACATCAATCCATTCTAGTTGTTGTTGCTATAGTAGTTTTGCAGTGCAGTCAGGTATGTGGGTGACCACGCCCAAGAATGGACTCTTCCATGTTCTCTGAGGCCCAACCTTCTTGTCACTGTTTCTTACTTAACACTTTGCCCACCAAGTCACAGAAGGGTTTCGTGAGCACTAGTGACATTCTCATGAGTGGTGCAAAAGAAGTGCTGTGAGGCAGAGGTGAGGCGATTATTCAGGTGGGTCTCTCAGGATTATTTTGAGAGAGCAAGGCATAATCCAAGCACAGGGATCCTCACTGTCATTACGAGCTCAGAATTCAGAGTCAACACACATAATTAGGTGGCGCCTCACTAGGGATAACATGCAGAGGTGTTCAGGTTGTGTACTGCATGGTAGTCTATTGAAAACTACAGCTAGGGTATCAAATCTGACTTGCTGCCTATTTGTGTAAATAAGGTCATATTGGAATACAAGTCCATTCATCTATCTGTTGTCTAAGGCTACTTTCAAGCAACACTGATAAAGGTGAAAAGTTGCAACAGAAACTATGGCTTTCAGTGCCTAAAATATTTATTATCTGGCTCTTTACAGAACGTTTTCAGATTCTTGTGCTTAGCCTGTGGACCTAGTACCTTGTATATAGAAGATGCTCAATGGTAGATGCTCCTGTTGAATGAATGAATGAATGAATAAAAACTCAAATACCAACCCAAAACAGACAAGCTTTAATTGTAAAGAAATTGGAATAGAGAAGATTAAAAGGAATTTGAAAAATCTTGAAATTGGGAAATTTGTGTGTCCCTAGACCAATCACTTCCTATTTCTGTATCTCAGTTTCCCTGTCTACAAAATGGGAGGCCTAAACTCATTTTGTCAGGGCTGTAATGAGGAATAAAGTAAAATCACAAATGTAAAAACATCCTTCCCACTTTCTGGCACATAGAGAAGCTAATCAAATATTAGAAGAAAAAGCAAGGATGAGAAGAAATCCTTTCCTTCTGAATAAAATATCTGCCCTGTCACAGAGGAGTAAACAGAATAATTCATACATTTAATTGGCAGATGTCACGGAAAAAGCTTCAAGGAGCACTCTACACAAAGACTCCCAGGCTAGTTTGTGTTCAAACAAACCAGACAGCCAGCCCACAGCCTGAGCCAGGAGCCAAATATTTCAGACACGATCAGGGCTGGCTGCTCCAGGCTGAGCTGTTCTGCATGTGGCTGGAGCCAGGCCACAGGAAGTCCTTGGTGTCAGCTCTCTAGAACCTAGTGAGACTGTGGCATTTTCTTGATCTTCTGTGTAGACTAATACTCAGATAAGGGACATGGGGAGAAAGTAAGGGGGTCTCCTTTTCTAAAGGTTGCTGCTCTCCCAACTAACCAAGAACTTAAGAGCTGTTTAGGGGCTACCAGAAGTAAAGTATGCAGCCCAACATGCCTTTTGTTTCCACTTTCTTCTGGGGTGGGGCTGGGGGATAGTGGGATGGGGAGTCTATCATAATGTTGACCTTGAGAGATCCTCTGCCACACCTCCACCCGGATCCCATTTTATGGTGTGTGGAGTTTTATGGACCAATTTAACATGGGAGAGGAGACGAGAAGGCTGATGTGTGAACTGAAGTTGAAGAGACATAAATTCAAAGGGAAATTATTCCAGAATTATAAGCCCTGCTTACCAGTGTCCAAGGGTAATAGCCACTGTTCAGGGGCGGGGGTTGGACTTCCAAAGTTATTTCAGGGGCCATTTGGAGGACAAGCACCTTTTCATTTCATTTGGATGGGTAAATATTTTCAAATGGGGTCTCCTAAATATGTTGGGACCCAGTCAAAGTCCCTAAATTGTGGAAGCTTTGAATACCCAATGACTCTTTTCTCAGGACAGTTCATTCAGGAAGTCTAAAATCTGACAGAAAATGATTTATGCTTTATCTGCACAAAATACAACCAGACCCACTGTTTGGTTTGAACGTGAGACCTGAGGAAATTTCTAAAAACCTTTTAATTATGAGGTATTGGCTAGGACATAACAAAGCCAAATTCCAAAGTTCCCACAGGATATGAAGCAGGAAAAAAAAAAGGATGTTTTGATGAAGACCTAAAACCCTGGTCTTACACATTTCTCTGTTTGTAACAATAGCTCAGGAACCCATGTGGATGTTTTTGCACAGAACCGCAGGGCAAAAAACAGAAGGGCTTGAATGAGGCAGGACTGATCTGGCCATCAACATACACAGCAGTTCTTATTTTGTCATATTTCTAAACATTTGGAAAGAGGAATACCTAAGAGCTTCTAGGATAGCAGTGAGGAACTGGAAAGTCAGTCTGAAGTCCCCCAACACATTCACTCCCCAGAATACCTGCTGCCTGTGACTGTGTACCGCCGGCTCTTCCAAGGTCCTTTCTTGTAGGCATCTGATTTCCGCTGATTTTTCAACAACAGCCCCACTAGTTTCTCTAAACATAACATCCCTCAAACTCCCCGTGCAAAAAACATCATCAGTGCTCTCAAAACCTATGAAAAGCCTTGTCCCTTCATGTTTGCTAGCTGCTATTTGACAATGTCTGGTGGCCCTCATTCAAAATGAATAGTGGAGCTGTTGAAAATCTAGACAGTAAGAAGACTCTTGCGGCTGTTACCGCAGCCTCAAGCCTGACTTGGAAAGTCCTGTGGAAAGGCCCTTTCTTTCCTAAAGTCTTAGTTTTAGAGTTTTTTTCAAGAGCTGTGAAGAATATTCTGTCATCATCAGAGGTGTTGGCTTATGTAGACACAGAGCAATATGTATATTTTTTCAATCAGCATTTATCTCCATGCATTCATGAATTTTTCATCCAAAGCCAAGTGAAATGCTCTTCTGCTTGCCAGTGTTTAAGTTACAAGTTGGAAAACATTCAAAGAGCTTGAAATTCAAGCTGATGAGACAGATGAGAGAACAGGACAGGTATGCGGCCATTGGCAGTCATCCAAAATAGGATATTCTTCTCCATATGAGGTGTGGAGGCCCATTAATAAACTGCAAAAAGAATTGTTGGACCCTGCAAGATTAGGGTAGAAGCTAATAAGTCAGCATGAGTCATTGATAATATCCTAGGTTTTAGGTTCTGTGGTTAATTCACGACTGTTATTTATTTTAGTGATAAAAACATGAAGTAAAAGGGGCAATGCATGGACCAATGATAATGGTAGAACATGAAATAATGATTCTTTTGAATCCAACTTGTATTGATTGTATTTTCTTATTTTCTGTATTCTCAACACTTTGACATTTAAAGTCTTGATCCTGGAGAGACTGCTCCTCCCAGGGCTAGCTATTTTCTAGAGATAGCAAATTACTCCCCCATGAACATTCCTTCGATGGGCAAACCAACCAATCCAGATACCACATCCTTAATTCTCACACACCAAGTCAATCTTCCCCCACTATATTACCCCACGGCAAAGTACTGAACACCTCGGGACCAGCCCTATAATCCAGAGCCTGCCAAAAATATTCAACCTGTCTAGTTCCAAACTGACAGCTTGCCTATCCTGCCTTGCTCATTCCTTCCCACAGAATTTCAATAAATGCTCTGGGCTATATCCTTTCCTCTCCCTCTGTCTCCTAGCCAACCTGGGTGCCTCCCCATGTGGCCCTGCATGGCATCTGCTGTCTCCTGTTTCTAAGGATCTTCAAGTATAAACTTCTTCCTTTATGACAATCATTCCCATGTATGCATATCTTTCCATAACTGATTAAGATGCATCCTGCATATATATTTAGAACATAATTTCATGCAGTAGAAACACAAATAAAAACAAAAAGTAAAATGAGTTAGGAAAGAAAGTCTATGGGGTGCCCAGAGTAGTAAGGGTCAGGAAATAAGTTATAATAGGGGATCTTTAGTACAAAAGAGAAAAAGCAGCTGTGCCAACAAAAGCCATGCTTCTCAAGGTGGTAGTGCCTATGGAGAAGGGATAGAGAAAGGCAAGAGAGAAAGATGGGTAGAAGAGAATACATTTTTCCATTATGAGCACTGAAATGCTTCCCAACCTGAGTCACTGGGTATTTGAAGCAGGAATAATTAGAAGAAAAGGGAGAAGAAGGAAAGGGAGGAAGACATAGGGGGTGGATTCCAGGTAAGGAGTGCCACTCAATCCTTCACTCTCAGGCCCCCCTCTGGTTTGTGCTACAGCTTCAGCACGCAGGCACTGGTGTGTGCTTCAGAAAGAAGAGCACTGCTGCCTGGGTCATCTGTCCGGGCTTTCTGTCCACCTCCAACGTGGTAATCTTGTTCCCAGTTAATTGGATGTCTACAATGGACTCCCCAGGCCACAGTGAAATTCTTGGTTGATTCTAAACTCACCACAAGATACCTTTCATCACAGGACACAAAGTCCCATTGGATTCTCTAACACTTTAAGGAAGCAAATTTTCCTGCACTGTGGAAGAGCTGTGCATGGAAACAATGATTTGTCCTTGCATTTTATCTTTCCATATTTGTTCCCCTTTTCGATGTATGTACCATAGGAGACTGGCCGAGAGGATTTCTGCATGGTGCTCAGATACAGTTCTCTTTCTGTTCCTTCTGAACAAGCTACCCACATGGACCTTGGTGGAGTGTTGAATGAGAGGTTCTAAGAAATAATAAAGACTTTCTAAATAAGTCTCCTTCACACTTAGAATTTTTGGAACAAAAACCTCTGCTTCAGAGAAATGTGGCCCAACTTGAACCCATTATGTAACAATAGAAGGAGATACAGTCATGCTTTCTGCATGGTCATGGCATGAGGATTAGAGGTGACATGTAAATTATTATTTTTTTTTTGTAATTCAATTTCTATTTTGAGCCCAAATTCTAATAAAGTGGCAGAAAATCAGTCTCAGTTCAGGAATTCAGCCCCCCATCTCCTACCTATCACAGAAGTGGTCCAAGTTGCTGGGAGGAGTATGCACGGCCAGGGCACTGTTGAGGCAATGGCCGCTGTGGGGGCTAGTCTCCTTAGAGATGCCCATGGCCCCCCGCTATTAATCTGCACAGGTTTTCCTCATCTGAGGCACTGTTCTGGTTCTCTCTCTCATGCTTCTGGGTCCCTCTCAGGGGGATTTTTCTTTTGCACCTAAATCACACTAAACATTGGGAAACGTGAGGAGTCTCCCTAAAGTCCTATCAGCCCAGACACATGGCACCTTCTTTGCGGACTTGCTGCCCTCCAGAAATGTGCTCCAGAAGTGAGACATAGGACCCTCTGCTCTCAAATGCAACCCATTTACCTAAAGTCTTTCTTTTTTTGCTCACCCTGGATTTAACCCAAGAAACCTAGTGCAGAGCTCCTGTTACTCTGGGAACAGCCAGGGTCTATGTGCTTGTTATATTCCCCCTCTTGTTTTTCTCCTCCCTATCCTGAGGGCTCTGGTGAGTCTAAGGAATAAAGAAACATAGCTCTAGTTCTCAGATGTTCTTTAAAATCTATCTTTACATGCATTTCCCCAGTATCGAGGCTTTGGGAACTCAAAAGCCAGGGAAGAAAAGGTGCGTGAAGTGTATGTGTTGAGTGGGTGGAGGAAATAGTTGGTGAATGGAAGATCAAGGGGGTAACAATAAATGATGATCTAAACCTCACTGGGTAATACTAGAAAACATAATACCACTAGCAAAAGAGCTGCTGCCTACAGGAACTGAGAATGGGGCACAGGGGAGGCCATGTTGGAACATATCTTGTTTCCATTTTCTGAGAATTTAGAAACTTCTTCTTGATGCACAGAGAAAACTAGAATGAAGGCACTGAGGTTAAACTCTAAATTATTTTTTTCTGTCAATGTTAGATATATCATTACTTAATCCAAGACAGTGCTGCTAAATGGATTCCAAAAACCAGCCTCCTTCACATCACCAGTTTCTTTCTCTTTCAGACTCTTTGAGTCTCTTCCATAGACACACAGACAGACAGACAGACACACACACACACACACACACACTCACAAACATCGCTGACAGTACTCTAGGTGGTAAAGTAAACCACTGGGGTGATTTGACAGCCCGTTTTCCAGCCAGTTGACCATACAGCACACATCCCCTACATGGTAGTAAAGCCATATTTTCCGCTTGTTACACAACTGTTGAGACACTTTAAAAGTAAGAATTACGGAAAAGATTGACACGCTGTCCAGGGCATTAAACGAGATGACCTCTGAGGTTGCTTGCCTCCTCTTTTCATCATTCATAGGAGAGAAATGTCATTTCAGGAGACTATACTAGTAGGCAGCTCTCAGTTATTCACAAGCATATTCATTTTCCTAGTAGATTTTTCCATCTTGATGAAATGAGCTCAGAGAAGGCTTTGCAGCCCTTGGTAACTTTTCCTACCACCTCCCCAAGAAGTTCTGGAGGGTGGGTACCTCTCATCTGTTTCTCTCCACTGATTCATCATAAAGGGCAGTTCTCTAACACCTAACACCATTGGCTAGAGACCCTCAAGATCCCTGCTCTTATGATTCCCTTTTATTTTAGTAATCAGAAATGTATAAAAAAATTTTAAACCTGCCAGTTCCATTTTCAAATACAATTGTTATCAGTTAAACACATATTCTTTAAAAAAAATTTTCAATGCTTATATAAACGCATACACACAATGTGTGTGTGTGATTGTGTATGTATACAAATGGAATTGTGGCAGACAATATCCTTTGAACCAAGCAGCTGTGAACATCAAACTTCTACTTTCCATCTACAAGAACCAATTTTTAAGATAGAGAGAAGAGATCTCTTTTGGCTGGCCTGAGGTTTTTTTGCTTTGTTTTATTCTTTTTTTTTATTAAGGTATAACTTTCATACTACAAAGTTTGTAAGTCTTAAGTCCAGTGAATGTTTACAGTTGCATGCAGTTGTCTTACCACCATTCTGCTCAAGATATGAATTCTGTCCATCACCCCAGGAGGCCTCATTATGCCCCTTCCCCCTAAAGGTGACCTCTATTCTTCCTGATCTCTTTAAGCATACTTTCACATGTTCTTCAGTTTCATATAAATTAAATAATACTGCATATTATCTTTGTGTCTAGCTTCTGCTAGCATTTCTGTAAGACTAATGCTTGATTCGTTGCATGATTTAGGAGTTTGTTCTTTGTCATCACTGTGTGGTTTTTCATTGAATGCATATACCCCAACTTATCCATTCTCTTATTGATGAACAACTGGGATGTTTCCAGTTTTGTGATACCATGAATAAAACTGCTCAAAACATTCTTGACACATTTTCATGGGTGTGTGCACTCATTTCCGTAGTTGTATACCTGAGAGTGAAATTACTGCCTCATAGAGTATTTGTAAGTTTAGCCAGTAACTATCACAAAAGAATGCTCTAAAGTGGCAGGACTGATTTAAATTCCCATCAGCAATGCATGAGAGTTCTACCTGCTCTACATCCTCGTCAGCCCTTGCTGTTGTCAATTTTAAAAATTTTAGCCATTCTGGTGGATATATAGTAAATTTTATTGTGCTTGTATTTGGAATTTTCTTCATGGATAAGGATGTTGGAAACTTTCCACATAAGCTTATCAGCCCTTTGGATAGTCTCATTTCTGGTCTGTCTCACACTCCTTTGTCCATTTTAAATTGATTTATTTGTCTTTGATCTTTTTAGTTTGAAAGACTGTATCTTTTGGATCCTTTATCTGATGTATGTATAATAAATATTTTCTCCCAGTCTTTTTTTCATACCTGTAATGACGTCTTTTGATAAGCAGAAGTTTTTCATTTTAATGAGGTCCAAGTTATCAGTCCTTTCTTATGGCCCATGCTTTTGAAGGATGAGAGCCTTGATTACAGGGCAGGAGACTCTTCCAATCCTGGGAATCGACCATAATACTGCTGTGTGGGCTCTAGAATCCATTCTCCTCTGTATGATACTTTCGAGGCTTCTGTGCAGTGAGGTGCATCCCTGTGCCACAGTTCTGGACTATGTGAAGTAAGAGCAAGTCTTATAGAAGGTTTCTATGAGAGAGTATCTTGCTGGGTAGAAAGACAGATTCATGAAATAAAAGTGTATTCTCTTGCCCTCTTCATCTTGGAAAACTGATGTGAGAACTATTATTTGGAGCAGCTACAATCATTCTGTGACCATTAAAAAAATGGCCAAAAGAATCATGGCATCATTAACCCAATAATCTTACATCATCAGTTAGTGAAATAACCCTGTAACAATTCCACTATACTTCTTGTAATATAAGATCAGAAGATGCCTCTGCTATTTTAGATGTGGTCAGGCATCTAATATTTGTAGATTGAAATGTTTTTCCTAATAAGGGACTCATGGTACACATACTGATCTTCAGCTTGTTTTTTCTCTTCCTGTATCTCAGGCATCACCATACACTAATATACATAGTATATTTACTTCTTTCTGTTTAATGGTCAAATAGAATTCCATCATGGATGTACAATACATTATTTGTTCTGTTTCGTGTTTTTGAACATTTAGATTGTTACCATACTGTTATGATAAATAATGGTATGATAATTTGTATGGACATCTTGGCATATGGACTTTGGCATATTGATAGGATTCCTTCTTAGAAATGTAATTGCTGAGTCAAAGGACCTGTACATTTAAATTTGGATAGACACTGGCTTCCAAAAATGTCATCACAATTCAGATTTCTATCAGTTATATATTAGAGAACCTACTTCCCTTACACAAATAACAGCTTAGCATGTTTCTATTTGTTAAGCTTTTCAAAACCAATTTTATGGACAGCAAATTGTAGTTCATTGTGTAAATATGTATTTTTAAATTATCAGAAATTTTGGACATGTTTTCATACCTTTTACTGTCTATCTGCATGTGCAAATTGCCTACTCATAAGTTTTGCTCTCTTCCCTATTGTGCTCTTTGTCCTTGGTATTGCATCATTTCTGAACTATTTACCAGTGGTAAGTATATACAAGCTACAATATGTCCTTCTTTTGACTGTTCTTGTGGAGACTTTCACTAGACAGAAGTTCTACAATTTTATGTATAAACTAATTTGTATATTATGCTTCTCTATGACAAGATTTTAATAACATTGTCTTATATTTTGCCTTCCCTCATTCTCTTTTATGTTTTGCTCTTTTATTTGACATTTAACAAATACTTTTGAGTATCTAATGTGTGCCAGGCACTGAAAACAGTGAAAAATAACAAAAAAGTCTCAACTCTCCTGGAGTTTTCATTTTATTGAGAAGGCACACAACAAGCCCTTCAAGTGATAACTAGCATCTCAGAGCATGATAATTTCTAAACAATAAAATAAAAACAAAGCAATGGAAAAGATGAGTTTATATGTAGGCACTTTAGCTAGAAAAGTTAGGAGATGTCTGTCAGAGAAACTGATGCTTGAAGAGAAGTGAACAGACTTGCAATGCTATGAGAGAAGAGGGGCCACAGAGAGGTGGCAGCCAGTGCTCAGGCCTGAAGCAGAAGTGTATTACAGTAGTCTGCCCTTGTCCCCAGGGACTAAGTTCCAAGACCCCAGGAGATGCTGAAACCATGGATAGTACTAAACCCTATAGAGGCTATGCTTTTTCCTACACATACATACCTAAGACAAATTTATAAATCGGGCACAGTAAGAGATTCACAACAATAGCAAATAATAAGGTGGAACAATTATAATAATATACTGTAATAAAACTTACGTGGATGTGGTCTCTTCTTGTGATGATGTGAGACGATAAGTTGCCTATGTGATGAGATAAAACGAGGTAAGTAACATAGACATTGTGACGTAGTGTTAGGCTACTATTGACCTTCTGACTATTCCTCATAAGGATGATCATCTGCTTTTGGACTGTGGCTAACCACAGGTTAACTGAAATTGTGGAAAGCAAAACTGTGGGTAAGGCGAGGGCTACGATCCAAATACTCAAGGAGCAGAAAGAGGGCCACCATGTCAGGAGAGCTGCAAATGAAGCACAGGTCAGTCAATGATGGGATCAGAGAAGCTGCCTGTTGGCCACTTTAGTGTGGATTTCATTGTAATGATGTTGGGAAGTTTTAAGCCAGGTATTAATGTGAAGTGAATCACTTCAGACTATTTATCAGGGACTTGCATTGCCAAATAGGATCAGGTAGATCACAGCAAGCCAATGATTCCAATGTAGTAAAAGAAAAAAAATGATAAATTATATTTTTAGGATGTAGAAATGTGGAAAAGATAATGACTAGATAATTAGATAAACTGTCATTAGAAAACAATGTAGAAAGCTGTGTGGCTCAGCTGGTTAAGTGTCCAATTCTTGATTTCAGCTCAGGTCATGATCTCATTGTTCCAGCCCCATGTCTGGCTCTGTACTGACAGTGTGGATCCTGCTTGAGATTCTCTCTCCTTCTCTTTCTACCCCTCCCATTATCTCTTCCTCTCAAAATAAATAAATAAACTTTAAAAAATGAAATCCCAATGGTCAGTAAGCCTAGACAGTGGTTCTCTGTATCACTATTCATCTGAGAAGTGCAAATACAGTGCTTATTATGACAATCATTAACATGTTAGAAAAGATAAATATTGAAGTAATAAACTCACAGAATATGGTAAAAAAACTCATTGAGAAATCAAATGCATGCAAAATAATAAGTGTAAGTGAAATCATACCTTTTGATACAAAGGTATTTTTTCTGCCTTTAGTGCATGCATCACTTTTTGACCTCAAATGATCATATGGAAAAAAAACTCAATGTATTTGGTGCCAAATGCCATATTTTTTAAAAGCCACAGAAATATTTAGAAAGTAGATAATTTCTTATTTCAAGAAAGAACAAAAGATCACACTGAAGCATCTTTTTGTTAAAAAGAATACTATCCAATGTATGTTAGAGTAGAATTCAAAGGATAAACAGGCCAGACTATGGAGATGGTAGCCAGTAACTAAGCAGTGACAATTTAAGCATTTAAATTATTACAGTTATTTAGAACCAGCTTTATCTTTCATGAAGGGTCATATGTGTACAATGATGTCCCAAAGGGAAAACTAAGATAAATTATCCTAGAGAAATGTCATGTTCACTAAGGTAACTCAATTTATTGGTATGTGATTTCCTATCGAAAAAAAAGAGAGAGAAAAGTAAATAATTCAGTTGATTAAAATAAAGTCTAATCACTCAGTTTGTTTCACTGATACAGTACCATTTTCCTAATCCTCTGGCCTAACTGAAGTAGTTGTCTACTAATAATGGTGGGTATTTCTTTTGTAATCTGGCTATACTACAGAAATTATTTTAGAAAGATATTTTTCATGGTTGAACCACATGGGCTGAATCAAGAAGAAACCTAATTCTCAGATGGGAAGAGGGATACAGGTATAAGCCTCCAGCAGGCCTGAGATTTTGACATGCTCTTCACTCAGTGTCACAGGGGACACTGAGGGATGTTCTGGGCTTATTTCTGCATTCGTTACTTGTATCACAAGAGTGGGAAGAATTGTAAGCAGAATAGACCAGGGTTGGGGAGGACATAGGTAAATCTCTCTCACAAAAGCAAGGTGGCTTGGACCTGGAAGGATCCTTACTCAGTTTAAGTGGTATCACCAGCCAATGGACATCTCAGCGGGAACATGAGGAAACCTCTAGAGCCTGTAGCTTCAACCAGGGACAAGCTGTGCTGTCTCCTGCTTTGTATAAAAAACTCCAAATAAAGGTTTCTTATCTTTTGACGTCCTATACCAGTATGATTGCTATATCCTTTACTCATACATGTTGGTGTGTTTCTATCAATCATATAAAAGTCTTGAGGCAAAAACATAAGAGTCTTACATATTTTGTCATTGTGAATGATTTATATTAACACTGGTTATTGTTGAGTATAAGGTGTATATAAAACATATAAATGGTAATTTATTATATAAATATAGATGATAATTTAGTATGAAGATGGATTCCATATGTGTATGTGGATGTGTGGATTCCAGATAAATATAAACATAATAACTCACTATGCAAATAATTTTATATGTTTTAGTTCATAACAAGGCTGGTTAACTGTAATCAAACCAATTTTTATATTCCTGGGTTCATGAGAAAAGGATCATTCAGTTGAAACCCTGAAGATGCTTGGTAGTCTTTAGAGAGTTGGGAACCCAGTGAATATTTGACAGAGGAAGAAAAGAACTTCCAAAATACATGTGAAACTTGAAGAAAGAGGCTGATGAGCTGAACCAGCTACCCTCAACTGAGGCCCGCAGATGCAAAGAGAATATACTATCCCCACCACTGTTGCTTACATCTCTGATACCGAAGAAATAGAATTCAGTGAGAGGCATGAAGATGAAAGGCAAGTCTCTTAGTTAACTGACTTTTGGCACTCAGGTGTGGAATGAGGCTTCTCTAATGCCTGAAACACTGATGAAACTGGAGAAAAATTCCAAGTAATAATATCTTAAGGACACTGAGCTTTTGGAAACCTCTGGATATATATTCATTTGTAAATAGCCACAGGACAGAAATAACTTGTTTCCCTGATTGACTATCCTAAATTGATTGTTTTTCTAAAGCAAATTTAAAGCAGCTTAAACATGTCCCAGATTTAGGTACATTTACCTGGGAGTCCTCTCAAAATATGTGTCCCACAGTTCACAAGCCCAGCATGCACTAACCAACTTCCTCCCCTCCCCTCCCTACCCTGAAGTATGTCACAGCTAGTAGGAGATGTTTCATGACCTGATCAGAGAAAAGCTCCATTCCTGAAATTCCTTCACCTTGAATCATCTACCACCCATACTCCTGCCCAAATTTCTGATAAGGAAATATGGATGCAGAGATGAATAATGTAAGGGGCATGCTAGGTGGGCATTAATTTCTTTATACTAAGTTGCTATCTTTAGTACTAGGAAGCTGTATAGTCCATACTGGGTATCTGATAGTTCCAACATCCACTTCTATCTTCAGCTTCAGGGTGTAATTTCCCGAAATGCTTTACTTATTTGAGTTTATCTGTATACCTACCTGAACAGTCACTTTCTTTCCAGAATATCCTTCTGGCTTCCCAGCTTCAAAGTTTCTTGATGCCTCTAATATCAAAGGCCTTCATCTTTCCTCCATTTAAACCACCCTCTCCATGGTATAGCAATCAGATGCATTTTTGGGTGCAAGTACAAAAACAAGCAAACAAGAAACAAACAAAAAAATCCCTGACTTGCCATGTCTCACACAAATAGGGTTTAATTTGCTTTCCATGGTTATCATTACAGAAGTATGTGCTACTGCTAGGGATTTACCTAAAGGATACAGAAGTGCTGATGCATAGGAGCACATGCACCCCAATGTTCATAGCGGCACTTTCTACAATAGCCAAATCATGGAAAGAGCCTAAATGTCCATCACCTGATGAGTGGATCGAGAAGATGTGGTGTATATACACAATGGAGTACTATATGGCAATGAGGGAGAATGAAATATGGCCATTTGTAGCAAAGTGGATGGACCTCGAGGGTGTCATGCTAAGCGAAGTAAGTCAGGCAGAGGAAGATAGATACTATATGTTTGCACTCATAGGTCTAAAAGGACAAACTTAACAGAGAACCATGGGGAGAGGAAGTGAGCTGGGGAGAGTGAGGGATACAAATCATGAAAGACTACTGAATACTGAAGACGAACCATGGACTGAAGGGGGAGGGGGAGGCAGGGAGGGGGGTTATGGTCGTGGTGGGGGGCACTTGTGGGGAGAAGCACTGGGTGTTATATAGAAACCAATTTGAAAATAAACTATTAAAAAGAAAAAAAAAAAAAGAAGTATGTGGTCCAGGCCTCATGCAACAGTTCATTAGTGACATCAAGGACCCACTGTCTTTCAGCCTCTCTACTCCACTATCCCCAGCAGGTTGTCTTGTCAACTTACACTGTCAAACTGTCATCTCTTCCTCCAGAGAGCACACCTGGACTCAAAACAAAAAGAAGAATGCTGTGCTAGCTGCATCTATCCCCTTAGGTCAGTGTTTCCAGAAACCTGAGCAGACTCAGAATGCTATGCCTCTTCGGTGGCAGCTGCGTCATGTGTCCCTTACTCCTAGGAACGTTACTTCCCTGAACAATGTCAGAACTCAGATATCCTATGAAGAAACAGTCAAACCCTTATGTTATATCAATTCCAGGCACCTGATCCCTGTTCCTTCCACCTTCCCCTCAGCAGATGATTAAGCCAATAAACATCAAACACCTACAATACACTAAATTCTAAGAACATAAAGATGTATAGTAGTGTAAAGCGTATGAGTGAGGAACCATCTATAACCAACCCCTCCCTCACTCCTTTGTTAACTTGGAGAAATCACTGGAGGAAATGGGAGAAAGATGTCAGAACCTATGGGATACATTTTTCCAAGAATCGTGGCAGGTCAACAAAAAAGTACAGTTCCTAAAGAACTCCACCTTATGCTTTTGCATTACTATTAAGTGCAATTTTGCCCTAAAATTTTGAAAATATTTTTGATGACTTTTCCATAATTCTAAAAATGCCTGAAAAATAAATTCTTAATCTTAATTCTCATGACTTAAACTTTATTTTTCAATCTTAATCAAAACTACCTTAATCAAGTTGTAGTTGAATGGTTGATATGCCATTACATATTTTGTGTCCGAAAGCTTTTATCACTTAATTTTGCTGTTCATCTTTCTTATTTGAGAGGCAGTCAGCTTGTTTTCAGGCCTGAAATGTTTTGAAGGGTATTGAAAAGCATGTAGATCCTAAGCATTGCATGTATAGTGTTTAGAGTATAAAAGTGCCCTGAACAAGGACATCTTAGAGTCCTAGTTACATAACTTGAAGAATACTCTCAATGAAGGGGCCAGAAAAATTATATACCCCAGGGATTGCAAACTCATATGGATTCAGGGGCAGGCAGGTACATAAATGATGTCATGAAGAAAGGATGAAATTATAGCAAACTAGAGAGTGATACAAATCAACCAACCAGCCAACTAAAAATACTGTTTTAATTCAACACAATATTGTAGTTTAGCCCTGTTGGCTGTTGACCTCTGATTTCAAAGCTTACGAATATGATCTAAGTTACCGGGGCTTTCGCAAAATACAGCCGTGGGGGCTGGAGACCCAGTCTGCATCTCCTGTGGTCCCATTCAGGGCATGCTTTGTCCTACACCTATGCTGGGTATCTGCAGGCTGTCTACTGTCCCTAGAAAAGAGGGAAATCTTTGAGGATCTGTTATGTGCTAAGGCTTCTATGTAGGTTATTCCTTTTAATTTTCAACATGTATTTGAAATTGTTATTTGGAGCCTTGTTTTTCAGGTGAGAAAAGTAAGATACAGCACCGTTAAACAACTTGCCTGATGTTGACCTATAAAGGTATGAGCAACCCAAAATCATGGAAGGAGCCCAAATATCCATTAACTGATGAATGGATAAAGAAGATGTGTTTTATAAATACAATGGAATACTACTTGGCAATGAGAAAGAATGAAATCCTGGCATTTGCAACAATGTGGATGGAACTGGAGGGTATTAGGCTAAGTGAAGTAAGTTAGAGAAAGACAGATGTCATATGTTTCACTCATATGTGGAACTTTAGAAACTTAACAGAAGACCATGGGAGGAGGGAAGGGGAAAAACAGAGTTTCAAACATAGAGGGGGAAAATCCATTAGAGACTCTTAAACACAGAGAACAAAGTGAGGGTTGATGGAAAGGGCAAAGGAGAGGGGGAAACACGTGATAGGCATTGAGGAGGGCACTTGTTGAGATGAGCACTGAGCGTTGTATGTAAGTGATGAATCACTGGACTCGACCCCCAAAACCAAGAGCACACTGTATACACTGTATGTTAGCTAACTTGACAATGAATTACATTTTTTAGAAAAAGGTATGGGCAACCCAATCAGTATGGGATTTGAATCCAAATCCATCTGGCTTTGAAGTTTGTGTGTTTTGATTGCTTCCATGAAATACAGCTCCCCTTCAGGAAAGGTAAGTAATTTAAGAAGTGTCTCCAAGAAGTGCATATTATACAATCATTGTAGACATGGGACCATAAGTGTATCAAACCTGGCTGTCAGTGTAATGAATGGTGGCAATGATGACCAAGAGGAGACAGGATGTTGCTGGGGCTGCTTCCCTTGTACATGCTCAATCCTCACCTTTGCGGACTTGTTAGCTTCTTTCCACACAGCTGCTCACTCCTGCCTGCAGTGCTCTTGACTCGCTTCCTTTTTTTTTTTTTAATAGTTTATTGTCAAATTGGTTTCCATACAACACCCAGTGCTCTTCCCCACAAGGGCCCTCCTCCAACACCACCACCTCTTTTCCCCCCTCCCCCTTCCCCTTCAACCCTCAGTTCGTTTTCAGCATTCAATAGTCTCTCAAGTTTTGCGTCCCTCTCTCTCCCCAACTCTTTCCCTCTTCCCCTCCCCCTGGTCCTCCATTAGGTTTCTCCTGTTCTCCTGTTAGACCTATGAGTGCAAACATATGGTATCTGTCCTTCTCTGCCTGACTTACTTCGCTTAGCATGACACCCTCAAGGTCCATCCACTTTCCCACAAATGGCCATATTTCATTCTTTCTCATTGCCGTGTAATACTCCATTGTATATATATATACCACATCCTCTTGATCCATTCATCCAGTGATGGACATTTGGGGTCTTGAATCATTTTCTTTATTTGCTTTCTGGGCAATCTCTCTTTGCCAATCTCCCACCTCATCCCTCTGAACAGTGGAGTGATACACGGTTCTGTCCTCGCTCTTCTCTTTGCCACTTGATATCACCCAGCCACCTGGCTTTATCAAAATGCAATATATAAGATGATGGTTTTCACATTTATATTTCCAATTCTGACCCTCTTCCTGAAGTCTGGCTAAGAGACACCCATCATCTATTATCTTAAATCTTTCAGTAACAGATGTGCTTTGGAATGTATTTTTTCTGATTTTATAAATTTATATGGATATACTATACATTACAGGCTCTCCATGTGAGGTTTGAGGCAGCACCCAATCTTCAAATGCATGAATTCTGCTGCAGCAAAACATGATTATTCACACCAAATTATATGAAGGACTATAAACAACCTCATATCAATTAAATCAAGTTTTCTGTCAAAGAAGTAAAATCCCCATCGCTATTTTCTTCCTCCATCCTTACCCTGCTTTATTTTCCTCCAGAGCACTTAGCAGCTCTTGGCATATTATAGGGTGTTTGTTCATCTGCTTAAGGTCTGGCTTCCTCACACCCAGCATAAATTCCATGAAAGCAGGGTTTTGGTGCCTGTTCCCAGCCCTTTCCCCACACCTACAATAGATCCTGGCATATAGTTTTGTGGAGGAATAAATGAATCGTCAAACTCAGAACGAATGACCAAACAAAACCTTTTCCTTTTGCCTAGTTCTGCTGAAATATCACTGAATATGAGACACCCATGGGTTCAATGTCACAGTTAGCAATAATCACCCTTTTTTGTCACCTTCATTGCTTTAAGAAATGTTGAGCAACTGTTATTCAGAGCACCAAGCCCCCTTGAATGTTTACTAAAGATATCCGTAGGCTCATTTTTAAAATGAGTAACTTGTAGCCCAGAGAGGCTGAAGAACTAGTTCCTGGTTACTAGAGACCAATCTCTAGCAGAATTAAGGGCAGAACCCAGGCTCGGGAGATCTTTCATCTCATTTCTGTCAAACCTCCATAGATATATAAAGTATTCATGGAAGGTTGAGTGGCTCTGAAATTTTAATAGCCTGGATTTTGGGACTATTATAAAAACCTGAAACATTTTTTGTCACTAAGTAATAAACGTTGTTTTTACAAGAAATATGGAACTTAATTCTTTCAGTCCATAAAATGTCCTTTACCTATTTTCCTAGGGTTGCGTACTAAAAACCAGGAGGCAGAATGTTCTTGCTTCCTCACTTACCAACAACATGGGCTTTAAAAAGGCACTCCATTTCTATGAACTTCACTTTGTTTATAAAAGAACTAATGACATAAATGAGAACTGTATAGTATGTGTCTCACTTATCTCAATAGCTTACTACAAATTAAAAATATAGTAGTCATCCTCATTTTGTACTAGAAAGTGTAGTTTTAAAAATCTAAATAAAATATCAAATGCAAGTACTGTATACTAGTTAAAATCATGGACAGTGGATCCAGACCATCCAGCTGAAAGCCTGGTTCTACCACTTACTGGATGTATGATCTGGGGCAAGCTGCTTAACCTCTCTGAAGTTTATTTTCCTCATCTATAGAATAAGAATTATAATAGATGCTACCTCTCACTATGGTCTGAGGTTTGAATGTATCAATGTGTATAAAATGCTTAGAACAAGGCCTAGCATCTCATAAAGGCTCAGTGTTCGCTGCTACAGTAATGCAATTAGGAAACTATTCTTATAAATACCAGATATAATGATACACAGCTAGACATACATGCATATTCATTCAGATAGAACCATATAAGTATTACATTTATGTGGTTTTACATATAGATGTAGAAAGTGATTTAGCTGCATAGCCAGTGCACTTAGTAGCTCTGTTATTTTTATTGCTTCTTCATAGAGACCACAGACGTACATGGGAAATATGAGAGTGTGGTTCCACAATCTACTATCGTTAAGTTCATATTGCAAATCCCCTAAGTATCACTAACTTTCCATATTGTTAGCATTTAGTCCCTGCGAATGCAGCCACTACTTGGGCAGAATGTAGCAGCTGCCCAACAGGTGTTGAGAAATATGAGAAGGGGGAGGGGGTTGTGCAGAGACACCATAATTCCCAGAAGGGAATGGACTCTCTTTTAATGCTTTATTGAGGAAATAAAGGAGGCAAAGTAGCATAGAGTGAGTAGTATAGTGCCTAAAAACAAAAGTTACATGAGAAATGGAGGTAAAACCAAAGATTTACCCCTCCCTGTGAGTTGAACTTTTCCTAGCTACTACAGACTAATAGGAAACTCCCTTCATTCTTAGCATTGCCTTGGATGGGAAGTTTACAATCTCCCTTGGCTTTACTGTGAACCATCAAGACAGGAAGCTCTGCATTTGTTCTAAGTCCCTCCTGCTGTGAGTTAATGCAATGTCTGTGCTGCTATTTCAGACAGTGGGGGTGGAAGAATCATCCTCATGCTCGGGAAGCATCTTTCCTTTCCTTGGAGAACTATCAGTTGACGTCTTGTCCAATTCAGTTGAACACTTTGGTTACTATGTTATAGGATTTTTCTGTACATCTGAGGACGGTCATTTTGCCCCTCAGAACTTGATTCATAAAGTATATCGGATGACTGATAACATTATTCATGTACTCTAGTAAATGTTTTACATTCCGTGTGCCCAGCATTGAGCTAGGTAATATCAAGACTATATAAATAATACATGGCTCTCGGGGTGTATAAAACTTTGATGGAGATTTAGACACATTAAAAGATTCAAGAGAAAAAGAAGAGAATTATAATAGACAGTTGGACTAGTTGCCAGAATTCAAACAAGTCTTTTTCAGTATTGTACTGTAATGCCTACCTAGTATATCACCTGTATCATAATAAGCACTCAAGTATTTTTAAAATAAATGAATGATGAATGATTTAATATATATTAACAGCTGCAAAAGCATTACTGAATCTTAAACTAAAATCATGCATCTAGTCTATGTAAGTAATATAAAAAAAAAAGAAAGCAATTTTGGCAGAGACTGGCTAGTTGCTCATCAAATCCACCACTTCTCCCTTGGTTTATATCAGGACTGGCTCCCTCAGCATCCCTTGCAATTACATGGAGTCATGTAACTAAGTTTTGGCCAATGACATGTATGCATAAATCTTATATATCTACTTCCTGGAAGACATCAAAAATCTCCTTTGAAATCTTTCATGCATCATCTCTTTATCTGTTTGCTGAATGCTGAAGATCCTCTGGAGGCCTTTGAGATTCTGAAAGATGGCAGACCCACCAGATGGAAGAAGCAGAACAGGCAGAGCATGAATGATGACATTAGGATGGGATGTGAGTGAGAAAAAGACTTATTATTTAATCCATTGAAACATTAGTCTCTGCTGACTGTTCAAGAATATGAGCTAAAGAAGTGGAGGGCAGCATTATTTATAATAAAGAAAAAGCAAAAGTAACCTAAATGTTCAACTGTGAAAGAGAATTTAAGCAAGAAGTATAAACCTAATCATAATGTGGGACACCTGGGTGGTTCAGTCCGTTAACCATCTGACTCTTGATTTCAGCTCAGGTCATGATGATCTCATGAGCATGAGATCAAGCCCCGTGTCAGACTCCACACTGAGCATGAAGCCTGCTTGGGATTCTCTCATTCTTCTGGCTCTCTCTCTCTCTCTCTCTCTCTCTCTCTCAAAATAGAGAAAAAAACACTTAAAAATTTAAAAACCTATTCACAATGTAACCATCCACAAAAAGTGATGATTGTGAATGCCATGTTGTAATATAGGAAAATACTAATCAGAGTACAATATATAAAATATTATATAATTATGTTTTATGCATAAGCTAAAAATTCTTCCAAAATTAAAACACAGGAAGTTAATATATCATAATGTCAAATACAATTGTGTTAGATACACACAGCTGAATTTATCCAATGTGGTTAGATTCATGATTAATTTCTATATTCTTAAATTTTTTATATTTGGCATTGTGGTATTATTGCTTCATGACTTAAAAATAAAATGCAAAAAAAGTTATTTAAAAAGTGAAGTTAATTCTCAAATGGTAAGCAGATCATAAGTGATTTTCTTAATCTGAAGTGGAGGGCTCAACTTTAACCAGCGGGAAAGAGAAGTCTTCACAGGAAGAAAGCAACTAGCCTGGGGCCTGGATGGATGAGGACTGACTTAGCAGAGAGAAGCAAAGAGTGTTCCAGTCAAATGGAAGAGTATGAATGAAGGGTTTGGGGATATGAAGAGATCCTGAGGCTGCCTAAAATTATCAAGATATTTAACAGGCATCTGAGAGTACTCTTTTCATCTCCAGTTTCCAGTGTTTCATCCTTTCCGCAATTTTTTTTCTTAATGGTTATTTATTTTTGAGAGAGAGACAGATGAACAGACAGAGTACAAGTAGGGGAGGGGTAGAGAGAGAGGGAGACACAGAATCTAAAGCAGGCTCCAGGCTCTGAGCTGTCAGCACAGAGCCCAATGTGGGGCTCAAACTCATGAACTATGAGATCATGACCTGAGCCGAAGTCGGAAGCTTAACCAACTGAGCCACCCAGGCACGCCCCTTTCTGCAGTTCTTGCCATCCATAAGTCTGGTGCTTGGGCCTGCTCTCCTGGGATTCGAGACCAGCTTGCGTGAGTGGCATTCATCTGTTAATCCAGCTCCCCTTGTAGGGTCTGGGTGAAGTCAGAAGCCCAGCAAGAATCCTATTTTCTGGCTAACCTGGGATATGTCAACCTCAGACTGCCTAAACTGGTTGAATGGAATTTTTTGATCCAGGCTCAGTTTCTCTTTCATTTTCCTTATGCCTAACTGTCTAGACTGAATTGAAAGCAGACATGTGACAGACTTGGAGTCTATCTTCAAAAAGCTCAGAGCTTTGGGAGAATAGAAAGAAGATGGAAAGTGAAGGAAAACACTATTTACTTGAGTATTCATTCTGTGGAATAGATAAGACCAGAGACTTGGCAAAACTCTCAGATATTATCATCTCTGTCTTGCAGATCAGATAATTGAGGCTCAGAGACACTCAGTGATTTTCCTAAACTCATACAGCAGGAAGTAAGCAACAGAGATTGGACTGAAATCTGACAGTCTAAGTTCTTTATCTAGGAAGTTCTGATAGGAGCCAAATATAGCTCGTGATATTAAAGAAAAAGGGTAGAGATGGATTACTACAGAAGTCCAAATAAGACCCCAAAGCTGGGGCTGGTAGAAGGACGTGAAACAAAGGGACAGCAGTTTTTGTTGCTGTTTTAAATAGATGGATATTTGGGGCAGAGTCTTAGTTTCAAAGCAAAGCCCTTGTTTTGTGGGTTACTTGGGAAGGGCTTAGGGGCAGCTGCCTGGCATTAGCTGGAAATATGCAAGCCAGGCTTGAGTGATCCTCAAGCCTCCTTTCTCTCTTTGTAAAGGCTGGGTATGCCTTTGAAACTCAGCTTCCTAAAACCCTGTCTCTGCATACTTGGAAATAGGCCTGTCAGAGGCAGGCAGTCAAGACATGTTTAGCTACCTCTTCACAAGCAAGCATTTTAAAAGGTGCTTCTAATCCATTCAGGCCCCTCATAAACGACAGGAGCCTGCACATTACCATAGTTACCAAATCAGCAATCAGTCTCCATCCACTTCCTCTTCTGTTACAGAACACTGAATGGGAGGGTGCAGCACAGCAGGTGACTTGAAAGCCTTTCTCTGCTCCACTCTCAACCCTAGCTCTCTGTTCTATTAGGACCTTACAGCCATCTGTTTATAGATACAAGAACAAATCTACCAATAAGGTGAAACAATAGGATGGCTATCTCAAAACCTAGGGCACAGCCTCCTCAGTCAACCCAAAGAAGGGGCGGGCGAGCTGAGGACCAGCGTATGTAGAGCTAGTCACTTTTATGATCCTTCAGAAACCCAGGCTTAATAGCAGCCCCCTCGCCACACCCACATATGCATCGATTCCAATCTTCACTAATAGATTAAGTCCAAACTCCTACGTGTGACATAAAGCACTCAGTAATTGGTCCATAGCTCACCCTTCCAACCTCATTACTCTTTCTTCAACTGTTAAGACTTATCTCGAAGGTCTCCTCCTCCAGGAAGTCTTTCTAGCTCTACCAGATCATCTCCTTGTGCTCCCTCATAACACATTTCCTTTCGTTATAATTGTCTCTTTGCTTGTCTGTCTCCTCCACCTATAAGCAACTAAAGGTCTACAGGCTGCATATGATTAGCACCGTACCATAGTGCGTAGTAGGCATGGAAGAGGGTTTAAGTATGACTGCTTCCTTCACCAACACCCATGCCAGCATTTCCAGCTACTCTGGATCATTCCTAGAAGATGCGCTACATACAAAGACCCCTGTGCCTTTCTGGAGACTCTTCACTTCACCTGAAATAACTGATCCTCCACTCCCCACATAATAGTGCTGCCTGAAGAAACTGCAGCCATACTGCACTGGAGCTTAAGTGCCTCCCTGTATCTGAAGACACCTATGAATCTCTAAGGTAGACCTGCTTGTCCTCGATCTCAGGTCCCGAATCCCTTCTGTGGCTGTGGTTGGCCAAATGTGTCTGTCTCATCCTTCAGGGCAGGAGCCAAGCCTTGCCCATCTTTGTGTTCTGCACCAGCTGCCCAGCAGATGATTAATACTCAATGTGGAGATAAGTAATAAAATAATCAACAGTCGCTCAAAGCAATCTGCAAATCTCCTGCCTTCTGGCTTCCCACAGAATGCCGCTTGAATCTTCCCCCTGGACCTCACCAAGCACGGAGGTGCTGTTTTGACAGGGCACTTTATCTCTCACACCTGAGCTGCAAACTGCACGCAGCAGCCTGAGAGGGATGGAAATTTGCGGTGAGTGATGCTTTCTTCGCCCGGGATTGAGGCAGGATCGGTTTTAAAGCGGTTGCCATTTGGAGCAGCAACCTAAAATCAATCATAACCCTTGTTCTCGCCAAGTTATGAGGAGAGTTTTTATTTCCCATCTGCCTGTCAGAAGAATATGATTCTCTCCTTAAACCTGCCTTTGGGCTAGCATGATTGAAACGGAGGTGAACAGGGAAGGTGGGAAAAATTAACAAAAAGACAGGGGAAAAACCTACATTGCCCAAAACCTTCAGTTTGGGGTGGAGTACACTAAAGTAGGAGTTTTAGGTTCATTCCAGCCTGTTCTTTAACCACTACTTAGCTAGCATGTGATATTGGGATAAACTTAACCCTCCTATGCCCCTGCTTCTTTATTTACAGAGGGTTGGATTGGGGATTCAGTGAGGTAATGTATGTTTCAAACAAATACACTGAATAGCGTCTAAGAGGATGTTCAGTAAGTATATATGTTTGTAATCATCCAGTTGCCAGGCGTAATCACACCATTGTATCATGTTGCATTCGTGACTTATTCGGGTTTCCCAGAAGCAGATGCTGAGACAAGAATTGTGTGCAAGTAAATGATAAAGGAGGGACCAGTAAGGGACAGGGGAGGCAGGATAGGAAAGGGAAAGGCGCCAAGCCATTATGGGATTTTAGGCAAATCCTCAGCCCCAGCCTTCAAGGGAACCCTGGAACATGAATTATAGCTCAGAAGATGGCCCAACTCTGGACAAGGGGTCTGGGCTTTGTACTTTCTCATCTGTAGCCACCAGCTAAGATCCCCACGCACTTCCAGATACTCTGGTTCTTGAAGTCTGAGCAAAGCAGCTTCTAGAGACATCTTCCAGAGAGAGTAAGAGGTACAGGCCTCACAAACAAAGAATACATGAACCAGCAAAGGGGCACCTGGAAACATTAGAAGGATCTGAGGACAGATAGACGGGTCACTGTCTGTGTCTAGAGACCTCTGAAAGAGGCTCTTGTAAGCACTTTCTCACTCATTATCCAGTTGATCCCCACTGCATCCCTGGTAAGAGCTACCAGGGGACAAGTCTGAGATGGAGCAGCATTGGGAGGGACCTCTGAGAAGGGCCCTGCTGTCTGTCCCTGTCCCTGTTCTTGGACATGCTTGAATGTCACCAAGGACAGCAAGAGGGGGAAATGACCCAGAGCAAGCCTGACATTGGACTTCAGAGCAGGGTTGAGGAGGCTTCAAAGGCCCCACGCCCAGGCTGCAGCCAGACCAATTAATGAGGACATCTGGGATGAAACCTGGGTGTCAGTAATTATTAAAGCTCCCAGGGATTCCATTGTGCTGACAAGCTTGAAAGTGTGCGGAAGGAAGCTAACCAGTCAACACATCCATAACTGTAGTGTAAGGAGCACGTAACTGCCCGGCAATGTAAGAGAGATTCGGAGTTAGTCGCTTGCCCAATATTTACTGAGCACCTTCTAAGAACAAGACTCTATGGAAAGTGCTCAGTGGACATGAAAATGAAACTCCTCTATTCTCCACAGTCTTGTGAGTGGGGAGTGGTACGCAAATCACTGCAGTCCCCTCTGTTACGAGCTGCAGGAGGGATATATTTATATAGCTCCAATGTGCCCGCTATGGACAGGGTGAGCTCTACTGCCAGAATTTGGGAAGGGAGGAAACGTGCTTAGGAGAGCTTCACAGTAGAAGAGATACTAGAGCTGGGCTTAAGGAGGAGGCAGGAGATGGGGATTGGAAATGTGACTGATAAGGAAATAGCACGTGCAGGGTATGGAGAAAGAATAAAAGACACTGATTTCCAGGACATGCAAATGACTTGGTAGGGCAATTCCAGTACGTGGGAACATACTGGAACACAAGAATGAGGGGGAGGGGGTGTGGCATAGGCTGTGTGTTTGGACCCTTCACCCACAGAGAGGGCACATCTCTGAGAACACCAGGAGCCTGGGAAACATCAGCCCTCCTCCTTCCCCTAGGCCTCTCTGTTCCGGAAACATAGGCAAGAAGCAAGTGTCGTTATTAATGGCAGTATAGCTTTGCTTCCTACACATGCATACATGTGCACACACATGTCCCAGTTTATTAAAATAAGTCCCAACATAAGGCCTGGCCCCAACTTTCTTCAAATTCCCAAGGATATTAATTATGGGCACTCATTTCTATGTCCAAATTCATCCTTCTGCTGAAACCAAAATCTCATTTCATTCCCCCCCCCGCAAGTTTTTTTTTAAGTTTATTTATTTTGAGAGAAAGGAGAAAGAATGCATGGAAGAGGGGCAGAGGCAAAGTGGGAGAGAGAAAATCCCAAGCAGGCTCCATGCTATCAGCACAGAGCCCAATGCAGGGCTCACACTCACAAACCGTGACATCATAACCTGAGATGAAATGAAGAGTCAGACGCCTAACTGACTGAGCCACCCAGGTACACCTGCTCTTGTTCTTTGGATTGGTACCAATATAGATGAGGACTTTAATTTCTACTAGAATCTTTCATACCAGACATTTGTTGATTTTTTAATGTTTATTTTTGAGAGAGAGAGAGAAAAGGGGAGAGGCAGAGAGAGACAGAGACAGAAACAGAGGATCAGAAGACGGCTCTTTGCTGTCAGAACAGAGCCTGATGCAGGGCTCGAACTCACAAACCATGAGATCATGACCTGAGCTGAAGTCAGATGCTTAACTGAATGAGCCACCCATACCAGGCATTTGTGTGTTCAGCAGACTTCTTTGAAAACTGAGATGACAAAGCACACTTATATAACAGAAAAACAAGTTAAAAATGAGAGTTTAGTCAGTTCTGCTTTAAAAGTTCTTGAGCTGTGCTTCTATGGAGAATTTCTTTCTGGTCACATCCCTCTAAATGTTGCAGCCTCCTGCTGTGTAGCTCACACACGCATGTGTGCATGCGCGCGCTCACACACACACACACAGACACACACACACACACACAACTTTTATGTTCCTTTCATCTTAATTCCCTAACTTAATTATGCAGAACAGTTCAGCTGTTCTGAACTCTCCCACCCTCTATTGGATTCCAGGCTTATTTTTAAAAATAACACCTATTAATGTGCCTGAAAAACAAAGGTTTATCCACCCTCGGACTCATCCTTTATCACACAGAAGAAATGGAAGAAGCTTTGAAATCTCCGTCTTTTCTCCCTCCTTCTCCCATAAGTGTCTGTAACTGGAAGGGGAGAGTATAGAGATTTATTTCCCCGCTGATGAAAGCCATGCTTCCCTACTTCTTAGAAGGCAACAGTAGCTAGTAGCTATAGTTTTTGTTTTAAATAACTTCTTTCAACAACAAATATCCAATGTCCATGGTGACAGGTTCAGTGACTTGCCCCCAAGTCTAAGATGTCAAAGGGAAGAGAGCATGCATTGGACACCTACTAAATGCTAGGCAGCCTTTGCAGATTAATTTTATTTGTTCTATACTATGAGTTATGTACTTTAAAAAATTGTTATATGAATGAGAAGACAAAGAAGTTCAAGTGATTTTTTAGAAAAGATTTTTAATGTGTATTTATTTTTGAAAGAGAGACTGACAGAGGTAAGCAGGAGAGGGCAGAGAGGGAGGGAGACACAGAATCTGAAGCAGGCTCCAGGCTCTGAGCTGTCAGCACAGAGCCTGATGCGGGACTCGAACTCATGAACAGTGAAATCATGCCCTGAGCTCAAACCGTAAACTTAACAAACTGAGCCACCCATGTACTCCAGAATTCCAAGTGATTTGCTCACTTGAAATTATCCAACTCCAAGCTGAGGCCACATGTTTTACACTGTTCAGATTTTTTCCTAATTCTTCGTGTGGAAATCAAATGCAAATACCCTTTCTCACCCATTCACTAGGTATTCACAAAGTTGCCAAAATAACATAAAGAGTTCCTATATATGCCACATCTAATTTTCTCTATTTTTAAAAGTTTTTATTTAAATTTGTTACTTAACAGTGTCATGTTAGTTTCACGTGTACAATATAGTGATTCAGCACTTCCATACAACACCTGGTACTCATCACAAGTGCTCTCCTTAATCCCCATCACCTATTTCACCCCTCCCCCCACCCACCTCCCTTCTGGTAACCATCCGTTTGTTCTCTATAATTAATAGTCTATTTCTTGATTTACTGCTCCCTCTTTTTCCCGTTTGCTCATTTGTTTTGTTTCTTAAATCCCACATATGAGGGAAACCATAAGATATTTGTCTTTCTCTGATTGACTTATTTCACTTAGCATAACACTCTATAGCTCCATTCATGTGGTTGCAAATGGCATGATTTCATTCATTCTCATATGACTGAGTAATCTTCCATTGTGTATATATACCACATCGTCTTTATCCATTCATCAATCCATGAACACTTGGGCTGTTTCCATAATTTGGCTATTGTAGATAATGCTATGCACATCAGGGGGCAAGCATCCCTTTGAATTAGTATTTTTTTATTCTTTGGGTACATACCTAGTAGTGTAACTGCTGGATGATAGAATAATTCTAATTTTAATTTTTGAGGAATCTCTATATTGTTTTCCTGAGAGGCTGCACCAGTTTGCATTCCTACCAATAGTACAAGAGGGTCCCCCTTTCTCTGCATCTTCACCAACACCTGTTGTTTCTTGTGTGGTTGATTTTAGCCATTCTGATAGGTGTATGGTGATACCTCCTAGTTTTGGTTTGCATTTCCCTGGTGGTAAGTGATGTTGAACATCTTTTCACATGTCCATTGGCTTTCTGTGTGTCTTCTTTAAAAAAATATCTATTCATGTCTTCCGCCCATTTTTTAACTGGACTATTCATTTTTGGATGTTGAATTGTGTGTTTCTGACATATCTTGGATACTAACACTTTGCCAAATATGTCATTTGCAAATACCTTCTCCTATTCTGTAGTTTGCCTTTTAGATTTGTTGCTTCCTTCGCTGTCCAGAAGCTTTTAATTTTAAGGGAGTCCCAATAGTTTATTTTTTATTTTGTTTCCCTTGCCTCCAGAGATATATCTAGACAGGAGTTGCGATAGCCAATGTCAGAGAAGTTATTGCCTACATTCTCTTCTAGTATTTTTTTTTGAGAGAGAGAAAGAGAGAGAGAGAGAGAGCACAGGGAAGAGAAACAAAGGGAGAGGAAAGACAGAATCTGAAACAGGCTCCACACTCAGCACAGAGCCCGATGTGGGGCTTGATCCCATGACCCTGGGATCATGACCTGAGCCAAAATCAAGAGTTGGGTGCTCAACCAACTGAGTCACTGAGGATGCATCTTGTAATATTTTTATGGTTTCAGGTCTCACATTTAGGTCTTTTATCCATTTTGAATTTACTTTTGTGTATGCCGTAAGAAAGTGTTCCAGTTTCTTTTGCATGTTGCTGTCCAGTTGCCCTCCACCATTTGTTAAGAGACTGTCTTTTGCCCATTGGATATTCTTTCCTGCTTTGTTGAAGAGTAATTGACCATATAATTGTGGGTTCACTTCTGGGCTTTCTATTCTGTTCTATTGATCGATGTGTCTTTTTTGTGCCAGTACCGTACTATCTGATTATATTACTCTGTAATATAACTTGAAGTCTGGAATTGTGAGGCCTCCAGCTTTGTTTTTCTTTTTCTTTTTCAGACTGCTTTGGCTACTTGGGGCCTTTTGTGGTTCCATACAAATTTTAGGATTGTTTGTTCTAGTTCTGTGAAGAATGCTTTTGGTATTTTGATAGGGATTGCATTAAATGGGTAGATTGCTTTGGGTAATATAGACATTTTAACAATATTTGTTCTTCCAATCCATGAGCATGGAATGTCTTTCCATTTATTTGTGTCTTCTTCAATTTCTTTCATCAGTGTTTCAGAGTTTTCAGAGTATAGGTCTTTCACCCCTTTGGTCAGGTTTATTCCTAGGTATCTTATTGATTTTGGTACAATTGTAAATGGCATTGATTCCTTAATTTCTCTTTTTGCTGCTTCATTAGTGGTGTACAGAAATGCAACAGGGGTAGGGGTGCCTGGGTGGCTCAGTCAGTTGAGCATTCGACTCTTGATTTTGGCTCAGATCATGATCTTAAAGTTCATGAGACTGAGCCCTGTGCTTTGTGCTGACAGTGTGGAGCCCGCTTGGGATTCTCTTTCTCCCTCTGCTGCTCATCTCCTCTCACTCCCAACTGCTGCATGTATGCATTTCTCTCTCTCTCTCTCTCTCTCTCTCTCTCTCTCTCTCTCTCTCTCATAAAAAAAGTGGTGTGCCTGGGTGATTCAGTCAGTTAAGCATCCAACTCTTGGTTTCAGGTCAGGTCATGATCTTGTGGTTTTGTGAGTTTGAGCCCCACTTCGGGCTCTGCACTGACAGTGCAGAACCTGCTTTGGATTCTCTCTTTTCCTCTCTCTCTGCCCCTCTCCCACTCACATTGTCTCTGTGTCTCTCAAAATAAATAAATAAACTTAAAAAAAAAGCAACAGATTTCTATACACTGATTTTATATTCTTCAACTTTTTTTAACTTCACTGAATTTATCTAGCAGTTTTTTGGTGGATTTTTTTCTGGGTTTTCTATATATATATATATATATATATATATATATATATATATATAGTATCATGTAATCTGAAAATAGTGAGTTTTACTTCTTCCTCAATTTCCCTGTTATTAACATCACACATCAGTATGCATATTTATTACAACTAATGAACCAATATTGGTACATTAATAATAAAATCTATACTTTATTCAGATTTCCTTAGTTTCACCTAATGTCCTTTTTCTGTCCCAAGATAGTGACAAGGATACATTACATTTAGATATCATGACTCCTTGGGTTTTTCTAACCTGTAATAGTTTCTCAAGTTTTTATTATTTGATGTTCTTGAGAGTTTTGAGGAGTCTTGGTCAGGCATTTTGTAAAATGTCTTTCAGTTTGGGTTTGTCTGATGTTTTCCTTGTTTTACAGGAATTATGGATTTGGGGGAGGAAGAGCACAAAAATAAAATTCCATTCTCATTGCATCATATCAAGGGCATACAACTTATCAACAGAACTTATCACTCTTGGTGTTAGACTTGATCACCTGGCTGACACTGTGTCTGTCAGATTTTTCCACTGCCAAATTACTCTCTCCCTTTTACTCCCTCCCCTTTTCATATCGTACTTTTTGGAAGTCCAAAGTAAGACACTGAGATGGAAACTATAGGAAATATAAAGAAATTACACATGGATGAACCTCCAAGTGACTTCAGGGTCTAGATGGAAAGAAACCATACACACACACACACACCACAATTTGCTTACATTTCAAGAATGTTTATTTAATAGATGGATGGTGTGACACACTGAATCTTTAAGTCACATTATTATCACACTCAGCTTCTAGCATGTATAGACATGAACTTGTTCTGGTTGTAGAGAAAATGAATTTTATTCCAGTACTCTTTTAGAGGGATATTTTGGTAGGATAGAAGGATACCTATCTTTGGTAACAAAGATTCCTTTAAGAAATGACCCTATTTGGGGTGCCTTGGTGGCTCAGTAGGTTGAGCATCCGACTCTTGATTTCAGCTCAGGTCATGATTCCAGGGTCATAGAATCAAGCCCCGTGTTGGGTTCTGCACAAAGCATGGAGCCTACTTAAGATTCTTTCTTGAATAAACTGAGGGTTACTGGATGGGGTGTCAGGTGGAGAGATGGGATAAATAGGTGATGGACATTAAGGGGCACTTTTTGGCATGAGCATTGAGTATTATATGTAAGTGATGAATCACTAAATTTTACTCCTGCAACCATTATTACACTACATGTTAACTAAGTTGGATTTTAATAATATAAACAAAACAAAAGATTCTCTCTCCCCCACCCTGTCTTTCCCCACCCTCACCTCCCTAAAAGAAAAAAGAAAAGAAAAAGAAATAAACCTACTTGATGATTTGAGGTTTGATCCAACAAACATAATTTGAGTTCTTCCTCTGTGAAGATACAATTCCATTGTTGGGAGGTGGGTTGTGGGAGGGGTCACAAAGATACCTGTCCAGAGCTCCTCATTTCATAGAGGAATAAAGGTGTGTACCCAAACTGTTATAATAACAGAGACAGAAAGCTCAGAGACCCTAAGATAAAACCAGTAAGTGCTCCTAGTGCTTGAGGAATAAGAGATCTATTTCCAACTAAGAAAGGAAAAATTAAGACAGACTTCTAAAAGGAAAAAGGGATTTGACCTGAGTCTTGAAAACTGTATCTGATTTAATTTTAAAAGATTGGTTCTGGGACTCCTGGGTGGTTCAGTCGGTTAAGCAGGCAACTTTGGCTCGGGGCATGATCTCATGATTTGTGGGTTCGAGCCCCATATCGGGCTCTGTGCTGGCAGCTCAAAGCCTGAAGCCTGCTTCAGATTCTGTGTCTCCCTCTCTCTCTGCCCTTCCCCCACTCATGCTCTCTTTCTCTCTGTCTTAATAATAAATAAATAAACAAACACAAAAATAAAAATATTGGTTCAAGCTAAGGGGACATCAGGAGCAAAAACTTAAAGGCATGAAAACCATAAAAATGTTCCAGGAATAGAAAATAACCTGGAAAGTGTATGGTCCAGAATTTATCTATATGTAGGGATGCAGGCATTAGCAGACATTTAGAATGTCTGTGGACACCAGATGGTTGAAGGCCTTGAATTCCTTGCCAGTAGGTGTAGACTTAATTCTGTAGGTCACAGGAAACATTTATAAGTGTGGGAATGGTTTGACAAGCATTATGCTTTCAGAGTAGTTGGGAATGTGCTCTAAGGACAATTAAGGTGTGGGGGAATATATAAGCAGCAAGTATTATTAGGACATCATTCACTGGTAAGGTGTTGGTAAATAGTAGAAGTAATACAAAAAATAAGTAAATAATAAATCACTTACTCAAGGGAATTCTTCCCTAAATCAGTATATGGTATAATGAATTTTGGGTCACCCAAGCTTTATAAAATAAGAGTCAATGTTACCCCTTATTTTTTTTTATCCTCATAACAACCTCCCAAGGTAGATCTTATCCATCTGCATTTTCCAGATTGGAAAAAAATATGAGACTCATAAAAGCCGAATGTCTTGTGCAAGGCCACACGGTGAGCAAGTAATGGAGCCTGGGTTTGAACCGTCATCCAGAGTGACTCAAGAGTCTGACCTCTCAGGACATTCTGCGTCAGAGCTAAGTTTGTAGACTGGTCTCATATGTCCATGTGTGAACCATCTATTTATGGATCACCCAGAGAAAATGTGTAATATCAAGCTGACTTCACCCTGCCACCCAGCACGTTCCTGGAGTACCTCCCAGCTGGTGTCTACTCAGGGAACAAAAGCTCACTTCAATATTAGCCCAAGTCAAATCTAATTAGAAAGGCAAATCCCCTCCGAGCCTTCTCAGTCCCAAATTGGTGGCATATGCCAAGCAGTAACTTTCCTGTGTTTTCTGCTACTTTGGTTTCTCAGTTCCTGTTCTGATCACCCTGGGTGATGCTCTATCCAAAGCTGACCCATTTTCACATTTTGTTTCAAGATGAAAATTCTCCATGGATTTTCAAATAATAGTTTTATCTTTAAACTTGCACTGGAGCTACCACATTAAGTAACTCTATGCATTGATTTAAAAGACATTTAGTGAATGCAGAACTTGTGCTAAGCTATAGGGAATAAAGGTGATAAAGGTAATGTCCTAGATTGTAGGAGGTACAATCTAGAAGATGACATATGCTTTAAGTAACTGAAAAACTTAGTTATCCCTGATACTAATGCAGGCAGGCCTTCTGATATCTGGTTTATGTTTTTTAAGTCTTGCCAAAGCGACTGGTGTGTACCAGGGTTTCACAAACTTGGCACTACTGCCATTTTGAGCTGATAATCTTTTGTTGTGGAGGGCTATCTTGTAAATTGTAGGAGGTTTTGTAGCATCACTGGGCTCTATATCGGATGCCCCTAGGAGCTCCTATGTACACCCCCAAGCTGTAACAACCCAAATATCTCCAGACACTGTTCAATGTCTCCTGGAGGTCTCACTGAAAACAGTGAGTTCGACAGGCAATTCCTGTCCTCATTTCCTTTCCTCAGAGGATGCCCATCACCATCAACTTGGTTGTTTAGTAAGACACTGGGCTAAGTGTTTTTCATGCCTTATCTCAACTTTTGATAACACAGTGAGATAAGTATTATTATGATAACCTTTTCTATGATGGAAGAAATGATGGTTTAATGAGGCTAAGAAACTTACTAAGTCATAAAGCTAGTATAAGATACAGCCAGGATTTATAGTGAGGCTGAGATGCTCTAAAACCATTATATGAGGCTGCCCTCTCTATATACAACCTATTATCCAACATACGGAAAGACTACTTAGTGCAAACTGATGAGGGCCAGGCACACTGAGGCCAACTTTTCATACATTAAATACCAAATTTAATCCTCATTTAAAAACCATAATTTTATTCCCATTTTACTGGTTAGGAAACTGAGGTTCAGATAAATTAAGTGATTTTCCCCCCAAGGTTCCGGTGCTCTTAAGTGGTGAAGTCTTGATTCAAACCTAACTCTGTCTAGCTCTAGAGAAAAGCCATATCCCTACTTCTCAAAAGAGTCTCCATCTACCACCCACCCAAGGCACAACCTACAGTTTCATCCCAAGTAAACCTGCAAAATGGGTTCTTTGGGCCAACTATCCATAGCTCTGCCATGGCATCCTCCATTTTATCCCCTGTCCCGGCCCTTGCCCCAGCTTTCTATGGCTCTTCCAGCCCATTGAAGGGGGTCAGTTCTCTGTTTCAACAGCCTCCTGGGTACTGCATACCTATTCCAACCCAAATAAGTATGTGGGTGTTTGGTGAGTGTTTTTTCTCACTGGGAGGCCCCGCACATCAGAGTGTGGATTTTGGTTTCAAGTCTTTCCTACCTTTTGGCCAACTCTTCTCTCACCTACTGCACTGGGCAGTCCTGCCTCCCTACAGCTCCTGCTCTTTGCCAAACCCTGATTCTGGCTGGGAAACAGAAGGCTGCATGCTGCCCTCCTTGGATGTCGCCCTCTTTGGGTTCCATGAATAAGCCAGCAGGAATGCTTCAAGAAAGCAAAGCCATCATTTTTCCACCAAAGGGGAAAAATACACACAACACTTTCATGGTTGTGCCTGAGTGAAAACACCCCAGGCCTCCTGCGTGGTTGGTCCCTGGGCTCAAAATGTGCACCAAATAGGACTTCAGAGGTGAAATCATTCTGTCTTTCAATTCCTCTGTGTTTACCACTGGGGCTTTGGGGGAGAATGCCGGCCTCAGATGCAGGAGTGGTATTTGACCAACAGTCATCACCCACATCAATGGGAATTAAACACACATAAAAATGAACACAAAGGTTAGCAAATGGCCCTATTAAGGAAGAGACAGCTCTTCCCACCACAATATACTTGTCATTTAATTACAAATGAGAGTCCCTTAGGGGCTGTGTTTCCCTTCTGGGTCTGAGGGTTAAGAGGTCCAGGAAATCAGCTTGTATGGCTGTCTGCACATCCCCTAAACCTTTGATTGATTCCTCAAGCATAAAAACTCACAAGGACAGCATGGAAAATCTTTCAGCAGCCAAATAGTAGAGGATAGTATGTGTGTGGACACAGGCCCTCATGTAGAAACTGTCATGTTTGCAAACACTCCATATACCACCATCAAAATGGAAGAAGGGATATGGCCAGACTCAGGGATAACTTGATTGATCACTGAAGCATGTATGAAATATGCATTGTCCTAAGCTTTAAAAAAAAGGGGATTAAAAACAACTGAGGTTAATACAAGTATAATAGAAACAATATTGACTTTTAAAAATCAGTAAAGGGGATTAGAATGCAATTTTTACCAGTTGACTAAACAGTGGCCTATAAGTGAAGTGCACAGCTGAAAAATGTGTTCAGGATAAAGGAGATTTAAAAATCTATCAAACTTAAAACAGTCCTGCTAGCACCAAAATTGTGTTCACTTTTGAAAGCACTAAATTATGGTTTTACAAGCACTTGGGCAAATCCTATCTGATGAATTTATGGTAGCCCGGCTCAACCAAAAGGGCCATTTACTGAAAAAGAGGAAACTGAAGTCCACATGGACTTGTTATTTACCCAAGGCATACACAAAGTGGCAAATCCAAATCAAGGATTTGAACCTAGCTCTGCCTGACTTGTGCTCTTTTCCCCACTGCCAGATGACTTCCCATATGGAGTCCTCAATTACCTTCATGAACCGTGAAGACTCAGCTGGGTATATTAGCCCCAGTACTGTGTATGGGCTGAGAGTTTAACAGTCAGATAAGAATCATAAGCATCATTTGTGTAAGGTTTGATAGATGGAGGCAGAGGTGAGAGGAAAGAGAGAGACCAAGTTATGGAGCCAAGAGAGCCTTTATTGGAGTCTGCAATTCCTGGGCGAGGTTCCGTGACTCCGGGAGTGGGGAGTCAGGGAAGTCGCGCCTGGTATGGGATAGCAAGATGTTTTATGGGTGCAAGAGTTCCAGGTTTGAGCTCAGGTGGGCAGATAGCCAAGTAGGGGCATCTTTGGACGGTGGCAGGATTCAATTGGCTGTTCACTTCGGTGGGGTGGGGGATGCTGGAATTCCATGGTGAGACTTTCCAGTTTGAGACAGTCCAGATTGGAGAGTGGGGGTCGTCAGTCCCTGGTGGTGCCTGGAACTATTATCTGACCCACAATAAAATGGCCACTGGTGCTTTTCAAATGGCGCTGGTCATTCCAGGTTTGCAGGTGGGGGTTGTCACTGCACGCAGCTCTCCACAGCAAAGTGGCTGCTCAGTTGCCCTCCCATGACAATTCTTACAATTTGCCTTTGCTATCCTCACCCAAATACTCAAATCATTTTATGGTTTGTCAAACCTGAAATCACCCTTGGTATTTCTTAATTCATCAGAAGTGAAAAGAGATAGTGTCATACTAGAGGTCAATCTTTTTTACATGCATTGGAAGCATCACTAAATGCAGGGTGAGAGCTAGGTTCAACTGCTGACTCTGTTGCTGCCGTCTGGGTGACCACCAGCCCACAGCTCTTCACCACTCCAGGGACACTGTTCCCTTTATATTCTGTGTCCTGGAACACAAATCTAGGTGGTGCCATTTGCATGGGCTACAAAGGAGACAGTGCCCTTGCAGAGGCTCTGGTAACACTGACCAAGTCAGCAAACCTGTCTGAGTCTGAGTTTCCTTCTGGAGAGTAAGAATAGTTGTGTCTGCTTTTTAAGTATTAAAATGAGATAATGAGTGTAAATGCCTAGCACAGAGTAGTCTGTCTACATGGTACCTGACATGGCATCTGAACCACTGTTGCTTTATGAATATAAAGTCGATCTGAATCAAACTGAAATAACTAATTATCATTTTTAATAAGTAACAAACGAGTCCAACATATAATCTCTCACTGTGGGCTCTTAAGGTCCTAGGACAAATATGTAGGCAGAATTGCATGGGAAGGGTACTTCAGTGGGTGGCTTTGGAAGCCAAAGCACAGAATGAGAGCCCTGTCCTTATGGACAGAAAGTAAGGGTATGGCTGGTGAAGGTGGTGGGAAGTGAGGAACAGGTAGTCAGAGTGGGGTCAGAAGACAAAGTCTACATTCTTTTCAAAGCCTTCTCCAGAGCCTGAGAAAGAAAGAGCTTTAATGAGAACTCTACCCTATTAGTCTTTTGTGAAGGTGAGATCTTGCCCCAAAGTTGGCTCTCAAGCTGGGTGTGCACTCATCCCAACATACTGTTAAAAAACAAAAATTCAACTAAGTAAATTTAAAGATTAAATTGGCTTTATTCAGTGATTCATGAATCAGTCAGCCTTCCACCTAGCAAATAAAAAGGAATTCCAGAGCTATCAGAAAGGAAAGGTTTTTAAAGGTCGGAAGAGGGTGGGAAAAGGAAATTATTGGCAAAGAATGCACTGTTTCAGGCAAGATTGCCCTTCTAAAGGGAACAGAGGAGGTCTATCAGGCAAATTATCTCACTGGTGCTAACCAAATAATTCCAGGTTGTCTGATTAAAGGTTACATTCCCAGGAGAGGTTGAACCTATAATTGGGATAGATATTAAGTGTTGGTCTACTAACATGGGGCTTAGCACAAGTGACTCCATTTTGGACCTGTTGTCTCTTTTTCGACAATATTCACACTCCTGGGCATGATGCTTGACCTTACCCAGTATACAAGCCGATTGTTCCTTATGGAGCTAAGGAGCCAGCTAGGAAAGGTTACAGAGAGGGTCTGTGATTAAGATGAATCTTTACAAAAGCAAAGACTCTCATCTGGGGCTGGTAATTTGTGAGATGGCCCTTGGGAAGGACAATCCTGTTATAACCCAATTAGTCTACAGAAGTAAATGCTAAAGAGGAATAAAAGCAGGCAAGATGCCTTTTGTGTCACAAGAGGAAGACAAGTGGGTTCTCCACTGGGTCATAATCAAAGACTTCCATTAACTAGCCCATTAACTTGTGAAGAAACCCCAGAGGCCCAGCTGCAGTAACCAGAACCCTTAAGAGCCTCACTGATACACAGTCCAGCCTGCTTTGTCCCAAAGCATTTCCCCATTTTCCCCTAAGTCCCCTAAACTGAAACATATCACTTATTGAGGCTACTACCCCTAGTATAGCATAGTATTTTATTTAAACATCACTTGGAAGTATATAATAATTTTCATAGGACGATTGAAGAAAGATGAGGAGGAGAGCACCTAGGACCTATTGCATTTCTGCTGTGTACCAGGACCTCATTACAGGATTCACAGACATCTCATTTGACCCACACCATTCTGAGTAGAGGTATCATTATGACACCCATTTTGAAGATGCAGAAACTGAGGAACAAAGTTTAGTAAATTGTCCTGATTCACATGGCTTTTCAGAGATACATTCTAGATTTGAACTCAGGCCTCTTTCCATTTCAGTTCACTGCCATCCATCTGCAGTATGGTTAGTAGCATCCCTGTGAAGTAGGATTTGTTAGTTTCATTTCCCATCTGGGAAAGCTAAGACCCAGAAAGTTTCTCCAGATCACATGATAGGTAAGAAACCTAGGATTTGAATCCAGGTTTTTTTGACTCCTAATTATTCTTTTCATTAAACCATAGCTGTTCTGACAAGACACCATGGTGTGTATGGAACAGAGAGTTCCCCAATATTGCCTCCATGAGTGCACGTGCATGCAAATATGTGCACACACACACATACATACATACACAGGGAAAAAAAAGCCACATTGAGACACCCAGAAAAAAAAAAAAACTACTAGTAAAACTGATAGCTAGACTCCAAAATTCTTTGGAATCCTTTGAAATCATAGGTTAGCAGCGCCATTCCCGAAAATGAAGTCAAGCCAGTGGCAGGAAATGTGGAGCTCTTGTCCAATGTACTTATTTCATTCTCATGAAATGCAGTGCTTTCCATTTAGGTCAGCAGCTTGCGCAACTAGTTGCAGGCAAAGGAAGACAAGCAGGGACCAGCCCCTTTGAGAGTGCCAGGATCCCAGTGATAAGCTCAGTACACAAGGATCCCCTGGCCGTGCTGTTGGTAAGACAGCCAGGCACAGGGAAGACAATTAGTGGCCACAAAACCCCCAGATGTGACTCTCCACATCATCATTCTCTCCAGGGTGGAGAGGACAGTCCATTCTGGGCTGTTGTCCCATATTCTGTAAGTCTACAGACAGGGATTCTTTAAAGGATAGAAGAAGTTTAAAATCTATTGAGTAATCTGTACTCAAGAAAGAAGTGGAAAAAAAACCTTTGTTATTGTAAAGAGCCTTGGTTTTGTTATCAGAGAGACCTAAGTTCAAATCCTATCACCTTTTCCTTTGTGTATACCTATAACAAAAATACTTTTCCTACTCATTGGTACTTTTCTATCAAATTGAGATACTATTTTAGAACCTACACAGTAGTACGAAAAGTCTTTTGAAATAATTAAGGACCAGACAAAACAATAGGGGCTTAAAACATTCTCCTTTGTTATTAATTCAGGACAACTCTACTAAGTAGATAGTACTATAATCCATTTTACAGATGAGAAAATTGAAGCCCAGAAGTAACCACATAAGCAACTAACCAAAAGTTAAAAATTTGGTAAGCTCTAGAGCCATGGTTAAAATCAGTTCAATACCAAGATGCTGTTCATTTTGAAACTGGACCTCCAGAAAGCATCACCCAAATTCCACATGTGTGCATGTGCTTATGAGAGATGGCATGGTTGACAAGGTCATTTCAAGAAAAAGAATTAATTCAGTGAAAGTCTAAAAGAAAAGATATACTGGGAGTGGTCTACGGCTCCCATATTGGCCAGATGCAGAACTTATAAAGGAGAGTCATCATTATTATATTTTATTTATCAGAAAGATTTAAGACCAAATCTCAGTGTGAATGAGACACAGTCCAGGTGCTTGGGGTTGGAGAGGCAGGGGTGGAGGAGGACAAATATTCATGAGCATTCACTGTGTAAAACACTATGCTAGAAACTTTAGGTATATTATCATATTTAAGTCTATAATAATTCTATAAAGGTAATGAGACTGCTAATTTTCCCCCTCATTATTCATATTCTCCCAGAACCCTCCTGGTTCTTAGCATGCCATGGAATTTCTCATACTCCCTCTGTAGCTTACTGTTGCCATGTGACCAAGTTCCATCACAAGGAATATGAACATAACTGGTATGTGCAACTTCTAGATCACCCTCTTAAAAGCAAATTGCTTGCTTTCTGCTTTATCCCCTTCCTCCGTCTCATAAAGTGGAATGTGGATATGGTGTTGGTGTACCAGCAAGACCACACCCTCAAATAGAGGGTCTCAACTAGGGGTGATTCTTGCCATCCCCTGCCCCAGGAGACTCCGACAGTGTCTCGAGACACTTTTTGTCACATCTGGGGAAAAGATGCTACCGGCACCTAGTAAATAGAGACCAGGGATGCTGCTACACATACTACAATGCATGAGAACATCTCCCATGCCTGCCCTGCCTTCTCTATCACAGTAGATCTCCTCTGTGTGTAAATAGCACCTTCCTGTTTGGCAATGTTCTCTGCAGCCAGCTATCTCAGGTCTGGCTCATCTTTCCTTTCATATTGAGTAGCTCTTAATATGCAGCACTAACATGCAATTTTCAGCCTGACAGTGACGTGTATCATTGCTTTTAGAGAGACAGCATCAGCCCACAGCTTCCTTTTCACCTCCTGTAACTTATATGTGATCACAGGAAATGGGATGATTAATGGTGGCCAGGGTAGGGTCCTCCCACTCAGTGGCTATAACCACTGGAGTCTGAGGGCAACATGAAACCTGCAGTATCACAGAATTCTTCACTGCTCTCATGATGCCAACCTGCATCACACAGCACAGTGCAGGGTCTATAAATTATTTTACATGAGTCAGTTCTCACAAGGGTTTAGGTAAATTCATATCCACACAAAGCCACATCTTTCAAAATCCTTTTCTCACACAGCCCCATTCCCGTCTTTGACAACCCACCTCCCAAAATAGGCAGTGGAATATTACCCATAGCGCGCATGCACATACATACACTCACACACACACACACACACACACACACACACACACACACACACACAAGCCAGTCTATAAATGTATGTCCATCCAATCAGAGGTTTCATCCAGTGATCTGATCTTCACTGGGGCTCTAGTATCTTATGATACGTGATACCTTCCATTAGCAGTGGAAAAGTGCCCGATGGATAACTCACTCACTATCTGAGCCCCAAAATATCTCTCAGATCTTCACGGGCCCTTCCCAAGCCTCAAACACTAATATTACAAGCATCTTAAGAGTCCAAATCAGAATGCTTAACTCAGCCACAATAAGAATCAGCCAAATGCCCTAAAATAGAACAGGAGAGCAAGATGCCATAGAGTGGCAAGTTAAGCAAGCCAAAGTCATAGGCTAAGGGAACCAAAGGAGGAATGAATGCAAGAAAATTGTAGAGAATGCCCCTAGCATGTGTTGGGGGCTTCACAGAAGAGAGCTTGGAGGAGGGCATTAAAAGCAAAGGAAAAGAGAAGATCATCTCTGATTTAGGGGAACCTATACTGCAACAGAGTAAAAATACAGCCATAAGAATGTGTAATGCTAGGACTAATGGTTTATAATTTTATGGCTTATAACAGGCTTTCACATTCTTTATCTTAATTCATCTTCACAACAACCCTGTAAGGAAAGTATTCTTGTGATTCCCATTTTTAATACAATAAGTGAGAAGATAAATATTATCTGCTGATTAGTTACTATCATTGGCATAACCCAGAGTCAGCCACTCACACTGTCCAGGTCACTTGGAGAAAGAGTGTCCTGTGTTCCACACAGCGTCTGCTTCTCCATACCACTCTCCACCTGGGTCTCAGCTCTCCAGTCTCAGCTCACCACCTGGAACTGCAGAAACTACTCCTTCTTATATGATGCTCATAACTCTGTGGGTACATAGGAAACAGGCAGAGATGACAGTAGTCTGTGTAGAGCAGGTTACCACTTTATGTCCTTACTCTATATTCCACTACCAAAAAGCAATATGGGACCTAGAAGGCTTTGCTGAAGATTTAGGGAAATAGTGGTGTATCTTGAATCATTGTTAATGATTATATGTGATTATTAAGTATGGACTTTCCTCAAAATTCTTCATAATCCAGTTACCAGGAATTTCTCACTGGTAAACTTTCTCCGCTATTTGTATGCTTCCAATGTACTGCCTGGCCTCATTCTTTCTATAGATGCTGGTGAGGATGTGGAGAAATGGGTACCCTCTTACATTGTTGGTGGGAATGTAAACTGATGCAGCTACTCTGGAAAACAGTGTGGAAGTTCCCCAAAAAATTAACAATAGAACTATCCTATGACCCAGCAATAGCACTGTTATGAATTTACCCAAGGGATACAGGAGTGCTGATGCATCAGGGCACATGTACCCCAATGTTCATAGCAGCACTTTCAACAATAGCCAAATCACGGAAAGAGCCTAAATGTCCATGAACTGATGAATGGATCAAGATGTGGTTTATATATACAATGAAATACTTCATGACGATGGGAAAAAATGAAATCTGGCCATTTGTGGCAACGTGGATTGAACTCGAGGGTGTCCTGCTAAGTGAAATAAGTCAGACAGAGAAAGACAGATACCATATGTTTTTACTCATATGTGGATCTTGAAAAACTTAACAGAAGACCATGGGGGAGGAGAAGGGGAAAAATAGTTACAGAGAGGGAGGAAGGCAAACTATAGGAGACTCTTAAATACTGAGAACAAACTGAGGGTTGATGAGTAGTGGGGGAGAGGGGAAAATGGGTGATGGTCATGAAGGAGAGAACTTGTTGGGATGAGCACTGGGTGTTATACAGAAACCAACTCGACAATAAACCATATTAATTTTTTAATTAAAATATTTTTTATTTTAATGTTTATTTTTTGAGAAAGAGTGAGAGCGCAAGCAAGGGAGAGGCAAAGAGAGAGGGAGACACAGAATCTGAAATAGACTCTGTTTTGGTAGCTGAGAGCCTGAAACAGGACTCAGACCTACAAACTGCGAGATCATGACCTGAGCTGAAGTTGGACGCTTAACTGACTGAGCCACCCAGGTGCCCCTGGCCTCTTCCTTATGTTCATGTCTCTGTACCACACTGGGGACAACACACATGGATACCTGCAAAACCTACCCACCAGTTATTGCAAGTTACCAAGGCACAAAGAGTTCTCATGAGCGTCATAGAGATGTAGAGTAGATGAGAAGCCCCAGGAAATAAAGTTAGTAGAGAAAGTGAGTCAATGCCCAATGCTGTACTGCTTTCTCAAGATCTTCTGAGACCCTTGGTAAATAAAACTGTTGGGTTTTATCTCTCAGATATCATTTTGGCAAATGAGAAAATATTAATCAATACCTTGAAAAACACTTATGCTTCTTGCTTTTGTTAAAGGAAGAAAAATATCATTAAGTGAGAGAGTCAATTTAATGAGTCAGCAATAATGAGCCAGAATTTGAACTCGACTGTTTTATTCAGAATCCCATACTCCTTTCCCTGAATTATATCTTTATTATACACCATGAAACACTTTGTACCTACTCTGGCATTGGAGACATCTTTATGTTACTGGTGTGGAAATAACATGGTATGCAGCACCTTTGTGGCTCAACTGATTAAGTGTCTGACTCTTAGTTTCAAGTTCTAGCCCCATGTCAGGCTCTGTGCTAACAATGTAGAGCCTGCTTAGGATTGTCTCTCTCTCCCTCTCTCTCTGCCCCTCCCCACATCTTTCTCAGTCTCTCTGTCTCTCAAAATAAATAAACTTTTTAAAACTTTTTATAAAAGAAATAACATGGTAAAGGAAAGATTTCTTGAACTAACTTCTATTAAAAGTTGGAAAAATATATTTGACTAAGCTAGGGCATATTTGAACCATTAGAATTTCAGCTTTTAAATTCCTATGGGAGAGGAGCCAAGATGGCGGAGAAGAAGGGAGCTCTGGAAACTTCATCCGCCCTATCTATCAAGCTGAGAAGGACATTACTTTTATCTGTAAGAGTGGAAGGAGAAAATACAGAGTCCAGAAAGAAGACAACCTCAAATATGCCTGAGTGAGTGAGTGTGAACTGGGAAAACTAGAAAACGGGTCAGCCCACGAGGTGCAGGGGAGGTGGAACCCCAGCCCAACACAGAGAAAGCGCATGGGAGCCCCTGAGAGACAAAGGGAAGAGAAAGAGAAACTGAACACGCTCATAGTACTGTCTCTAGAGGAGAGGTAAAGAACTTTTAACCTGGGAGAGAAAGAAAAACTCTCACTCCATATATAACCACTGGGCAGCGCAAATCCCGGGTGGCACCAGGAAAAACAGCCCCCATCCCTATGTGAGCCCAGCAGGGAATTGGTGGCAGCTGCCTGAGTGCACCTCGCCTCTGGCAGCAGCAGTGCAAATCTTGGCAGCACCAAGAGAAACTGCTCCCTCCCCCTAGGAGATCCTGGCTAAGAAGCCAGCCTCCAAAGCGAGTACATCTCATCTGTGGTAGCATTAAAGTGCACGGACTAGGATTTTGAAGCAAGGCGGGCCTGGAAAATACAGCTTGGCTCACCTGCGGCACAGGGAGACCAGAGTCATAAGAGTGGCTTGCAGCATTTAGTTCCAGGGGAGCTTGGGGCACCACCATTCTACTCTCTGCACCACCAAGGTGGGGCTTCCAAGAGCAGCCCCTGAGACCTACCGACATCAAACCACGCCTATCCGCTAGGAGGAGCTGCTGCTTTTTTGAACTTATTTTTTATTATTATTACCTTTTGTACTCTTTTTTTTTAAATTTTTTTATTTCTAGTCTTTATTTTCCTTTTTTCTTTCTCCATCTTTTTTTTCTCTTGACATGCAGATATATTCTCCCTTATCTCATCCTTATCTCTCCCCTCGACTGGTTATATGCTTTTAGACTGTCCATTGACCTTTCTCTGCCACACTTTATTTTTTTCTTCTCTTCTTTTCTTTTCTTCTCTTTCCTCTCCCTTCCTTTTCTTTTCTTTCTTTCCCCCCTTTATTTGTTTGATTTTCTGTGCATTTGTATGCTTTTGTTCCCTATGTGTTTCACTGACCGTTTTCCTTTTCAGGGCTACCCCAAGATACAAGCCAAAGTACGCATAACGGAAGGTCCCAAATAGCGCTGACTAGGGAAATAAAATAATCAAAGCCACAACAAGAGAAACTGAGAGACACCATTAAAAGTACATTTCCTGAAACAACAGGTCCTGGACAGTCAATAAGCCTCCTTTAACAGAGCACAGTGCACAATGAGCTTTTAAAACTGACAAGAAACAGAAAGCTAGCCAAAATGACAAAACGAAAGAACTCTCCCTTAGAGAAACTCCAGAAAGAAGTCACAGCCACAGAACTGCTCAAAACAGATCCAAACAACCTAAATGAATAAGAATTTAGAACAATTGTCATAAAATTAATCGCTGGGTTTGAAAAAAGCATCAGAGAAGCTACTGATACAATGACTAGAGACTTTCAAAATAGCTGTGATGAATTTAAAAAAGGCTATAAATGAGGTGAATTATAAAATGGAGGTGGCCACCTCACGAATTGAAGAAGCAGAAAGAAGAATAGGTGAATTAGAAGACACAGTTATAGCAAAAGAGGAAGCCAAGAAAAAAAGAGAGAAATTGATCCAGGAGCAAGAAAGAAGAAACTTGAGACTTGAGTGATACAATCAAATGGAACAACATCCATATCATAGGAATTCCTGAAGAGGAAGAGAGAGAGGTCTGGAAGGGGTACTAGACCAAATTATAACTGATAATTTCCAGATTCTGGGGAAAGAAAGAGACATTCAAATTCAAGAGGCACAAAGAACCCCCTTAAGGCATAACTTGAGTTGACCTTTGGCACGATATATCATAGTGAAACTGGAAAAATATAAAGATAAAGAGAGAATTCTGAAAGCAGCTAGGGATAAAAGGGCCCTCACGTACAAAGGGAAACCTATCAGAGTGGTCACAGACCTATCTAATGAAACTTGGCAGGCCAGGAAGGAATGGCAAGAAATCTTCAATGTGATGAATAGAAAAAAGCATGCAGCCAAGAATCCTTTATCCAGCAACCCTATCATTCAGAATAGAAGGAGAGATAAAGGTGTTCCCAAATAAACAAAAATTGAGAGAATTCATGACCACAAAACCAGCCCTACAGGAAATCCTAAGAGGGACTCTATGAGGGAAATGTTGCAGTGAATACAAGGTACCAGAGACACCACTACAAACATGAATTCTACAGAGAACACAATGACTCTAAACCCACATTTTTCAATAATAACACTGAATGTAAATGGACTGACTGCTCCAACCAAATGACACAGGGTAGCAGAATGTAAAAAAAACCCAAAATACATCTATTTGCTGTCTACAAGAGACTCATTTTAGACCTGAAGACAGCTTCAGATTGAAAGTAAAGGGATGGAGAAATATTTATCATGCGACTGGAAGTCAAAAGATGGCCGGAGTAGCCATACTTATATCAGACAAACTGGACTTTAAAGTAAAGGCAGTAACAAGAAATGAAGAAGGACATTATATAATAATTACAGGGTCTCCCCATCAGGAAGAGCTAACAATTATAAACATCTATGCGCCAAGTTCAGGAGCGCCCAAATACATAAAACAATTAATCACAAACAGAAACAATCTTATTGATAAGAATGTGCTAATTGCAGGGGACTTTAATACTCTACTGACAGCAATGGATAGATCAACCAGACAGAAAATCACTAAAGAAACAATGGACCTGAACGACACATTGGAACAGATGGAATTGATAGATATAAATAGAACTCTGCATCCTGAGTTAGGAAATTCACCTTCTTTTCGAGTGCACATGGCACATTCTCCAAAATAGATCACATACCGGGATATGAAGCAGCCCTCCATAAATATAAACAAATTGAGATCATACCATGCACACTTTCAGATCACAATGCTATGAAACTTGAAATTAACCACAGGAAAAAGTCTGGAAAACCTCCAAAAATGTGGAGGTTAAAAATCACCCTACTAAAGAATGATTGGGCTAATCAGGCAATTAGAGAAGAAATTAAAAAATATATGGAAACAAATGAAAATGAAAATACAACAATCCAAACTCTCTGGGATGCAGCAAAGGCAGTCCTAAGAGGAAAGTAAATTCCAATCAAGGCCTATTTCAATAAACTAGAAAGAGTAAAAATTCAAAATCTAACAGAGCACCTACTGGAACTAGAAGGGGAGCAACAAGAGCACCCCAAACCCAGCAGGAGAAAAGAAGTAATAAAGATCAGGGCAGAAATACACAATATAGAATCCACAAAAACAGTCAAGCAGATCATTGAAACCAAGAGTTGGTTCTTTGAAAAAATAAACAAAATTGATACCTCTATCCAGGCTCCTTAGAAAGAAAAGAGAGAGCACCCAGATAAACAAAAACATGAGTGAAAATGGATCTATTACAACAAATCCCTTAGAAATACAAGCAATCATTGGAGATTACTATGAAAAATTATATGCCAACAAACTGGACAACCTAGAAGAAATGGACAAATTCCTAAACATACACACATTACCAAAAATCAAACGAGAAGAGAGAGAAAATCTGAACAGACCCATAACCAGTGAAGAAATCAAATCCGTTATCATAAATCTCCCAACAAATAAGAGCCCAGGGCCAGATGGCTTCCCAAGGGAATTCTACCAGACATTTAAAACAGACCTAATACCCATTCTTCTCAAACCATTCCAAAAAATAGAAATAGAAGGAAAACTTCCAAACTCATTCTATGAAGCAAGCATCACCTTGATTCCCAAACCAGAGATGCAGGAAAAAAAAAAACACTACAGACAAATATTCTTAATGAATACAGATGAAAAAATACTCAACAAGATACTAGCAAATCAAATTCCACAGCATATAAAAAAGAATTATCCATCATGATCAAGTGGGATTCATTCCTGGGTTACAGGGCTGGTTCAATATTCACAAATTCATCAATGCGATCCATCACATTAACAAAAGAAAAGAAAAAAACCATATAATCCTCTCAGTAGATGGAGAAAAATCATTTGACAAGATACACCACCCTTTCTTAATAAAAACCCTTGAGAAACTTGGATTAGAAGGAACTTACTTAAACATTATAAAAGCAATTTATGAAAAGCACACAGTGAATATCATCCTCAATGGGAAAAAATAAGAGTTTTCCCCCTGAGATCAGGGACATGACAGGGGTGTCCACTCTCACCACAACTGTTTAACATAGTGTTGGAAGTCCTAGCATCAGCTATCAGACAACAAAAGGAAATAAAAGGCATCAGAATTGGCAAAAAAGAAGTCAAACTTTCCCTTTTCACAGATGACATGATACTCTATATGGAAAACCCAATCGACTCTACCAGAAGCCTTCTAGAACTGATCAATGAATTCAGTGAAGTTGCAGGGTACAAAATCAATGTACAGAAATCAATTGCATTTCTATACACCAATAATGAAGCAGCAGAAAGAGAAATCAAGAAACTTATCCCATTCACAATTGCACAAAAAAGCCATAAAATACCTAGGAATAAACCTAACCAAGAATGTAAAAAACCTGTATGATGAAAACTATAGAAAACTTATGAAAGAAATTGAAGAAGACACCAAGAAATGGAAATACATTCCATGCTCATGGATCAGAAGAATAAACATTGTGAAAATGTCGTTACTACCCAAAGCAATCTACACATTCAATGCAATCCCCATCAAAATTGCACCAGCATTCTTCTCAAAGCTAGAAAAAATTATCTTAAAATTTGTATGGAACCACAGAAAACCCCAAAGAGTCAAAGTAATATTGAAGAAGAAAACCAAAATGGGAGGCATCACAATCCCAGAGTTTAGTCTCTACTACAAAGCTGTCATCATCAAGACATCATGGTATTGGCACAAAAACAGACACATAGACCAATTGAATAGAATAGAGAACCCAGAACTGGGCCCACAAATGTACGGCCAATTATTTTTTTGACAAAGCAGGAAAGAGTATTCAATGGAAAAAAGACAGTCTCTTTAGCAGGTGGTGTTGAGAGAACTGGACAGCACCATGCAGAAGAACGAAACTAGACCACTTTCTTAGACCATACACAAAAATAAACACAAAATGGCTGAAGGATCTGAATGTGAGACAGGAAACCATCAAAACCCTCAAGGAGAAAGTAGGAAACAACCTCCTTGACCTCAACTGCAGCAATTTCCCACTCGACACATCCCCAAAGGCAAGGGAAATTAAAGCTAAAGTGAACTATTGGGACCTCATCGGGCTAAAAAGCTTCTGCACTGCAAAGGAAACAATCAAGAAAACTAATAGGCAACCGACAGAATGGGAAAGGTAGTTGCAAATGATATATCAGATAAAGAGCTGGTATCCAAAATCTACAAGAAACTCACCAAACTCCACACCTGAGAAATGAATAATCCAGTGAAGAAATGGGCAGAAGAAATGAACAGACACTTCTCCAAAGAGGATATCCAGGTAGCTAACAGACACATGAAAGGGTGCTCAGCATCACTCATCATCAGGGAAATACAAATCAAAACCACACTGAGATACAACCTCACACCAGTCAGAGTGGCTAAAATGAACAAATCAAGAGACTATAGATGCTGGCAAGGATGTGGAGAAACGGGCACCCTCATACACTGTTGGTGGGAATGTAAACTGGTGCAGTCTCTCTGGAAAACAGTGTGGAGGTTCCTCAAAGAACTATCCATAGAACTCCCCTATGACCCAGCAATAGCACTGCTAAGGATTTATCCAGGGGATACAGAAATGCTGATGCATAGGAGCATATGTACCCCAATGTTCATAGCAGCATTTTCTACAAAAGCCAAATCATGAAAAGAGCCTAAATGTCCATCACCTGATGAATGGATCAAGAAGATGTGGTATATATATATATATACAATGGAGTACTACATGGCAATGAGAAAGAATGAAATCTGGCCATTTGTAGCAAAGAGGATGGACCTCGAGGGTGTCATGCTAAACGAAATAAGTCAGACAGAGAAGAACAGATACCATATGTTTGCACTCATAGGTCTAACAGGAGAGACCTAACCGAGGACCATAGGGAGGGGAAGGGGGAAAGAATGTTGGGGAGAGAGAGGGACACAGATCATGAGAGATATTGAATACTGAAAACGAACCGAGGATTGAAGGGGGAGGGGGAGAGAAAAGGGGGGTGATGGTAATGGAGGAGGGCACCTGTGGGGAAGAGCACTGGGTGTTATATGGAAACCAATTTGACAATAAACTATTAAAAATAATTTAAAAAATAAATTCATATGATTTTTTTATTGATTGATTTCTGGAAAAATGAAACTTTTTGTTCAAAGACTAAAAATGTGTGTATGTGCATGTGCATGTGCACATCTCAGGCACCGGAATGTTACTGTATGTTACGTACATATAAACTGGAAGCACACAGAATTGTTTTCTCTCTAAGTAGCAGTACAGGAAGCAGAATCAGAACCCAAGCATCCTAAACATCAGCTCTGCCCCCAGCCTTTTAGTTTTCTGGGAAGCCTGTGTGCCTGAGAGCTTACAAATCATTTTTTAATGTTGAGTCATTAGAATAAATTCTCAAGTATTTGTTGATAGACCCATGGTGAATAATTAATAATTACTGTTGGTGTTGTAGTTTTTTGATTCAATTGCATCCTCAAATGAAGTTGTTACCACCTCGATGCCAAGGCTGACAACATAATAAACTGTTCCTTTCCAAGGCTAATAATTTATTTTTTAACAACTCCTTTAAAATGTTAATGACTATCATTTATTGAGTATATATAATGTGGCCAGTACTGTGTTAAACACTTTATATAAATTATCACATTCCCATAACAACTTTATGAGTTAGTTATTATTTGTTCCATTTTAATGATCAGAAGGTGCAACCATACATCATACCTAGTAGGGAGCAGAGTTGGGAGTTCTCCTGCTAAACCATTATCTTCATGAGTTGAGAATTTCAAGAAGGGATATGGTATTTCAGGTAATTTAGGTTTAGAACAGAGAATCAATACAAATCCAAAGGTACACACTTATAATTTTCTGAGTGGGAAAAGAAGTAAGTTTTTAAATAGACTTTAGCAATTACATATTCTTTTCCTTGCAGAGTCTTTATTTAAAATGACTGAATTAACATTCATAGAAAGTGTGTTATTCTTGCTATATGAATTAATATTTTGATTTAGTGGCAATGGTTTGGAAGACTATCGTTAGAGATTACCCAAATGAGTTACTTGGGAGAAATGTAAATACCCTGTATCTACTGAGGAACAAATCTCTTCCAAACAGGTGCATCTAACTTTCTAACTGATTTTTCCACTTAGATGCCTAAGTGGCATATCCGCCTTAGTTTGTCCAAAATGAAACATTTATTTCCCTCCAAAATTGATCCTCTCCTTTTCTTTCTCAAACATTAAATGCCACCACTGAGGTGCTCGATCTATAAACTTGCAGATATCCTTAATTCCTCTCTTGGCCTCACATTCCCATATCTAATCAGCATGTCATAAATGTCCTAACCTTAGAATTATATCAAAACTGTACATTTTTTCTCCATCGTATTCTAACATAGTGCCATTCATCTCATGAACTATGCAGTAGTCACCTACGTGATCTCCATGCATTCCCTCTGGCCTTCATCCAGTCCATTTACCTCACAACAGTAAGGGGATCTCTTAAAGATGCAAATCAAAGCTTCTGCTTCAAAACATAGGGTTGAACATGTACCCATTTACCTTTCCAAGGTTACTTTACAATAAGAAATTGGGGGGGAAATCATTTGTTTTCATAAAAACAAAAAGAGTTGGAGTAAAGTCATCAGTAATGAGATGTTTCAATACATATATGTAGAACCAAAGTAGATAGAGGAATACTGGTTGGTGTAGTAGATTAGAAGAGAAAGCTGAGTGTTGGCAGAACTCCACAGGGACTCTTGACTCAGAAACATCTGCTATAATGGTAGTGATGTCATGGCCAAAAAGAGAGTTGTGAGTACCTGAACATAGACATTAACTCCTCCATTCTCTTCTCTACTATGTCCACTAAGAAAATAGATTTTATTTCCCATGTGAGGGAAGACAGTGAGGATGGAGAATAAAGTTTATTTCTACTTAAAAGATTTTGGATAAAATACAAAATATTGGTCAACCAGTGAGGGTGTGGCCCTTGTATTCTGCATGTATGGGTCCCTCCATGTAACAGTAGGATCCCTGACTGCTAAGCTTAAAATAAAGCCTGTAGTAAACAAGCTCCAGTCCCAAATCCTAAATCAGCTTTTCTTTCACTTGATTTTTAAACATAAATGAAAAGTCTAGGATCACTTGACAATTGAGAAAAGATTCCAACATGAAAGAAAAACACCAAGAAGGAAATCAATACCAAAGATGGTCCTGAAGAAAACATATAATTCAGAAACTGAAGAGATAAAGAAAATTAGATCTAATTACAACTCTTAAGGAGATACAAAACCAATTTCATTTATTAAATTAAATCAGTATGCAGTGAGAAAGGTACAACAAGAGTGAGTTTTTGAAATGGAAACCAATTTGACAATAAACTATTATAAAAAAAAATAAAATCAAGAAGCCCCCCCAAAATAAATAAATAAATAAAAACCTCAAAAAAAGAAAATCAAATGTATCACTGGAATAACTAGTAAAGAAAAAGAGCAGAGGATAAAACAATTAAGGAAATCTTATAGAAGGTAGAACAAAAGATAGTGATGGAAAATTTGAGACTAGACATCTGCCACTTGACTAATAAGATTTTTAGGGAGAGAATAGGAGAAACAGAAAGAAAGAAATTATCAAGTAGATGAGCAAGGTAAATGTTCAAAAGTTAAAGGATATGAATCTTCAAATTACAGGGTCCTTTGGTTATCTAGCTTAGTAAATTAAAAAAGGAAACACCTTGCCATCATTATGAAATATCAAAACACCTTGAATATTAAAAAAGATGGTTCTAAATGTCTAGAGACAGCAAACAACAACAACAACAACAACAACAACAAAAACCTCCAAAAGAAAAAACCAACAAGTCATCTATGAAGAGAGAAGAGCCATATTGGACTCAGACTTCTCCTCTGCAACACTGCATGCCAGATTATTATGGGACATAGTTCAATACACTAAGGGATTTCCAAATCCAGCCAAACTACCAATCAAGTATAAAGATGAAATAAAAGCAAGTCTCAGAACATTACTAACAATGGATTTTTTTCCTTCCAAAGGAAGTTCCTTGAAGGTTTGAATAAAGATGGAAGAAGAAATGAGACCCATAGAATAATGAATCGAACACAGAAGAGTAATGAAGAAAAGTCCCAAGATGACAGCTGCTCATCATACTTAGAGAACAATCATTTCTGGGTTGAGCAGGAGTCCAGGAAGGTTGGAAAAAGGACAAGGAGACTTTGAAGATTAGATGGAATCTCTGAGATAGAGGTGAAATTACTTTAGAGAACACAATAAAGGCCCACAATGCAAGGGGGTGGTGAGGATCAGAAACAAGATGAGGAAACATGGTTAGTGAAGCAAATGTGATAATAGCTCATTACTTGGCTCTTCAGTGAATATTTAGATGGTCACAACAATAAGGACACTAAAGTCCAATTTTAGAATCAATCTGGGGACAAAGTATAGAAGGCTTATATGAATACATGAGTAATATTCATTATACTCATTATATAGAAGCCTTTTGGTTTTTTCTCTCTCTAGACAAATGTAAATTTAGAGAAGACTGAACCTATGATATGGAAGTAGGCCATAACAGAATGTAGAGGAGAATGGAAGGAAATGGGGTATTAACATTCTAATCTTATAACATGAAGAGTCTAGAGAAAATGTCTATACTTGATAGAACAAAAAAGTAAACGTATTATTGAAACTTCAAAGTTAACTATTAGAAGAACTTAAAAGAGTGGGTAACTATTTTAGAAATCGGGATGGCATTGGAGATAATATAAGTAAGTGGCGTCCTCATTTACCATAGCAGAAGTTTAAAAGATGAAGCCTAAATTTATTAGCTCAAAAGTCAACGTTATAAGCATATTATTTAAAGGTAGAGATGAAGTAACCACCATGAGAGCTAAAAACAAAACACAGAAGAGATAAAAAGTGTTGGCTTTGAGAAATAGTATTAAGGCTGAGAAGAATAAGTTAGGACTGCAATTTTTCAATGGAAGCACTTCCATATTTGGGAAAGAGATAAATCCAGTAATCTGAGGCAGAAAATGTAGATTAATTCATTGATTTCAAGACACACCAGAAATGTGTGCCACAAGTGAAATGAAACATGGATATGGTCCATAGGTAGTAAACAAACACTAGATGGGTTGCCTATTAGGAACAGAAACTGATAAAGGAAGAAGCAAAGCCTCGAGTTGGGTATAATTTAGAACCAGCTTGAAGACGTTAGGTATAGAAAAAAAGGTATGCCCCATCAAAGTTATATGGCACATGGCCCCAATGAGGAACTTAGAAGAGTTGGTGAAAAAGTCAAGGGCAGCAAAGATGGCATGATGTACTCCATCCCTTAGATTCAGACCACAGTTTTACTCTTATCTCTCTCTTTTTACTGTGTCTGTGACCTTGAACAGACTACTTGACCTAATCTCCTTGACTTCAGTTTCTTCATCTCTAAAACAGTGGTGACAATGCACATTTCACAGAGGGTTATGAAGATGAAATGAGGTAAACAACAGAGAACCCAATATAACTTCCCACAGATGGTACTTAAATGAATATGCCTGTTTCTTTCTTCTTGCTCCCTTTTCATAAAATATTTCTAGGTTATTGTTAAACAATAAACTAGTAAAAATATGTCCTACAAACCAAATAGATCCAAAATATGAATCAAGGTGAATATAAAAAACCTTTACCCAGATAATACCAAGCAGGTTAAAAGGAGGGATTGTAAATCAGTTCAAGATGGTCTGAAGTCAAAGGAGGGAGCTTAAAACCAGATAAAGATCAGAGACCAGGGCCTACAGGGGTAAGACAACTGATAGAAAGAAGCAAATCATGTCCTGAGGCCCCACACCTGGGAATAATTCCAGGAACACCAGATTTCAGGAAGAAACTGGCACTCTTTCCAAACTGCATAGCAGAGTTAACCCAAACCTACCTAGGACAGTTCTGCCACACAGCAGGGAAATGACTGAGAAGAGGAAGAGGGGGAGATCTGGGAGCCATGGCTGGGAGCCTTAAAATGTAAGGTCTTCACCTGGACAGACATTTGGATGCAGGACTAGGCATAGAATTAAAAGTATCTGCAATGACTATGAGAACCAAGGGGAAGTTGAATCAACAAGGATATACTATCAGGCCAAAAATGAATAATTAAAGGATGCTTACAGAATGCACAGTGAGGGGTCTAGACCAGTGCACTCCCAAGGAACAGCAGGTGGGTGGGTATGCTCATGAAAATCATGAGACAAGTTATAGGAGGAAAGGAGCTATGTATCATATTCACATCCAACTGTTATGTGAGAAAATGTATCACCTTGCTCTGTTGTCATTATAATCACTACCCCAGATAAACTACAAATGGAAACAGTGCCCTTGAGAAAGAATCAAGCTTTTGTTAGGGGCTATAGCCATTGTAGAGCTGAGGATATAGGATCAATTTAAAACATGGAATGAAGATGACAAAGAGCACCATGGGAAAATTCAAGCTTATATCTCAATTAAACAACAAGGGAAGGTTTGCTGTGTTTTCAAATGTTCCCTAGAAGATGGCAGAAGGAGAATGTACTTCAGAGGTGATGGAAGGAAGGGGTAGGTCTCATGGTAGGTTGCTGGCTCACTCAGGTGTACTGTATTTTTCCAAGGGCAGGATTGGAATTCTGATCTCACTGGAATCAAGGGAGGTCTGGGCTACTTAGTTACATGGGTCCCAGCCAGGGTATAACAAATCTTAAATTTTTCTTATGAACTCAAGCTTCATATTCTTAGGGAAACCACTCCTGATCTCACAATCTGAATAAGTTTCTATCCCAGGAAAACGTATGTCTCAAAGGAGGTCAATCTCTGTATCAATAAAGCAAAGTGTTGAATTCTTTATCCTCATGGAGCACTCAGAAGTCAACCACAGAAGGCTCCAGACTCCCAACGGTCTCTGCAGACACAAAACTGTTCTCCTTTACTGTGAGAAAAAGAGATAGCCATGCAGATTTTCCATAAAAGATAGAAAAGACGGAGGCCTGTTATTACTCCTCCCTGAAGGTGGAATATTTTGATCATTAAATTATGCTGTCTGGGATATTTTTAAATTTCTCAGTTAAAATGCTTTCTTAGTTAACTGTGCCATTCTGGAAGGACCTAGAGGTGAGGTCACAAGTGAAAAACACAGACGAGTCTTCTTCTCTGGGATTCATCAGGCGGCATGAAGGAGTGGACGCTAGTACTAGGCGAGTATCCTGTTGCTCAGTAGGCCTTGGCCCCTTCATAATTAAGAAAGGGATATTATGCAGAGTTGACGATCCAGGAACGTGGCTGAGGCTAGAGCTATATTTGTTTGTATTACTCAGTACACCAAACATGTCTTAGCTGGACCCATCCAAAAGAAGAAAAGAAACACAGAGACACAGACAGACGGACACACACACACACACCACATATCCCTCTCAAGAGGCCACCCACAGGTAAAGATGAATTTCCAAGACCCAAATTAACTGCCCTGAAATTCAATTAAAATGCTCTTTCTTGCTAAAAACTTGGGATGTGTGAATTAGGTGTCACTATGCTTCCCAGAGTTGTTGAGAGAGGAGGATATCCCAAGGGCTAAGGGTGCTCAGCCAAGTCTGGAAAAGGTCCAGGCTGGACACTGAGATGAAAGCTATGTCTTTCAAAAGTCATTGCTTCTTAATCAGACTGGGATGCTCCCTAAAACATTGAAAATATCCAAAATCTTTGAGGTGCTGAGGAATTGAGGTATATAAAGGATGTCAAAGTGATAGAAAAATATATAGGAAAAAATTAAGAATATTTACACTATTCATACAATATTAATAGACCATAATTATTGACTTCAAATATTTAAAAGTCTTGGGGTAGTTGGATACTGATTATATGGCAGAGGTTCAAGTCATGGCGGGATGTTATGGACCCAGAAGACTAAGATTAAGAGATATCTTCAGCATTGGGCAAAAGCCAAAAGCCAAACTATAGAAGAATGTCCAAGAATTTGTTACTTGGAGCTCACAGGAATGTGAAACCAAAAATGAAATCCAAATAACGAGGTCAGTCCAAATTGCAAAAGATAGTCAGGGACTTAGTATATTTGTATGGTAGTCAAAAGTTCCAATTTTCCAGGGACAATCCCATTGTATACCTATTGTCCCAACTCAGTTTAGCATTTTCCTGGAGTTTTCACTCTTTTATTATTAATATTTGCATAAAAATGAGTTGGGATGGATTTGAAGAACTATATTTTATGCCTCTAGCTTCTGTGAGGTTCTCATTTATTAATGTAAGAGATTCATGGGCACCAAACATAGTTTTCAATTTAACCCATAATCATCCCTGAAAATATTAATAGCCCGTTTCTCTTTTCCCAATTTTTTGGTCCCCCAAAAGGATATCCTGAGAAAGTGATCTGCATGCAAGTAGCTTATTTTACAAGTGAAGGAAAACCTAAGTAGAGAAGTAGGTATGCGAAACAAGATCGGGAGAGGAGCAAATAAAGCTTGCCAAATCAAACAGTCTACCTCTAAAGGCAACTAAAGCTTAATCAAGTTGGACAAACCATGGGAGCCAGCATAAAATGCTTGCCTCCTGGTTTCCCTGCCTACAGTATGAGATAGCTGAGATGGTCATACCCTGACTTTGATCAGTAACTGGTTGAGGACTTCTTCCAAGGAGTATTTATTCCCTAGCATTTATGTGCTATACTCCAGACTCCAAACCAAGGTGTGGTGATTATACACACATACCTTCAGGAAAAGAAATGCAGATAAGTGCTGCCGTACACTAAAGTGATGAAGGCAAAGGGTTATGGATTGGGCACAACAGTATCTCATGAAGTTCTGCTTTTGCACTACTCATCCAATTGATATTCATCATGTTTTCCTTATACCACCTATTCTAGATCCTCCTTATCCTGAACCAGAACTTCTGATAGATTGTCTGACTGGTAGAGTAACTGGATCTTCATCCCTGAAAACAACTGAACTCCTGGTTATACCTTTGCCAGGCCATGGTTGTTGCAATATATAAGCATAGTATCCACTGGATGTGGAAGCACCAATGAGTATCCCAGTGAATCCCTTGATTTCCAGATAATACTCTCCTTGACTCCCTCATACAACAACAACCCAATATCTTCATGATGTTCAGGGTCAGTTATCTCTGGCAGTATAACAGCTATTTGTTGATCCACTGGCATGAGGAATGCCAAATAACCAAGTAGGAGCTGTGAGTTTAGGATTAGTGAAATGGTTATTGTGTCTCCTTGTAGAGGCATCCATTCCCTGGAAACCAGAAGTTTAGGCCAACAGAGTCTAAAATAGTGGGGTCAGGGAGCACAAAGTACCCAAGTGAGTCACTAAGAGGAATGCTAAACGGGGGTCACTCCTACTTTTACCTTTTGGTTTCCAGACTCCTATCTGTAGGTTGCTCAGCACCACAAAATGACCATGGGTTCTATGTATAGACCACGCCTTGAAGGATAGCATCCCAACTCTGATGCCTAGAAGAGAAAATTTCAATACTTTCTCAGGCCCTCAGTTTCTGAATCAAATAGTTTATGATAGGCTCAATGGATGTCATGACCATATATGCCTTTCTGGGTCTCTTAACAAGTTTCTTAGCAAAGTCAAAGTCAAAACTTGACTTGAGATGGTCAGACTAGAGTGGCCGTTGGCCCTGTTTGCTCAGAGCCTCCAAGCCAGGGATACTGTTTTGTTTTGTTACGGTTTTTAAAAATTATGAAAACAAAAACAAGGAGGAACATGTGACCGAGATCATATGTGGCCCAAAGTTTAAAATATTTATTTTCGAGCGCAGTGGTGCTAATAATAAAATATTTCTTTTCCCAGGGCGCCTGGATGGCTCAGTCAGTTGAGCGGCCAACTTCAGCTCTGGTCATGATCTCATGGTTTGTGGGTTCGAGCCCCGCATCGGGCTCTGTGCTGACAAGCTAGCTCAGAGCCTGGAGCCTTCTTCAGATTCTGTGTCTCCCTCTCTCTCTGACCCTCCCCTGCTTGCACTCTCTCTCTCTCTGTGTCTCTCAAAAATACATTAAAAAACATTTTTAAAAAATTGTTAATATTTATTTTCTGGCCCTTTACAAAAAACAAAACAAAACAAACAAACAAAAAAACTTGGCCAACCCTTGAAATGAATCATTAGTTGCCAATCTTGGGTTTTTAAAAAAATAAAATAAAAAAGCAGAGGGGTGCCTGGGTGGCTCAGTCAGTTAAGCGGCCGACTTTGGCTTAGGCAATGATCTCATGGTTTGTGGGTTTGAGCCTCACATCAGGCTCTGTGCTGACAGCTCAGAGCCTGGAGCCTGCTTCTGATTCTGTGTCTCGCTCTCTCTCTGACCCTCCCCCACTCACATTCTGTATGTCTCTCTCTCTCAGAATAATACTAATTTCTACTAAATGAAATCTCATATGGGACCGCATCCAAATATAAATTAAATAAGCAGAACTGCTCTGGTTGAAGCGGTGAGAGATCTTAGTGGGTAATTTAGAACCCTCTTCCTCCAGCTTCCCTTCTTCTCCTAATGCCTAAGTACATTTTCAAACCTTTGGGCACCACAGAATATGGTTGAAAACATTGAGTTTAGAAAGTCACTAAACTCTCCCAGTGTTAATATTCTGATATTGTTTTTTAAATCGGCCAATGCTGCTAAAGAACACTCTGGGCCTCCCACGAGCTGAATTTTGTTCAATAATATAGTCCAGTAATTATTAACATGTCCCGAGGGCATGAACAACCACAGAGCTCCAACCGTCACAGAACTGTGAGCAAAGCAATTAGATCTTTGCCCTCTTCCCTCAAGAGTTTCTAACTTTTTGAAACTGTCCATTTCACCCCCTAAAATCAGCCTTCCTGAAGCTGCAACTATGCCCAGATGGAATCACTAGCCCCTTGTCAGAGGCAGAGAGCTGACCCACAGGAGGCCTAGCTTCGGGCTGGGCTTTTCAGTTTGGGAAGCTTGCTTTTTAATATGAGAAATAAAGTTGGGCGTATACATTTTCAGAAGACTCTCCAAACACAAAAATCAAGTCAAACGGGCAATTCTTCCTGGGATGCATAACATTTCATTCCTTCCCCAAACCGGAGACAAACATACATTCCCCAGTTCACTGAGGCCCTCTTCTTTCATTCTAAAGGGATTCAACATGCAGCCTCTGAGAGTCATACAAAGGCTTAGTTCAACCATCTTCCTGGCACACTGTTCATAGAATGTGCCTCCAAGGTAATGGCCTATATCTCAAAGCCATAATCTGCCCAATGAGCCAAAGCCTCTTCTTTCCTGGAATCCAGAAGGGAATGGGGTGGAACTGATCCTTCCCATGCTTATTCCATATCCTGGAGATTCTAATGCTCTCCCAAGATTTCCACAAATTCCCAAGGGATTTAAACTTTCCTGCTTGCCTTTGGTTCTGACCCCCTACCTCTATTCAACTCTCATTCTTTCCTCTGCCCTGGAGCATTGTCAAAAACAATAGAGCAATAACACTGCAATTAGTGCAGCCAAACATGGATTTCTCTATTTCTCCTTCAGTTCTATTGGTATCTGCTTTTTAAATACAGGTTGAAGCTCTACTTGTTTGGTGCATACATATTTAAGTTTTTGTGTCTTCTTGAAGAATGTAACCTTATATCATACATACCTAATGTTTCTTTTTCTTCCTGATAATATTCCTTGCTCTGGATTCTACTTTGCATGTTTTTTTTATTACTATAGTTATTCCCATTCTCTTTTGTTAGTGTCGGTATGGTGTGTCTTTTCTAGCTCTATTTTCAAACTATTTATATCTTTATACTTAAACTGGATTACCCGTAGACAGCATAGAATTGCACATTGTTTCTTGTCCATTCCGCAATCTCTGTATTTTAACTGGTGTGCTTAGACCATTCAAATATGATATAAATCGAGTTAAGATTAAATCTTCCACTTGTTAGCTCTTCTCAATTTAGTTTACTATTTTGTTGTTGTTGTTATTTGTCTATTTTATGGCTTCTCTTGGGTTAGTTGAGTATTTTTTAATGGTTCAGTTGTATCTCCTCTTGTATTATTTATATGCTTTCTCTCAAACTTTCCATGGTTACTCTACGGTTTGCAGTATACAACTTTAACCAGCCTACCTTCAGATCATATGCCACTTCAGACCATTCCATATTCCTTTCTTTCATTCTTGCTCTACTGATGTCATAATTTATGTTTTACATTTGCTATAAACACATAATATTGCTTCTATTTTGACTTTAAATAGTTAACTTTGAGAGCAATTAAATATAAAAAGAAATCAATTTCATTTTATCTTCCTTTATTCTATTTTCAAGGATCTTCACATCTTTGTGTTAATCCAAGTTTCTGTCTTGTATTATATTTCTTCTGCCCCTGGAACAACTTCCTTAGCATTTTTTGCAGTGTAAGTCGACTAGCAATGAATTTCCCCAGTTTTTGTTTGTCTGGTTAAGTCTTTGCTTCTATTTGAAGTCATGATTCTGACAAGTAGTCTGTTATAATTCTTATCTTTCTTCATGTGTAATATAATGTGTGTTTTTTCTTTGGCTGTTTTCAAGATTTTCTCTTTCCCTGTGTGTTCAGTAGATTGAATATGTGAATGACTACGGGTGTGTGGTGTGTGTATGTGTGGTGTGGTATTCATTCTGTTTGGGTTTCTGAGCCTCTTGGATTTGAGGTTTGTTGTTTGTCATTAAGTTTGGAGTGTTACAATTAGAATGCTGAGTCTCATGTTGCTATGTTCACTCTCAGCACATCATAGGCTTTAAGGTTTCAAATTCTTGTAGTGATATCTTGTGTTTAGGGTGTGGGCTGGTTTGCAGAAGGACTTATCTCAATGTATGCTCTCCCATCAGTCTGAGGTCTTCTTTTGTCCCATGCCTCAGAGAACTCCATCTGCAGCAGTACTCCATTATTACTTGTTATGGGGCACTTGTTAGCCTGGTAATGGTGGGAGAAGGCTATTCTCTGCTGCTCTGATTAAGCTTCAGGTTTGGGGGGGGGTGGGGGCAGGCACTATATCTCAGGGTCTCAGAGATATGACCTCACTCTCCTCCTCCAGTTATAGCCTGGACCCCATACTACTTCTGCTTTTCCTTAAACTGTAGAAATTTTTCCTTCTAGTCTCTTCCCTCAGCAGATTTTCATCAATGCCTTAAAGGCAGTGACATTTGTTGTCCTTCCTCACACAGAGTCAGGCTTTTGCTTTGCAGTGAGAGAAGAGAGGAGGGTCTCAGTAGAGTTTTGTGATCCTCTGTCACTGGCTGCTCTTCCCTTCCCCCAAATTGGCACCTTCAGAGATTCTTTAATAGGACCCTTTCCAATCTTTTGTATGAGCACCCAATGGAGCTCAGGGAGAAAATATCAGAAGGGAAGGAAGAATTCCACAGTTTCTATAGCCCTGCAGGTGCTTCGCAATCTCTCCTTGGGGTTCAGGTGCATCTTCCTGAGGGAACCCAGTGCTAGCATACTTCTGTCACTGCTGATATAGGCCTTTCCTTGCATTTTTGGGCCAGCTGGTTGTCCTGCAGGCTCAGTGCTCCTATAGTGCCAAGAAGTGGCAGGAAGTTGTCTGGCTTTATTTTTATGCTAAGGTTGAGAATGATTTTCTTTTTAGCCCTCTAGGTCTTCTAGTAAAAACATGCAGTTAAGTTCTTTTAATGCTTATCTATAAATCAATTCTTTGAGGTATAAAATAGTACCCCTATTTTATAATTAAGGAAATGGGTACAGAATAGTCCTGTGTCCTCAAAGGTAACAAAAAAGCAGATGACGCAATGTAGAAATTAAAGTAGACATAGCAAGAGTTGCTTGGATTCATGACCAAAGGGCAGTCACAATTATATTCTTCTTGACTGAGACCAGTGTAGACAGTTAATGACCTAACTAATGAGATATCCCCAAACGCCATCCTAAGGCACTGCACAAGTCTCTAAAAAGTAGATGCACACTGAAGAAATGGATGGGAACTGAATTGACTTGATCTCTTTTTATTCTTTTTTTTTTGTGCCAAGTGGTAGAATATATACTCTAATGAGAAATTGAGTGATATAAAAATAAATTATAGTTCTTGCCAACCAATTCTCTCAACCAGGATTCTTACCTGTTAAACTTTTGCTTATTGCATTTCATGCTTGCAACCATGTTTCAGGCATCTAGCTAAGTAATTACATACATTATCTAATTTAATCCTCTCAACAAACCTATAAGATAGATCCTATTTTGAGAAAGAGAGAAAGCGTACATCCATGCCCATGTGAGCAGGGAAGGGCCGGGGGGTGGGGGGGAGAAAGAGAATCTCAAGTAGGCTCCACTCTTCAGTGCAGAGTAGAGCCACACATGGGACTCAATCCACCAACCATGAGATCATGACTCGAGGTGAAATCAAGAGTTGGACGCCCAACCCACTGAGTCACCCAGATGCCTCTAAGATAGATCCTTTTACCGTCTTTATTTCAAGGATGAAGAGACCATAGTTTGGCAAGGCTAAAAGAGTTACAAGATTGCACAGCTAGTAAGTGGCAGGGTTTATAAACACAAAGTTTATACTCTTAACCAATAGAACTTAATAATTACACAGAGCCAGAGATGGGTATGCTTTTCTTTCTGAAGTCTAAAGTATAAAAATGTGTTCCCTAAGATACTGTATTACATTCTAAAATATAATGACATCTTCTATAACATTCTACCTTCTCTGACCTGCTTGGAAACAAAATCATCACTCCAAATAATACTCTTTTAGATAAAATTATTGAGTCACAAAATTAGATGAAACTACTGAGTCACAAACAAATGCCTTAGAGGTGTTTGTTATATTCAATGTTGTTGAATATCATAATTATATGGATTTTGAGATCATCTAGCTCAGAGGTTCTGTAGACCAGTGGAATCAGCATCATCTGGGAAACGGATAGAAATGCAAAGTCTCTGGCCTAATTCCAGACCTACTGAGTCATCAACTCTAGTAGTAGAAGCCATCAGTCTGGTTTTAATAAGCCCTCTAGCTGATTCTGATGTACAATAAAGTTTGAGAACTACTGTTCTAATTCAATGTTGTGCTTAAAATATTTGAGATCTACTGTGTGCGAGAATCTGTATGTAGCAAGGGATGAGCTTGGAAAGACTCATAAGAGCCAGAACAAGTTAAAGCAATTGAGCTGTAACCTGTGCATAAAGAGGGGAGGGCATAAGTTAAGCCAGAGAAAGATATAATTTGATTGGCATTTTATTATTCATTCAATGTACTTATCCATTCACCCACCAAATGTTTATTGAGTACCTATAAAGTATAAGGCTCTGAGCTATGAACCTGAGATATCACTCTATCAATAGGATTGGGTGACCAAGTATAACAGCATCAGAGGGTAATAAGAAGGCTATTATAATAATTAGTAGAGGATAACAAGAGCCTAAAGGACATTGTGGTGTGGGAGTAGAGTGACTAGGAGATAGTTGGAATATCACATGAGTTTCTCTAAAGCTTCCATTTGTATCCGTTTTGGTATAAGAAGATGGGCTAAGGCTAAAATGACCCCTATTTTACCAATTTAGGCAAATGGATAGAGTAAAATGATAACATTAGCTAGACTGGAACTATAGAAAGAGGAATACATGGGACGATGAGGTGACTAAATACTATATGGTATTAGAGTTTCATCAACTCACCTGCAACAAAATGATCTCTTATGGGCTGCACAGTGACTTGAGTCATTAGTCCAGAATGTAACTGAATCTACTGAAAATATTTTTAATGACCAGCAAAAATTACCTTTACACTGAACTGAAATACTGGCATTTTCTTTTTCTTTTCTCTTCTTTTTCCTTTTCTTTCTTTCTTTTTTGAATACTGACTGACTCTTTGTAGCTTCTGTTCACTGGTCTTGTTTTAATTAGTAATTCAGAATAAATCCAATTTGGAGAGTCTCTGTAGCTGAATTTTCAGAGAAATGTCTGTAAATAAATGTTTCTATATCTAATCCTGTTGGCTGTAACTATCATGTGTCTTCATTTCTGAGGGTCTGCAATTTGGCAATGATTCTTCACATCCTAATTGTCCCAATTTCCAGTAAGTTCTTCCTAACAGTTGTAATGATTACAAAGTGAGTATTTATATGTTTCAGTATAGTTTGCTGTTCAGGAATTCTGGAATTATCTCTTTTTGAAAAGTGGGTCAATCTATTCTGTAGATATTTTATAAACATCTCTTTTTCTCAAGCTTAAAATTAACAAGCAAACACACAAACAGAAAAACAAAATCTTGTGCTTACCTTCACTGAAAGCTGTTTCTTCATCTTTTGACTTCCTAACATACATTTCTCTTAAGTTTTTATTCAGACCCAGAGGTCTGTGTCTGACTGACTCAAAAATATCATTACCACAATTTTTTTTCTTACAAACAGCACAGTGGAGACCTCAAGGCACCAATTATCCTTCTATCCCTAACATCATTTTTACTGGACTGGTCCTCCCTGGGCTAGAGTAAAATCAACAGCTAAAGGTCTGCCCTTCACTTTCTCTGAGATCTATGGGTTGTTCTAAGTTTAAAGGCCAATTTTTGCTATCTCACTGTTTTGGAGGCAACTGATAATATTCAATAAAATACACATCCGGAAACACCTTACTTCTACTACTTTTTCTTCTTTTTAAAACAAGCATTATTCCCTGATATTAACATGGAAACATACTAATAGAAGAAAGTTTGCAAAATGATGAAAAGCATAAAGACATATAACAAGATTGTCCATAATCCCACCACCAAAGAAACAACTACTATATTTTCTTATATTTCTTTCCTGAATTTCTTCAATGCATATGTTCTTACAGTTAAGACCAGATACCTTTGTATTTCCTGCTTTGTATCTTCATATGACACTGTATTTTTGCATGCCGATTAGAATTCTTTTCCAACATTACTTTTAATAGTCAAAAAATAATCCATCATGTAAATATGGCATCCTCTAGCTTAATAATTCCTAAATCTTTGTCATTTGGTTAGTTTCTGGTGTTTGGGCTATCATGAATACCCCTGCAGCAAAAATCTTGGTAAATGAAGCTTGTCTACCTTTTGGATGGGAAAGTACAGATTTCTACATATGGAATTTCTGATCTAAAGGACATAAACTTTTTTTTTTAAAGTTTTTATTTATTTTTGAGAGAGAGTGAGTGAGAGAGAGCACGCACACACAAGTAGGGAGGTAGTAGAGAGAAAGGGAGCAAGAGAGAGAGAATCCTAAGCAGGCTCTGCACTATCAGCACAGAGCCTGATGTGGGACCCCAGGGGCCCAAACTCAGGAACTCTGAGATGACCTGAGCTGTAACCAGGAGTCAGATGCTCAAGGACCGAGCCCCCCCCCCCCGAAAAGCCCCCCAGGGCCCCCCCTTTTTTCTATACATTTTTACAAAGTTAGGATTGGGCTACATATGCATGTACCGGTTTTGTGTTTTTTATTTAACATTACATTGATATTTTTCGATTTTACTTACAAGTTCCCCAAATGTTGGACATTTCCTTTTCAATAACATTTTTATGAAACTCCGCATGCATAAATTTAGTTACATCTTTATTATTGTTGTAAGGTAAAAAATAACAGCAGTAGAATCACTGAGAAAAGGGTCCTGAACTTATTGCACATATTGTTGTATTGCATTCTCCTTGTTTTATTTTTAGTTTTATGATCACTAAAGAAATCAGACTTTTTTTTCATGAATTTTCGGTGTATACTTTCCCTTTCTGAAATGACTTTTACTCCAGTTAAAACATGGTTCCTTGTTGTCAGAACACATAAAACACACACATTCTTTTTAACAACTATGTAACCTTTTGTATGGATATAATTGATTGAACCATGCTGCCAGGGGTTGACATTTGTTTCCATCAAGTACTGCTACAATATAGATATTTACGTGTGTGTGTGTGTGTGTGTGTGCGCGCGCGCATATACACATACATTTTTAACATTCCTGCTAATTAATGTTCCTAGAAGTGGGATTGCTTATCAAAAGTAATCAGAGGGGCACCTGGGTAGCTCAGTCACTTAAGTGTCTGAATTCAGGTCATGATCTCATGGTCCATGAGTTCGAGCCCTCCATTGGGCTTTGTGCTGACAGCTCAGGGTGTGGAGCCTGCTTCAGATTCGGTGTCTCCCTCTCTCTCTCTTTCCCTCCCCCGCTTGTACTCTGTCTCTCTCTCTCTCTTAAAAATAAATAAACATTAAAAAATGTTAAAGCAATCAGAAGCCTTATGTGTTTGTAATTTTGATAATTGGTGAGTTGCCCTCCAAAAGAGCAACGAAACACAGTCTGACCGAGAGTCCCTGGGAGTAGCAGTTTCCCACACACTCACTAGCACAGAATATTATGACGGTTTAAACAATTCCCATTTAAATAATAATAATTCTAATAAAACTAGTTGTTATAATTTCTACTTCTTTAATCATCGATTTTTTTTCTTTTCCCATGTCCACTGTCCTTTTACATTTCTTTATCTGTTAATGGCTTGATTATGATTTTTGCCTATTTGGTAACTTTTTATTATTTCACATTGATTTTTTAAGAGCTCTCAAATACACACATGCAAGTCCTCAGTCTGTTGCTTTTTTTAAAAAAATGTTGGGGCACCTGGGTGGCTCAGTCAGTTGAGCATCCAACTTCAGCTCAGGTCATGATCTCAAGGTTCATGGGTCCAAGCCCCACATCGGGCTCACTGCTCTCAGCCGAGCCACAAATAAGACATTTGATGATTTATAAAATTTGTGATAGAGAGGCCTTTAATGTATTGGGTAACAGTGGAATGCTAAGTTAATCTTAACTCTAGTTTTAAATATTCTTAAACCACAGGACATCCATCTGGTAGGCTCTTGTTCTTATGCCACTGCACCCATAAAGGCATAAAAGTTTAAAACTGGAAAGCGTTAATCTTATTCCACTGATATCATTTGCTCCCTATTTCACAGATGAGGAGACTGAGTGAGGGTCAGACTGGTTGGGTGACTCACCTAAGTTCACACAGTTTTTGTGTGGTAGAACAAGACTAATGATTGTATTATAAAGTGGTCATTACCCAATCCAAGGACATCATCACTGCTCTACACTGAAGGGTGGAGTAAGTAGATTTCTAAGGTCCCTTCCACTTTAAGATGTGGAAGGAGAACACCAACTGAAACTGTTAGCTCAAGGCTTTATTAAAATCTTTAACATGAGAACAACTTAAGAAGACTGTTATCCAGAAAACAAGGGGCTTAACGAGGCTATACAGAGATCAGGGAAGGTCAAGGAATGTTCAGTTTTGTACCAAAAAATTTTCACTGTGGAAACGGAGATTGCCTTAGTCCTGTTACAAGATGCAGAAATGGCAAGATTAGGTAGGACTGCAATTTAGCAGTCTTTGTGGGTCAGTTTGTGTTTAGCAAGGGAGTTGCTAAAACAGGTGGGGCTAAGATCTGGCTCCAGTCAGTGGAAAATGTTCAGTCCTTCAGCACTTTTTATAATGATTAGAAGCACTCAGGACTGTGTTATGTTAGATAGCCAGTTATGTTACTTTCTCTCTCCCCTAGTAAAATGCAAGTAGCAGGAGGGCAGGATGGACTCATTTCCTGGGATTTCTGTGACAAATCACCACAAACTTGGTGCGTAAAACAACAAAATCTGGCTCTCCCCTGGGTCTGGAGGCCAGAAGTCTAAAATCGAGATGCGGGCAGGTGGCTTCCCTCAGAAGGCTCTGAGGGGAGATCTGTTCCAGAGTGGTGGCCAGAGACCCTGATGTTCCTCGTCTTACCGATGCATCAATTCAGTCTTGGCCTCCACCTTCACTGTGCCCTCTTTTCTCTGTGGGTCTGTATGTCCGTTTTGGTCTCTTGTAAGGATACTCCCACTTAATTTAGGGCTTACCCTTACCTTTTTGATCATATCTCAATCCTTACCTTAATTACATCTGCAAAGACTCTATTTCCAAATAAGGTCACCTCCTGGGGGTCTGGGTGGACATGAATTTTGTGGGGTTGGGGGACACTATTCAACGAAAGATAGGAGTCCTGGGACCTAGGATGCAGTCTGGCAAATATCTGCTAAATGTTGAACAAAACTTAGTTGGGGCAGACTATTAGCTGCTCCCTGCACAGCATCTTGTCTGTGGGCCTCCTCAGATGGCCCACATCACTTGCTCACATCATCTGCTGGGCTTATAGGCTTATGGATTCAGGACCCCTGTCCATCATGTTTAAAGTGCTGCTCGTCTTGTTCCAATGAAATAGGGAAAGAAAATGAGAAACAGTAGAGAGGGGGAAAGTACACCCAAGAACACAAGAGGATCCATATAAACCACAGCCAGCCAGCCTAGATTTGGATCCTGGTTCTGTCAATAACTCACTGTGGGTCCCACCTACCTCAGTTTTTCCATTTGTAACTGAAGATAATAATAGTGCCTAGTGCTTTGTTGCGAGGATTAAAGAAGTTGATACACACAGGTGCATAATCTAAAGGTACAGAGCAAAATGCTACAAAACGTTAGCTAATATTCAAATGTCTTGGTGCCCAAAGTCAAAAGTTCTTAACATCTCCAACCTCCAGGAATACAACAGACTTTGTTTATTAGACTTTGGGATAATCTCACATGCTTCAGCCGGTATTTACATTTCAAAGGAGTGCCACACCAGCCTGCTTCCTTATAATCACCTCTAAATTCAAAACAAATTTTCCTTTTATGCTAAATATTTAATCATTTTATAATCATATTTTAACTACTCTAGGAAAAAGTTTTTATATAAAGAAACCAACGAGCAAATTGCTTGGATAACGTATTTGTATCTCCAGTTTTAAATTTTCACCTCTTAGATATTCCAGCATCTAACTTTTATTATTACTGTTGTTATTGTTGTTGTTGTCCCTCATTCCCAATTTGCCAATTATTAGCTGTAGAAGCAATTTGGTGAAAGCTGAAAGGAAAAAGAGAGTAATACTTGAGTGCCAGGCATTCCATTAGACAGTTTGTTAACATTTTTCATTTGATGCTATGAAGTGTGTAGTATCACTATCAGTTTGCAAACGAATAAATCAGGACTTAAAAATGTTCTTAGAACTTGCTCAAATTGTCCATATATTACATGATGAAGCTGTTCTTTGATAGAGTCTGACTCAAAAATCTCTTTTATTCATTACACAGTGCAATGTCCAGCAGTTATGATATAATTTATAGGTGCAATTACACACACACACACCAGCATGTATTTTTCCCTAGGATTTTGGCCCATTTGAATGCAACTCCTGTTGTGAAACTGATTTCAACCAGCTGCCTTATATTTAAATAAAGATAAGAAAAAACACATGGAAAGGTTAGAATACTAGCTTTGATAATATTTATTTTGCAGAGAAGATAATGCTTATTCGGGATTAGCACTTCTTCTCAAGGCAAAACTAAGCTATGCCCCTGTTCCAAAAGCCTTATCACATAAGCAGATTAATTTTAATAGGACACACGGCACATATTGTTATTATTATGCAAATATGTTTTGAATCACCACTTAAAGGGAAACAATCTAATTTTCTTCTCTCTCCCCTTCGTTTTAGTTTTCTCCATGCTGGAAATAAATGAGTATATGAAGGAATCAGAAAGAAGAGAAAACACAGAACCCTGTCTTTTTCAACCTTCCAGTTAGAAGAACCGAAGTATGGGACCAAAAATAGGCAAAGAATATAACCAATATGTACAAATACATATATTTGTATATGATGAAAACGCCTCTGGAATAAAATAGGCTGACTTTACAAAGTTGCCAATGTCCTGCCACAGAAAGTGCTCAAATAGGGGCTATGTCACCTCATTGTGAATGCCCCAGTGGGGAAGCAAATACTCTGTGAAGGTTATCTAAGACTGAAAAGGTCTCTGAATCTTTCCAAAAGATCCTATAACTCATGCATCCTTGAGTATACAGCTAGCTGTCTGTGCCATTTTTATTTTGTCACTTCATTTTCAACATCAGTCAACTGACTCCAGTGATTTGCTCCCCTCTACTATGAAACCTCTAATCAGGAAGCTGCAAAGTGCAGCCCACGTGCCCTGTCTGGCCGACCACCTGTTTTGGTACAATCTGCCAGCTAAGAATGGTTTTTACATTTTCAAATGGTCAGAAAGAAACAAAAGAAGATGACTGTTTGGTGGCACGTAAACATCATATGGCATTCAGCATCGAGTGTCCATAAATAAAGCTGCACTGGAATACAGGCACACCAGTGTGCTAATGTACTGCCTGTGGCTGTTTCATGTGGTAACACAACTCAATAGTTGTAACAGGCAGCAGACAGCCTGCAAAGCTGAAAATATTTATTATCTGGTCCTTTACCAAAACATGTTTGCTGACCCTGCTTTAGAAAGTAAAATTCTGAGAGCAGGGGCTGTGGGCTCTGTTGCTTATTGCTGTAGCCCCAATATTTGGCAGGAGTAGCTGCAGTGTTATGGTTGCTGAATGAATAAATGAATGCAGGATGGTCATCTTTAGAGTTGATGAAAAGCCATTAAATATGCCTATACTTAATTTCTTCTAGAGACCCACAGAGATTTCTAAATAAAGCAGAACTACGTCATATCTGAACAAGAGACTCAATCAGATCTAGTACTGAGGCATAGTGTCCCTGAATGGCATAATGTCTACCTTCCATTCTGATTGGTCTGAGCCATACCTCCCCAGCCATTAACAGTTTTGGAAATCACCCTGGATACGCTGCAAGTTATTACCTTAAAAACATATGACTTTTTCAGACTTCGCTGAATTACCAAAATAACCTTTGTCTTTTCTTGCCTTAATTATTGGGCAAATCTAATGCTCTCTGGAGGAATAATTGTGGGGAATTATTCTCTCCTTTCAACACAAAGCCAGCTCAGCAGTACGCTGACGTTTATTGTAGGTTAGATGAGTGTCATCGCCTTGCCCCTCCCTCCACTCAAAGAGAACATTAATACACTAGGTCACATATTGTTGTTGTTTTTTTAGTCTTCCAAACATTTCATCCGCAACAGTGTTAGAACTGTGGCTTAGAATACCAAAGTCTGTTAAAGATGCACACACTGGTTCTCATCCCCCTCCCACATTTTTAAAAACACTATTAGCCACACAGTACTAATTATCCAGATGGCACTTCGTGCAGCAAAGAGTTTCCAAGTTGTTTCCCCATTTTGAAGGTGTCAGGAGAAAGGCTGGAGACTTGCATTCCCTCCTACAGCTTCGTGCTCTAATTAAAGCAATAAATACGGTTCCCTCCAAGGGAAAAGGAGGCAGGGAGGAAAGATCTCTTCCGATCCATTAGTCCCACAAGGTAGTTGCAGGGTTTATATTCCAACTCACATAGGACAGTGGAAAAACCTGAACACACAGAAAGAAGAAAAAGATGTAGCTGTTGGAGAGAGGAGAGAGAGAGAGAACAGCCCCCGTCCCAGGAACAGAGTAGAAAGTAAATGGGATGCCCCCTGAGGAGCAGGGACAAATGTCTCCTGCGTCAGCCTGTAGGTTTTAGAATTACAGAAATCTCAACAATCATTTGGGTCACCGTTTAGCCTATGGAATGAGCCACACCATTTTAGTTATATGTTTGTTTCATAATTGGTTTATTTTAATTTTAAAGTAGAAGGAAAGTAGTTAAACTTTTTGGAAAGTTATCATAAGATCATTATAATTCATTTTAGCCATAGAGAACAGTACAAAGAAGAAAGTTCCTATGCCACTTTAAATCTTCTACCAAGAAATAGCCATCATTATTAGGGGAATACCATTTAAGATACCATTTTTTATATATACACAGAATCACCAGTAGTTATGAACCTTATAAAAATTAGAGCATACGGTGATATTTTCACATAAAAGCTTTTGCTTTAATTTTTATTTAATAGAAAAGGGAAAAGTAAAAAGTGATTTTCAGTTTTTCCAAAATATCTCTATAAGGCTGATGAAGTTATTTGGTGCTTTGAGTCATTGAATCTTTGATTTCTCAAAATAAATTTCAGTTTTGACCCTAATTACTCTATCAAAAAAAATCTCATACCTTTACCTACCTCTTCTGTTTCTTTAATTTTTAAAGTAATTGTATTATCTTTATCATTTTTATTATATTCTGTCACATAAGTGATTCATAAATGTAATTTGCATAATTGCTCACATTAGTCTCCAACTGAAAAAAGTTCAGTACATACCACTAACATTTTTACTGTAGCTCCTTCATTTCAGATTTAATTTTTTGCTTCATGCTTTTTATTACCTCAATTTGTCATCAAGTGTCTGTGTGAGTTTGTGACAAGGATTCTTGGGAGGTGCCTGGGTGGCTCAGTTGGTTAATTGGCCAACTTGGGCTCAGGTCATGATCTTGTGGTTTGGGGCTCAAGGCCCGCATCTGGCTCTCTGCTCTCAGTGGGAAGCCTGCTTCAGATCCTCTGTCTCCCCCTCTGTCTCCCCCTTCCTCATTTGTACTCTCTGTCTCAAAAATAAACAAACATTTTTTTAAAAAGGCCTGTTGGGTGCTAAAAGGCTTCATGTCTTTATATATGAAATACCTCCTGGCTTGATTCATTATTCTTTAATGTTTATTTATTTTCTTTTTCTTTTTTTTTTTTGAGAGACAGAGCATGAGCAGTGGAGGGGCAGAGAGAGAGGGGGACACAGAATCCGAAGTAGGCACTAGGCTCTGAGCTGTCAGCACAGAGCCCAGCGCAGACGTCGAACCCACAAACCATAAGATCATGACCCCAAAGTAGGATGCTTAACTGACTGAGCCACCCAGGCGCCCCTTGATTTGTTATTCTTGGTCACATCCTCAGAACTCTGTGGAAGGCTTTTACAATTGAACACTTCCATGAAAAAGATTAATGTCAATCTTATTTCCCCTTTTTGGTTTCTGTTTGCATTTGAATTTATGACAGCTGACTTAAGTCCAGCTCCTTCCTTAAACAAAAAATTACTGAAGCTAAATAATTTTCAACATAGATTCCCACCAGCAGTATATGAGAATACTTAATCTTTGCCATGTTGATAAATAAAGTCATATAACACTATTGGTTTTACTTGCTTGTCTTTGATTCCTAAGATGCATTGAACATCATTTACTAGGTTAATTGATAATTGACTCTATTAACTTTCACAAAATCTGACCATTCACACATAGATCATATACATAAATTAATATAATAATAACATAACTGAATTGATTGAATGAAGCCACTGCATGAAGGTTAGGGTGCTGTGTTAATGATAATATCATTCTGACCCTTAAGGTGCTTGGGTGGCTCAGTTGGTTAACCATATGACTCTTGGTTTTGGCTGAGGTCATGCTCTCACAGTTCATGAGTTCAACCTCTGCAATGGGCTTCCCACTGACAGTGCAGAACCTGCTTGGGATTCTCTTTCTCCCTCTCTCTCTCTCTCTCTGCCTTTCCCCTGCTAGCTTTCTCTGTCTCTCTCTCAAAATAAATAAATAAAAACGTAAAAAAAAAACCTTAAAAAAAAAAAAAGATGATTCTGAGCCTTGCAGGGAGATTTTGGGTTTTGCTAATTACCATATACATAGAATAATGGTATTTCAAAGTTGGGAGGACTGCAGAATATTCTAACTCAGTAGTTTTTAAACAGTGAAATTCATTTTTAAGCAGAACTTTTTAATATGAAAACCTAATAAATAGACAAAGTGGATCTGCTCCTAATAAAATTAAATAGGGCAAGGCAAGGGTAGAATTCAGCTTGTTATTTTTTCCCTGACTCCCAGGTGACTCAGAAAGCCACAAGACCCTATAGCTCACAATATGAAGACCAACAAAGACGGCATGGTAATTTGTACTCTGAACTGGCCCTCTGCTTGCTTGGAACACAGAACAAGGATAGATAAATCATTCAGAACATGTTTTCTGACCACAGTGGAATGAAGCAAAAAATTAAAAGCAAACATATCACTAGAAAATTCTCTCTTTAAAAAATAAGCAATACACGTCTAAATAAACCAACTGTCAAAGAAGAAACAACAAAGAGTATTAGAAAGCACTTTGAACTGAGTAATGATGGAAGTATGGTCATCAAACTGTGTGAAACACAGCTAAAGCCTTGCTAAGGTTGAAATATACTGCCTTAAAGTATGTAGATTAGAAAATACAATAGGCTGAAAATCAATTACCTAAGTATCCAAAACCAAGAAGCTGGAGAAAAAAAATGAACCCCAAGAAAATGAAGGAAAGGAAAACATAAAAACACAATGTGAAAAAAATTAATTAAAATAAATTTATTAACACAAACAATTTTTAAAAACCCAGAAAGCAGTTCTTAAAGAAGAGGGATAAAATTAATAGACTTCTAGGAAATGTGACCAAAAAGAGAAATGAGAAAAACCAATGTCAGACATTCCTATAAGGATATCCCTACAGATGTGCAGATATTAATAGATACTTCACTGAACAGAGAATTTCAAATTGACACATTTCTAGAAATCTATCAAAACTAAAACAAGAAATAAAAGATATACATAATCCCATATCTATTAAATTAATTGAATCAAAAATTTAAATCCATTCCATTGTATGATCTCAAGACCTAGAAGTCTTTATCAGTAAATTCTTAACATTTAAGGAAGAAGTAACATCAGTTTCTCCCACTCTTTTCCAGAGATTAGGGGGAAATGTTTGGGAGTGAAAGTGGAAGGGAAACTTTTCATTTCCATTTAGGAGGCCAGCCTAACTTGTTAAAACTTGACGTGGTATTATAAAAAAGAGACTTTAAAGGGCAACATTTCTAATGAACATGGGTGCAAACATCTAAATATTAGCAGTTTGAATTCAGTGATATACAAAAGGATTATTATGACCAGCTGGGGGTTTACCTCAAGAATGCAAGTGTATCAGTTAATATTTTGCAATGATAATGCTGTTTAACAAAACACCCTAAAACTCAATGGTTCAAACAATAACCATTTGTTTAGTCATGGCTGGCTTCCTGCTGGTGGGAAAAAAACTGCTGGTGGGAATGTAGATTGCTAAGAAGACTGAAAAATCTCTTTAGAATTATCTACTAATGCTGAACACATGCATATTCTACAAACTAGCAATTCTGCACTTAAGCATATACCGGAAGGAAATGCAAATATATGTTCTCAAAAAAAACCCACAAGATTGCTTGTAGCCATGCCATCTGTAATAGCTACAACATGGAAGTCATAAAGATACCCATCAAAAGTAGGATGAATACATATACTATGGAATGTTCATATAAGAGAGCTCCATTTAACAATAAAATAATTGCTGTAAGCAACCCTACCTATGGTTGAACAAGGGAAGCCAGACTTCCTTCCCCCTCACACATAAAAAAAAAAATGGAGAAAAGAAAAAAGTACCATTTCATCTATATTAATTTCAAAAACATGAAAAATTACTCCCTGGATTTAGAAGTCAAGTTAGTGGCTACCCTTTAGAATACGGTGACTGGAAGGAGCATTGTGATTTACTCAAAATATTCTGTTTCTTCATCTGGGGGCCTGTTACACGGATGTGTTCAGAGTGTGCAAATTTGAGTTGGACATTTACACGTGATTTTGTGCATCTTGTTATGCTTAATTTTTAAAAGGTAATTTTATATGGTTCAAAATATATAGAAAAATAAGATACAGAAATATGTAGAAAACATAGAAAAGCCACATAAAAAAGGAAAAAAAAGATGCCATTGCAGATTAAAATGGTAAAGTACCAAGCGAGGGAAGACTTTACATATATCAGATAAATGCTTCTGTTAAAGGACTTATGTCTAAAATAACTCCCACAGATCAAAAGACAACTCCTTTCTCAAATGTGCAAAGACTTGAACAGGCCCTTTACAAATGAGGAAATCCAAATTCCAAAAAACATAAAAACATGTTTAACTTCGTTAGTCATCAGGAAAATACACATTAAAACCACCATGAGAGTCTACTACATACATACCAGAATGACTAAAATGAAAACAACTGTTAAATCCAAATGGCAGCAAGGTTGTAGAGCAATAGGAACTTTTATACATTGCTGATGGGAGTGTAAATTGGTATCAAAAAAACTGAAATACTGTGCAGCACTATTCAGTAAAGATGATATATAATTATGATATAACCAGTAATTCTACTTGTGGACATATATCAAGTAGAAATGTTCTGTTTTCAAAAGTTCTCCAAAAGGATGCACAAGAATGTCATAGGAATGGGTGCCTGGGTGGCTCAGTCCGTTTGGCTCAGGTCATGGCCTTGCACAGTTCATGAGTTCGAGCACCACACTGGAGATCTGCGCTGACAGTGTGGACCTGCATGGGATTCCTTGTCTCCTGTCTCCCTCTCTCTGCCCCTCTTCCCCTACCCCCACTCAAAAATAAACTTAAAGAAAAATTGTTCATAGGAAAACTATTTGGATTAATCAAAAACTAAAAAAAGTGTCCATTAATAATGGAAAGGATAAATAACCTTTAGAATTTGAATAAATGCTAAAACAGTTCATAGCTATGAGAAAGAATTAACTATTGCATCAAGCAAAACTACAGCCACATTTTACTAGCATGATATTTAGCCAAAGAAGGCAAAGGAAAAGAACATATTCTGCATTATTCCATTTATATGAATTTCAAAAATTGTCATAACTAACTAACGGTGTTAGAAGTGTGCTGGGGCGCCTGGGTGGCTCAGTAGGTTAGGCCTTCGACTTCGGCTCAGGTCAGATCTCACGTTCGTGGGTTCGAGCCCCGCGTCTGGCTCTGTGCTGACAGCTAGCTCAGAGCCCGGAGCCTGCTTCCGGTTCTGTGTCTCCTTCTCTCTTTGCCCCTCCCTCTCTCATGCTCTGTCTCTCTCTGTATCAAAAATAAATAAGACATTTTTTAAAAAAGTGTGAATAGTAGTTACCTTTCAGGGAAGGTCATGACAGAGAGAACATGATGGGCCTCTGGGGTACTGGCTATACTGCTGTGTTCATCAGGCAGTGCACAGTTTTCTGCACACAGATTGTGTTTCAACAAGTTTGTTTTTTTTTGAAAAGTAAATACTTAAGTAAGACAACCAAACCAAATCACGTATAAACAAAGTTAAAATGCAAGCCCTGACCAAGAGATAATAATATTAATACACATAATTGACCACAACATAGGAAGAATTCTTACAAACCAAAAAAAAAAAAAAAAAAAAGAAAGACAGCTACTCCCCTAAAACACAGCAAATATGTAAAGAGCTAATTCACAGAAGGTAATAGGGTCAAAACCCTAAGAAAAAATACTCAAGCTCCTTGGTTATCAGGTAAATGTAAATTAATATTTTTAAATATTCATCAGATTGGCAACAATCTGACAATGTCAAGTGAATGCTGAATGAAGACTCGGGGCAAATAGGAGTTTCATAAACTACCATAAATGTTCAGCCCATAACAGCTGATTGGAGAATAAATTGATAAAACAGCTTAGAAGAGAAATTTAGCAATATCTAGCAAATTTGAAAATATACAGAACTGATTTATTCACTCAGCAGTCCACTCTTAGTATTTCTAGAGAAATACACACCGGTAAAAGAAAACATAAAATTATATTAAATACATCAGTGGTGAGTGATTGAAAACAACCAAAATGTTCATTAGTACAAGAACAGGTAAGTTAATTGTGAAATAGTAAAAACTCTCGATAATACAATAAACGGGGTCCAAATTTACAGACAGGTAAAATGAGGAGCTAAGCTATGAGGTCTTGCAGTTCCTAAGATCCACCGTCTAGCATGGCAGTGCATGGTGTTGTCTAATTCAGTTTAAAGATCAATGAAAGCAATTCTAGGTCCTAGGTTTAGAGAGAAATTCCAGGAGACTACTCAGAATACTGAGATTTTCCCAGTTGGTTGTCACCTTTTATAAGAACCATACTGAAGGAAATTAGGCTGAAGGGATCCTGGGGATAAGAGGACATATTCTGGTCTTATTCTCCAAAGATAAATCCCATTATATCTGAATTTCACTCTTCCTCCAAGGTTTCAGTGTGTATTAATTCAACAGCATCCTACACAACAATTAAAATATAGGAACTGGAGCTATAAATGTCAATGTGGAAATACCACAAAAACATGAAGGTGAGTGAAAATATAAATTGCAAAATAATACATAGGGTTTGATAGAGTTAAACTCAAAATCCCAGATGGATAGACATGTATTTTGTTTACTGATAAATATGTGACAAAGTATAAAGCAATAATGGAAAAATACATACTGGCTTCCAATTGTGATTACTTTTGGAAGGGAGGATATGAGGTCAGGACAGTACCTAAAGGAATTTCCAATTGTAGTTTATTACATGTTACTTCTTTTAAAAAATTAAAAGCTGATATGACAAAATGTTAAGGTTTGTTGATACAAATGGCAAATTTTTGTAGGTTCATTATACCATTTGGTATGCTTAAGATATTTTGAATAGGCAACCGACAGAATGGGAAAAGATAGTTGCAAATGACATATCAGATAAAGGGCTAGTAGCCAAAATCTACAAGGAACTCACTAAACTTCACACCCACAAAACAAATAACCCAGTGAAGAAATGGGCAGAAGACATGAACAGACACTTCTCCAAAGAGGACATCCGGATGGCCTACAGGCATATGAAATGATGCTCAACATCACTCATCATCAGGGAAACACAAATCAAAACCACACTGAGATACCACCTCACGCCAGTCAGAGTGGCTAAAATGAACAAATCAAGAGACTATAGATGCTGGCGAGGGTGTGAAGAGACGGGCACCCTCCTACACTGTTGGTGGGAATGTAAACTGGGGCAGCTGCTCTGGAAAACAGTGTGGAAGTTCCTCAAAAAACTATCCATAGAACTCCCTTATGACTCAGCAATAGCACTGCTAGGGATTTACCCAAGGGATACAGAAATGCTGATGCATAGGAGCACATGTACCCCAATGTTCATAGCAGCACTGTCAACAATAGCCAAAACATGGAAAGAGCCTAAATGTCCATCACCTGATGAGTGGATCAAGAAGATGTGGTATATATACACAATGGAGTACTACATGGCAATGAGAAAGAATGACATATGGTCATTTGTAGGAAAGTGGATGGACCTTGAGGGTGTCATGCTAAGCGAAGTAAGCCAGGCAGAGAAGGACAGATACCATATGTTTGCACTCATAGGTCTAACAGGAAAACAGGAGAAACCTAATGGAGGACCAGGGGGAGGGGAAGAGGGAAAGAGAGTTGGGGAGAGAGAGGGATGCAAAACTTGAGAGACTATTGAATGCTGAAAATGAACTGAGGGTTGAAGGGGGAGAGGGGAAAAGAGGTGGTGGTGATGGAGGAGGGCACTTGTGGGGAAGAGCACTGGGTGTTGTATGGAAACCAATTTGACAATAAACTATTTTTTAAAAATAAAAAGAAAGATATTTTGAAATTAAAAACATAGGCAGAAAAGAAAGGTTTTAAAAAGAGTCTCTATGAAATTGTGAATCAGCAGGGTCAGAGACTCGGCATTAAAAACAACATGTATTTCAAAAACCATGTATTGAAAAACAACAACCCTCTGCTTTTCTAACCAGGTTTTAGAATGACTAAATTAGAATGTGATGTAAATTAATTACTTTGAGCTAGCCTATATTTTTGATCCACTATGGTCAATGAATTTCATAGAGAGAAAAACCTCTGACCAATGGTAACAAATTGTATCCTTAAAAGTCTTTCTGACATTAAATGCTTTTAATATGCAGGAGAAAAATAGAGGACTATACAGGAACTGAAAGTGAGTATAATTCATTACTCCCGTTGGAAAAGTGACTTAGACCTATGTCTCACGAATGATAAGTGACAGGATCACCATCCATTAAGATGCCCACAGAACTTACATCTCTGTTAGGTCCTTGCATACATGCTAGAAGGGGAATACGCATGCAAAATGTAACTGCAATTTTTATATCTTTATTTCAGGGGTTCTCATGCAAATTTTGAAATTGGTAAAGAATCTTCAAAACTACACACTGTCTTGAAATAAAAACAATGAACAGAATGTTTAAGAAAAGTATATAGCATGTTTATGTATGTATTTTAAAATCAGCTACCATTTATTGGGTGTTCATTGTAGGATAGGCAGTTTGATAAGCATCTATATCCATGATTTTAATCTCCCAAAAAGCCACACTCTAGGAGACAAATACTGTCTCCTATTTTATAGATGATAAAACAGACTGAGATATTAAGGTGATATAATTTGACCAGGATTGCCAATTAGTTATGATCTATATAATTCCAGAGCAGAGCTGCATTATGACCAGGCCTTATATACTTTTGCCTTTGTGGGCCCCTTCCTCAACAAAACATTAAAGGTTATGTTTATTTACTGCATTGTTAAAAAGATGAATATAATCCAGGCTAGATGATATTCATTTTTTCTCTAGCCAAACAGACTAAATAAAAACAGAGAATGTACAAATTACAAATATTAGGAAGAAAAAGGTGATATTACTACAGAACCTACAGAAATTAGAAAGAATAATAAATACAATAAATAAGTCTATGCCCATAAATTCAACAATGTGCATTATTAAATGAATCAACTCCATGAAATACCCAAACTACTGAAAATCACTCAAGAAGATAGAGATAACCTGGAGAGTCCTATATCTATCAGGAAAATTTAATTTATAGTTAAAAACCCTCCAACAAAGAATGCTCTAGCCCTGTACAATTTTAAAGGCTAATTCTATCAAACATCTAAGGAAGAAATAATACAATTTTTATAAAAATCTCTTCCAGAGAATAGAAGGGAACATTCCAAACTCACTTAATTACTTGATCAATCAAGTAATTATCAATTAATTACCTTGATACCCAAATCAGATAAAGACATCACAAGAAAAGAAAAACTACAGATTATTATTCCTTATGAACATGGATATGATTCTTAGCAAGATAGTAGTAAAGCAAAGCAAATCGAAGTATCAGCCTTAAATACTATAATCCTCATATAGTTACTATTTTAAATAGTCAAATCTGTTTTAAAGAAACAACAAAAATAAATAGTAGTCTTTTTTACTTATTTATTTATCAGTTTTCAGTTCTTTCTTTATATCCATGTTGCCAACCTGTTTCATTTTCCTTCTACATGGAAAAACTTTGTTTGGTATGTCTGATAGTATATATACGCTGACAATAAATTCTTCCAGCTTTTATTTGTCAGAAAAAGTCTTTTTATTTCATTTTTGAAATATACTTCTACTGATTATATAGTTCCAAATTGACACTGTGTTTTTTCTTATAACAATATGAAAATGTCATTCCATTGCATTTTAGCTTGCATTGTTTCTCAGAAGAATTCGTTATTAAACTTATGTTCACCCATATGTAATAATTCTCCCTAATTTTCCACCCCAAATCATTTATAATTTTCTCTTTACTTTTCTTTTTTGTAATTTTTTATAGTTTATTTATTTTTGAAGCAGAGAAAGAGACAGAGTGTGACTGGGGGAGGAGCAGAGTGAGAGGGAGACACAGAATCTGAAACAGGCTCCAGGCTCTGAGCTGTCAGCACAGAACCAGACTCAGGCTCAAACCCATAAACCATGAGATCATGACCTGAGCTGAAGTCGGATGCTTAACCAACTGAGCCACACAGGCGCCCCTAGTTTCCTCTTAAAGTTTTCCTGTTTGTTCTTCAGCAGTTTAACTATATTGTGCATAAGTGTGGTTTTCAGTATATACATTCTGCTTGGGATTTTCTAGCTTTTAATATTTATAGTGTGCTATTTTTCATTATCATTTTGCTATGGTTATGAAATGTTATTCTATAATAAATTTCATGTGCAATTTCATTCAGGTATTATTCTGCCTTGGTCTTTTTCTGGGATTATGAATACATCATATTTTATACAGCTTGATATTTTCTCATAGAGAAACAATGTCCTGTTCTGTATGAAGTATTTCCCTCTGTGCTCCACTTGGGGCATCTTTTTTTAAATGAACTGTTATCAAATTCACTGATCCTTTCTCCATGCTCAGTGAGGAGCTTCATCTCACAACTGCGAGATCATGACCTGAGCCAAAATCAAGAATCAGACACTTAAGTCACTGAGCCACCCAGGTGCCCCTAATTTGTTAATCTTTAAAAATAACTTTGTATTTATTATAATGAGGAAATATTGGTCTGTGTTTTATTTTTGTTGTTTGTTTTGGTACTGCCTGTTCTGTTTGATTTTAGTGTTAGGGTAATATTGACCTCATAAAATGAGTTGGATTTTCCCTCTTCTTCTATTGCCTAGAAGAGATTATGTAGAATTAATGTCATTTCTTCTTTAAATATTTGGTGGAATCTGTCAGTAAAATCATGTAGAGACTTTCTTTTTAGTCAGCTATCTAATATGTATGTTCTAAAGTTGTAGCTACTGTATTTTCCAGCTCTAGAGTTTCTATTTTGCCTCCTTTTTATTGTCTCCAAATCTCCAAGATTATTTGCCTATTCATTTTCTCTCTTCGTCTTTCCCTAGACATCTTCAAATATGATTCCAATAATACATGAAGTTTTTGTCTGCTTATTGCAACATCTGGTTCATCTGTGCATCAGTTTCCTTTGAAGTTTTTAATGACAGATATCATTATTTAGTTTCTTTACATGTCTCATACTATTTTATTGTATAAAATTGCATAGCACATAGAAATGCAGTGGATATTGGATTATAGTCCTATTTTTTTTTTGGTTTTTCCCAGATAATGTGAACTCTTTTCCATGCAATAAAGTTGAGAAAGTGATTGTTTACCCTTTATCACGTAATATATTGATTTGGGATTGATCTCCAACATTTAGAAACTGAACACATTTCTTGTTAGTTCAGGTCCCAACCTCCAGCTCTGCCACTGTAGGCACTGCTGATTAAGGGTTAGGCTCTAATCAATGTTTGATCCTAAAGCCAGGAGTGGGTGGGTTGGAGTATCACTTATGGAGTGAACTTCTTCAGGCTGACTTCAAACTTCAGAAGACTACTTGAGAATATACAAGTTCTTTCTAGTTTTGGCTCTACCTTCACCTTCACTGCCACTTTATTATTATTATTATTATTATTATTATTATTATTAAGTTGGTTTCACACAGTGTGAAGCCCAATGTGGGGCTTCAACTCACATACCTGAGATCAAGACCAAAGCTGAGATCAAAAGTATATGCTCAGCCAACTGAGCCACCCAGGTGCTCCTCACTGTCATTTTTGTAGCAAAACTGGGAGGTGATTATTGGAGAGAATCATTTCAAGCAGATGATTAGTGCATGAAGGATAGAGTTAAAGGAAGAAACATAACTAGTTAAAAACATAGAGACATGATTGATAGATAATATAAGAAAGCAGATTCATATTTGGTTGATTATCATGCCCAACTGGATCCTAGTTAGTGATCAAAACTGACAGTTTCAAGGCCACATCTATGAGGATGTTTAACAAAGAGAAGAGTGAGAAAATGAGAACTATTTTCAAATGATTATAGGATTGTCCTTATATGAGATACTAGAATTGTTCTTGTTCTGGAGAGCAAAACTAGAGCCAGCTAGCAAAAATTTAGGGAGGCCTATTTTAACCTCAACTGATTCATTCAACAAATACGCTTTGAGAAGCTACTAGATAGCAGGCACTGTTCTTGACACTTTTGGTCATTAATCAATGAACAAAAAAGATGAAATTTCTGACCTCACAGAATGTACAACCTAGCAAGAGAAATCTAAGCAGAAATCTAAGAAATCAATGAGAGGAGAAAATTGAACTGTCGAAAGTGGAAAAGTGACTATTAACTGCCTGAATCCTCTGGCAGGATCTTGATAATTGTTTAGCATTCCTGAGGCAATTCCTAAATAAGAAGAGAGCTGAATCCGATGACCTCTGAACTTTCTTCTCATTGTAGGATGTTATGAATTTTTGACAATTTAAATGATGTCTAATCAATATCATGGAATTTGCTACTAGCATCACTGAGAATTAGAATGGGTTAATTTCTTCCTTGGATGTCAAAAGGTAGGATCACAGTTGCCATTTAGGACCAGCCATTCGATGTCAATAAATCGGTTTGAACCTCTAGTTCTTACACATAGTGTGCCCCTTCCATATATCCCCCATGTCTCAGCTAAAAAATCACTTCCTCATTCCCTGAGCCCTAAACCTTAAATAGTATAAATGCTAAATGTATACTTTATCTTCCTTACCCTTTGCTTCTCCTGCATCGGACTCGTTTCAATCTGTGATTACACTCTTTCTACATGTGATTATTCATTTAGTGGCCATATCTCAACCAATCTGCAAGCTTCATGAGAGTAGGGACTGTGTTTTCTTCACCATTTTATACCAACAACCTACCTCAGTCCTTGACACGTGATGAAGTACAATAATTAATTATGTGATGGTGAACATGAGTTAATTCAGTAGGAAACCTGGAGAACAGAAATTGTTCACCTTCAAGTTATCAAGAGTGTTGACTGACTGGTTTAGTTTGGAGAGGCCACAAAGAAAGGAGACTGCCCCAAGCGTTGGATCTTTTCACACACATTTCTCTCCATTCTTGAATATTTAGAACCCTGGACTGCCAGCAGTGGGAACTCATCTTCTGCCTCATTTGACAGAGGAGAAACCTTGAAGCCAACCTAGAGGTACAGGCTATGAATATGCATGGATCCATGGATACACAGGGGGCATTTTTAAGAGCTACTTTCAGAAATATTTTGGAAAACACACACACACACAAACAAACAAAAATAATCCTCCCAAACTATCCAACTCAAGTTTAAAATTCATGCTCAGCTGTTGATCCGAAAGTGGCCGAAGATGCAAGAAGGTATATGTGGGGAGGGGACCAGCCCCCACGTGCAGAGAATCCACTCCCCCGCACAGGCACAGGGCCCCCCACACGTGCACAGTGTCCCCCGGGGCCAGGGTGCTGAAGGAGCCTGCGGGGCCTGCCTGCACAGAGCTGAAATGCTGACAGCCCTCTGATTGCAAACGGTCACCACAGTAACTTTCCGAAACCTCCCACGGCGGGGGTGGGGGAGGGGAAACCAAAAATCCCAAATATAATTTAATTTCCAGAGTAAACACTTTCACGTAAAAATGGCCAAGGCTTTCCTCGAGGCGAGGCTGCTTTCTTCGGCATTACCACACTGCCCCCTGGAGCATTTGGCAGAAACCCTCCGCAGAGCTTGCTCCAACCACAGCAAATGTCAGAACACACTGTCCCCAGAGCCAGCAACACGGACGACACGGACGGCCAGAGTTATGATATAGAAGCGCCTATGGGAGGGAAGGGACTTAGGGGGCTGAGTGCAAATAACCAAAACATTAATTGTTGGGAATGTTCAATTAATCTTGAAAGAGCTGCGAGCAAAGTGCACTGTAAGTGGTCAAAATCATTGATACCCACTGGTGGATCTAAGAAAAGGTACCCTGCTCCAAACGTGTGCCCTAGGATCCTTCTCTGGCGGTAAAATTGTCCAGCATTTATTAAGTGTTTACTACATGTCAGGGGTTCTGCTAAGTCCAGTATGTGTATTTTCTTACGTAATCCTCACGGCAGCATTGTCAGGTGGAAGCTACCATTTTCTAGATTTTACATATAAGATGGAGACTCCAGAAGCTTAAGTAACTTTTCCATAACTATGTGATCAGTAAATGGCTCAGCAGGGATCTGAGGTGAGATCTGTGAACCTGTGCTGTAATGTCAGGAAGAATCCAGATGATATTTCTGCCTCTGTCACCTCTATGATTTGGGGCTGCTTTTCCCCTGCATCTATAGTGTTTCTCCTCTGCACAGTGAAGCAACTCTGTTAGACCACTTCTAAGGGTTAAAACTCAAAACTTCTATCATGCTACGGCATTGACAGCTTAACAAGAATTAGTTCAATGAAGATTAGCCAGTCAGTTAAGAGCACTGAAGAGAGATACAAGACAGGAAGTTTCTGATGGGTAGTGGTACAGGGATGGAGATGTGCTTTGCCCAGGGCACAGTAAGGGGAATCCCAGAGCCTGGGAAAATTAGCTGAGAGATGGAGACCTAGAAGGAAGAGCCAGGTCCAGCTGTATGTCTTATAATCACAGATTCCATCTGCTTCTTAATTTGAACACAAAGTGGCCTTGCACAGAGTTGGTATCTGGTCCATCTTAGAGCAAGGGTAAAAATATTCTACCATGTTATAATGTGATCAATCGTTCCATGAATAGAACAATATCCATTCTGGTTAGAATTCATTTGAAGACAGTGGGGATGTAGTGTTGAAGTAAATGAAATTGGAAAGCCATTTATCCCTTCCCACTCAAATCTATCTGTCCGCTGCAGGGTTGTGGAGACGTCAGTAGTGTTCATTAACTGCTACTGTACTTGGAAATTTCTTCCCCTCTCCCTCCTCCAATAACAACAACAACAACTTATTGAGCCACTAAACTAATGTCACTAACATTAGTTTAATGATTGCCAAGAAGTTGCCAGGTTTTCATTGCTTGCCTTATGAATATTGTAATATCTCAGACCTTTAAAACTTCAATAATTTCGCACACATACACACCCACATTCATTGACCCACTATATATGCTAGCACTATAGTCCTATTCTAGAAACTGAGGTGAGTGTTCATTTCAACTTGCCCTCCAATTCTTACTTAGTCTGTGGTATAAGAAAACAAAACGAGCAACTGTTAAATTCCAAGCTTATAGGGACCATGAGAAGGGGTATGTCCCAGTGCTCTAAGGCTCACAACCTAACTCAGTCTGAAGGAAAAAGGAAGGCTAGGGAACTATCAAGGGGAAGTGACAAACCAAGCTGAGTTGGTGAGAGTAGGAAGGATGCTCTAGGCAGAGAAACTGCAGGAAGCCAAGATACCGCTATACAGAAGTGTGATTTATTCAGGAAACTTCATAAAGTTCATTCTGACAGCTGGCCATGAGGATGCCTGTGGAAGAGCGACAGAAGATAATCTGGAGAGTTGGCAGGGGACAGATCAAAAGGATTTTGTTGTTTCTTATATACCATTTATTTAAAATTTGATCCTAGGGGGCTCCTGGGTGGCTCAGTCAGTAAAGCATCAGATTGGCTCAGGTCCTCATGCGGTTCGTGAGTTCAGGACCCACGTGCTGACAGCACAGAGCCCACTTTGGACCTTCTGTCCCCCCTCTCTCTACCCCCCTTTCCAAAAATAAATAAACACTTTTTTTAAAAAGGAGTAAATGTTTTTTAAAAAATTGATCCTAGGGGCTCCTGGGTGGCTCAGTTGGTTAAGCATCCAACTCTTGACTTTGGCTCAGGTCATGATCTCCCAGTTCATGGGACTGAGCCCCACATCAGGCTTTGCACTAGTGGCACAGGGCCCGCTTGGGATTCTCTATCTTTCAAAATAAATAAATAAATTTAAAAACATTTTTGATCTTAAAGGAATTAAGAAGCCTTTGAAGGATTCCATGCAATGCAATTATTCTTAAATAAAACCAGAAGACATTTAAAAGGTCTCAGTGCTCAAGACCTGAAAGAAACGTAACTGAGACTAAAATGATAATGATAATAATAAGACAAGGAGGAAGACGACGACAATGAGAATTAATACGATGAGTAATCAGAATGTTTTGGGCTGCTGAAAATTCTAGGTTTTATCACTCAGGCTGGTACAGGTAATAGAATCTGCACCTGATTTTTAATGTGTTTATAGGGTGATGATAGCATCTATGAATCAGCTTGTTGGGTTTACAACACTGTCTTACAAAGAGTAAATGATCTCACCTCCCTTGTATCTTCCCCTCTTAGAAGGATGTTTTTTGTGCTTTCCAGGGCCTCTCTTGATTATGTTGCTTCCCCTAGTTGCAGTGATCTGGTCTACAACTGAAACAGTTCTTCCAGAATTACAGACCAGGTGAACCCTTCTTTCACCTATCCCATCTACAAAATTCCAGTATCATTCTCTGGATTTTGTTTGGAAAGAAAAACCACTAAAGAAAATCTTTGAAGAGTCTGAAATTCATAAAAAGAGAGCAACATAAACTGAAAATAGAACTGGAAAACTTATTTGTTCTTTCCCTGCAGCTCTTGTGCAGACAAGGAGTTATGACACAAGCTCACTGGCTGACCATAAACTGTCCAATTTCTTCATGCCTCCAAGCCAATGCCAACTTGCCATCAGGATCTGCTCTTGATCTTTCCAGTCTGGTTCCTCACTTTTTAAATTAAAGCCTGGTTCTTTACAATCTCTTTCTTATTAACTTAGGATCTGGCTTTTCTCAAACTTCTGCCCATTCAAGAATTGATCTAACAATGCAGAGTTTCCCTGGACTTCCAACATCTCAATGAAAATCAGGCAATGGAAAAAACACATAACTTACACCAAACAGTTCCCATTTGCTCAGAGACCTGGGAGCCACTCTTGGTTACTTATTCGTGTCACATTACTGAGGATTTTCCTGATCATCTTATTTAAAAATTACAATTTGTCCCACCACCACCCCATTCCACCGCTCTATCCTAATTCTTATATATACTTTTATAGCAACTCATTCATTTTAGTTATTGCTTATTGTCTGTCCCTCCATATACGTGTATGTGTGTGTAGAAGGAGATGTTTAAAAGATGTATATGCGCACACTCACAACTGCATTTCAATAAAGAGAACTAGATATATAAACAGCAATGAAGAGACAAGTAGATACGTAGGCAGGTGGTAGGTAGAGATACATTTGTGTTTATATGGGTGTGTAGGAAGAGACATATTGGAGAAATAGAAAACATTAAAATAGCCAGAGTGAGAATCACCAAGTATATGCTTCTAGACATGAAGATTTCTGTACAAATAATGAATATATTAAATCTAGCCATGACTTTTGGACTCACAAAAGAGTTTGGAGTTGAAACTCTTCTAAGAAATCCAGGCTGGTCTCTTGTGTTCATTATTTTTTTCAATCTTTTTAAAAATATTTTATTTATTTTTGATAGAGAGAGAGATAGAGCATGAGAGGGGGAGGCGCAGAGAGAAAAGGAGACACAGAACCGGAAGCAGGCTTCAGGCTCTGAGCTGTCAGCATAGAGCCTGACGCGGGGCTCGAATCCACAAACATGAGATCTGACCTGAGCCAAAGTTGGAGGCTTAACCGACTGAGCCACCCAGGCGCCCCTTGTGTTCATTATTTAGACTTCATGCAAAGTATGGTGTCCCTCTCCCCTCCTCATTTGAGACATCAGGCTGACTGCGAGAACCACCTGTCCTTGGAGCCGCATCCCAAACTACAGACCTCATCATCAGTCTTATGGAGCGGTGAGATGCGGAACTGGAGGGCTCTTCTCAGTGGCAGCACCAAGGAGTGTTTCGGGGGAGTTTTATCATATCCCCAAACTCTAAGACTAGCCCAGAAAAATATAATCTAAGTGAAACCAATGATGAGACTTCAAATATTCTGGGATATCTCCATGGTTACTCAGCCTCATCCCAACCTTCTTACCAGATGGCTACCCTAAGCCTCTCCTCTATGAAAATTCTAGAACCACAATGCTCTTCTTCATTCCCTGAGTAATCCACAACCTAAAATACAGTGTTTCAATAATCGGGGTTCATTAGAAGTTTAAGTCTGAAAGAAGACCACTATTTAAGTAAATTTCTCTTTATAAATCTCCATGTACTATGATTTCTCTCTCTGTCTCAGTCTCTTTCTCTGTCTTACACACACACACACACACACACACACACACACACACACCATTATTGATTATCTTTTTATGGTGCCTCAGTGAGCATATCATTTACTTCTAGTGGCTACAAATTCATTTGAAATAATTATCCACAAGGATGCAGAGCCTATGCAACTGTGGACTGGAGTTATACAAGCTTTTATTATTTTTTGAGTAAAAGTTCACAAAGGTGCAGTTTATTCCATTTCCCCCCCTAGGGAATCTACATATTCATGTTGTGTGCAATGAGTATGTTGCTATGGCAATGAATATGGCTTTATATTAAGTGGCAAAAAATCAGCATCATGAAAACTGGTTTTATTTACCATTCAGTCATGCCCTCGGCATGTTGCTATACACAAAAGTCTGCCAGAATTCCTTGCTACAAGTATAATTTAGCTATGACCCTGATCTCGATGGCCACTTTGGCAACTAGTGCAAAATAAAACATCTGTTAAGTCACTGCTCCCACTTTTTATCCAAAAGATTAAAATGACATATGATGATAGAACAGTCAAGAGAGGTTTAGCGTCTATCTGTGCTCTGTTGTAGATGCTGTATGTGAATTTATATGCTTTTACTTTTCTTAACCTTGAGACTTAGCTTCCTTCCCAGCAGGATGACACTGTTAAAATAAAATGTTTTCGGATTCCCTCCAGCCTTAATGTTCCATATGCTATAGATAAAACAGCACAGCCTGCAGAAACAGATAGGCCTGGATTTTAAATTTTTTAATGTTTATTTATTTTTGTGAGAGAGAGAGAGAGGTGGAGAGATAGAGGAAGAGGATCCAAAGCAGGCTCCAGGCTCTGAGCTCTCAGCACAGAGCCCAATGCAGGGTTCGAACTCAGGATCAGTGAGATCATGACCTAGGCTGAAGTCAGACACTTAACCAACTGAGCCACCCAGGTGCCCCAGACAGGCCTGGATTTTAGTCCTGGATACATACCATTTATAAGATTTGTAATTTCTAGTAAATTTGCTTCTCTAGGCTGACAGTTTCCCTCTCTTTAAAATAAAAGAAAAATTACTGGTTGTTTTCCAGGTTGTGGTAAGGTCTGGAATAGTGTGTGTTATACCAAGGAGGGTCTGTGAGGCTCTGGGCTGTCCAGTGGTAAACAAAACACCAATGCTAAGCCTTCCCTCATGAAACTTGCAATCTACTGAGATAAGGAGAATATAATGAGCTGAGACAAATGCAAAATTGCAACTGTGACGGACACTAATAAGGCACTATGGGATGTGACAGGAGGATAAACCCGGTCAGACAAGTCAGAAGAGGCTCCCAGAGGAAATGACCTTTGAAAAGAGAGATGAAGTAGGAATATAAATCAAGTGAAGAACATAGGACAGTGTTCCAAGCAGAGGTGCCATCAGGGACAAAGCACTGTGGCAGGAGAGAGTTTGATGCAGTCAACAGACTCGGATAATTCCTGTGAGTAGAGCAGAGAGGAATGAGGCTGAGGAATGCTTAAAGACCAGACATGGAAGGGGCTGAAGACCATGTTAACCAATTCTATCTGGACCTCAAAATAAGCAAGTTACTACTAGATGCCAAGCAGGAAGGTGATATGATCAAACCGGCATTTTGAAAAGATCGCTCTGATATGAAGATCGGATTGGAGGGAAATGGGCAGAGAAAGGGCAAACGGATGAGCGGAGAGGCAAGAGTCCTCCTGGCAAGAGATGACGGTGGCTTAGGCAAGATGGTAGAAAGAGAAACGGAGAGATATGGTGGATGGGAGGGAGAGTTCAGGACTAAAACAGACATCTTTGGTGAAGGATCTGGAATAAGAGGTGAGGGAAAGAGAGGAAGAAACTTATACATTCTGGATTGCTAAATCGAATGGATTTTTGTGCTATTTGCCAAAGACATGCAACTCAGGTTTGCAGTTGTTATTGCAATGGTGTGGGGGAAAGGTGACACTGAAAAGTATTATGAGATGGTTTTTAGAATGTTGAGTTTTAAGCCTCTAAGATATCCGAGGAGAACATTTGACCAAAGACGACAAGTACCATCACAGATACCCAACAAAGGCAGGTGCCCCCTGACAAGACAGCACCACATGAACACACTCTCAGTCTTCTGCACCATTCGTGCGTCTGCACTGTCCATTAGGCACACTGACACCAGAATAGCCCTTACCAGTGAAAATCTGTTTGGCCTGTCATTTGTTTAAAATCTTGCTGTTACCACTTACTGCCTGTAGGATCATGTCTAAAATCATAAAATTTAGCCTTTAGTGTCATCGGGAGCATGAGGCAGGTGGCAGTTCAAGAAGCATGAAAGGGCTACAGAACGCCATGTTAATTTCTTAGGGCTACCATATCAAAGTACTGCACACTAGGTGGCTTAAAACAACAGAAACATAATGTCTCAGATTTCTGGAGGCTAGAAATCTGAAATTAAGGTATCAACTTGGTCATGCTGAAGTCTCTAGGGAAGAATCCTTCCTTATCTCTTCCAGCTTCTGGTAGCTCTCAATGTTCCTTGGCTTGTGAAAGCATAACTAGAATCCCTGCCTCCACCTTCATATGGTTATTTTCCCTTGGTGTCTATATTTGTGTGCAAATTTCCCCTCTTCTAAGGATACCAGTCATATTTGCTTAAGGACCAATCCTATTCCAGTATAATTTCATCTTACCTTTACTTATGACATCTGAAATGATCCCATTCCCAAATAAGCTCACATTCTGAGATACCAGAAATTGGGACTTGAACATATCTTTTGGGAGGGTCAAAATTCAATCCATAGCAAATACTGACCCTTAGAATGATCATTTGGCAAACTGACACTTTGCATCCTCCTATTCCCTTTCTCTTTTCCATGTCTCCTCCACTCTTCAAGAGAACTCCCTCTGATTTCCTTCCAGTCCAAGGTTCTCAAACTTTAACAGGTTAACATCTTAACCCTCCCTTCTTCTCAGAAAACTATCCGTCTACCATCCACGCCATTATGGGCACAGAGCTTCCAAATTCCACATTCCTATACCCTCAACACGCAGGTGATTGACTTCAGGTCAAGAGATGATCCCACCTGGGCAGAAATCCCCATTATGAGACAGAACTGAGACTAGGAGAGAGACGCAGGCCAGGTGGCTGGACCTATGCCACTTGGTAGATGTAGGTTGTAGCCATTTTCTCCCATAGAGACTGAGAAGTGAAGAAAGCCAGTGTTGAGCAAGAAGAGAAAAAACAGGCTCCTGGAGCAGAGCAGAGACAAGAGTCAAGCAGGCTGCTGGTGGACATCCCAGCACCTGCTTGAGTCAGTTCCTGAGACTTGCTGCCTTTCTGTCTTTGTGTTCCACAAAACGCCCCTCTTCCGTTATACTAATTTCTCCTTCTTTGTTTAAACCACTAACTTCAATAAGTTTCAGTCATAAATAAGCTACAACTAATTGTAAATATACTCTCTGAAAATCTAATCTTAAATTTTTCATACTGATATGTGAAGGATTTGAAAGTCTAAGATGTTTTATATGCCAGGATAACCTATACCTAGAAGTCTCGTAAAGGATGGAGAATATTCTCATTGTTTCTAAAATCACATTGTGTAAGAAGAGTCCAAAGTTGTTCGCAACTTCGATGTGCATTAGAGTCACCTGGAAGGCTGTAAAAATACAGAGAGCGGGGACCACCTCTGAGTTTATGATTCGGTAGGTCTGGGATGGGGTACAAGAGTTTGCTTTACTAACACTACCCCAGGTGACGCTGATGCTGCTGGTCAAGGGACCACACTTTGAGCACTGCTAAGTCTGAAGTCTGGCATTACTTAAGGCAACAGTGTCGGGTGGTGTATCAGGGTGGGGGGGCCTCAAGCAACCTAAAAGTTTTCTCAGTACAGAAGGACACTCCCCTACATGGACCAGCATTGCAGGTCAATTGTTTATTTTTTTAAGGCATTCGGAAAAATTTAGAGGAGGCATATAGAAGGCACAATTTAAGTTCCTTCTCTGACTGTTCCTATAGAAGGAAAAATCCCAGAGGCTCCTTGTGGGATTCAGAAAAGAGTACTGGCCTCCAAGTTTAAATATATATCTTTGGGTCTGAGTCTTCTTCTCTACCAAATGAAGGTGTTGAATTATTTTACATGCTAGGTTTCTCTTGGCTCTAATATCCTCAGACTCATTATTTTGCTCAGATTTTGCTCCTGAAACTCTCATGAGTGATTTTTCCTAAGAGAACATATTTAAAACTGTCTCTGACTGCCATAGCTCCCACCCTCTGAGGGGCAGAATGGCAGTCAGCGTGAAGCATGCAGTACTGTGCAGTGGACTCCGGGGAGCTGCTTGACAGAAGAGTGCAACAGGAGGAAATATTTCCAGAGGGGAACAACCTGTCTCTTCCAGCTCCTAAACCACTTACACTGCATTGTGATAAAGCTCTTACAGCCATTTAAAACCCCCAAACTTAGCGGTCGGTCCTGGTCAAAACATGCGGGCTACTGTATATCATACTTCAATGGCCACACCAAGCAGAACACAGCAATAATTGATATCTAACAAAAACTTTGTTAGTCCACCAAACATATCAATAAGTGGAATATCCCACTATGCCCAGAAAGCTCAGACAAGACACAGTTTGATAGAAGCATGAATAAGCCATAGACTCAGCAATTATACATACTGATCTTCAAAGATCTAGGACCATAACACATTTATAAATTTAGAAACACACTCCGATTGTTTTACCCTTGGAAGAACTGCAGGCAGAGACAAAGCATATGTACTTGCAAGCAAGAGACTTAAGAAATGGTTTGGAGGCAGAGAGAAAATTTGCTATTTCTGTTCATCATTCCAAGTCTTCTTGGATTAAGAGTTTCTATTCCTTGGGGCACCTGCATGGCTCAGGGGTTTGAACATCTGACTCTTGATTTCGGCTAGCCATTTGTGGGTTCGACCCCCATGTCAGGCTCCACACTGAAAGCACAGAGACTGCCTGGGAATTTCTGTCTCCTTCCCTCTCTGCCCCTCCCCTGGTCTCCCCACTTCATCCTCTTAAAATAAATAAACATTCTTTTAAAAAGCCTCTGTTCCTCTTTCCTTCCTCAAATGTATTGAGGCAGTAACCATTTTAGGAGAAGAATGAGTCTGGATGTTAAAAATTTTTTCTTAATGAATAGTAATAGACAGTACCCTAACCACTAGAGGGTCACAGATGATTGAGGTGCAGTCCTTCCTCCCAAGGATCTCATATCATCTGACAGAGACATTGAAAACTATAGCTCCAGGGGTACCTGGGTGCCTCAGTTGGTTAAGCATCTGACTCTTGATGTCAGCTCAGGTCATGATCTCATGGTTTGTGAGATGGAGCCTTGTGTCAGCACAAAGCTTGCTTGAGATTCTCTCTCTCCCTCTCTCTCTGCCCCTCCCCAATGTGCTGTCTCTCTATCAAAATAAATAAATAAACAAAAAAAAACCCTGTAACTCCAATAGTGTAGGACAGAACTATTGCAAGGTGTGATAAAAGAAGAAGAGAGAGAAAGCAACCCAACCCCATTGAGGTGTTACTGATTCGATAGCAAAAGTCTGATTAAAAAGGGTTAAAATATTCCTTTTGTAACCAAAGTCACCGGGCTGGCTGCTGGAGACTGAGGAATTGCTGGGGAGACCAGAGGCTGCTGGTCTCAGGATGAGGCTCTCTGTCACTGGCAGGAGAGTTTCTAGGAAGACTGCCTTGAGCAAATGCTGGATGTTTCATTCTGGGGCTGGTGCAGTGACTCTGAAAGATGACCACATATCAGCCACTGCAGAACTGTCTGGGGTGTCTGTTAATAACTTAAAGTCTTGGGCATTCCTTCCATCCAAAGAATCGAAATGCCTAGAAGAACGAATCCTTACAAAGACGTGAAAGGTGGAAGGGACAGCAGAAGTACTCATGAACGTCTGTCTCCATCAACCACTCAGATGCACCGTCTGTATCAAGAAGACTGGAGGCAAAGTGGGGAGGAGAATTTGAAATTTTTGAAAGCTACGTATTTTCCTTCTCTTTACCCTATGAAAGGTAATAAAGGAAAAAAATGCATCCTGCTGGACTACAAAGAAAAATATAGTGCTTTCCACTCTGAATTTTAATAGCATGAGTGTTTGAAGCACAAGCTGTATAGGGATAGTCAACATAAGACACAGAACCCAGTATGCAGTTAAAGTCATTAAATCTGATGCATGCGAGGTAAAATAGGTTTTTTTTATTTCCAGAAATCTTAGAACATTTAACTAGTTTATGTGTATTGTGAATACCCAAGGGGTTGTGTATTAGTCAAATTCAGCTCCAGATAACAAAATCACTCATCATTTTTTGAGCAGGGGATTTGAAACAAGAGGTTGGGAGCTTCTGGGACTGCTGGAAAGCTCATACAGCAAGCTCCATGCTGGGTTTGCAGGAATGACTTTCAGAACCAAAGCAGAGAACCAGCTTGCTAAGGGAGCCCAGCCACAAAGAGGAAGCCAGGCATCAGGAAGTTATCATAAGAACTTTACCATGCCAGTTAAATGGATGCCTCCTTGCCCGCTGACCTCAGTTCCAGACTCACATCTTGCACAAATGCATCTTACTTGGAGCCTCAATCACTTCTGGAATTCTGGTACAAAGGGGTTTGGAAAATACAGTGTTTAGGTAGTAAACTAGATTCTGTTGGAAAAGATGTTGAGTGAAGCAGGCCTGGTCCCCAGCATTTCCTGAAGTTATTTAAGGCCACAGACCATTTTCTTAAGAAGCACTTTGAGAGATAGTGTTCCAGGGAACACGCTTTTGGAAATGCTGACCCAGTTCTGCCTTCTCATTGATGAGGAAGGAAACTGATGCCCAGAGAAGCTGGCTGCTGGCCTGGCATCACCAACGGATTAGCGGAGGAACAGGGACGGGGCCGGATCTCCCTGTTCCCAGCTGCCTAACCTTGCTGCTTGCACCGCTCTCTGCAGCCTTTCTCTCCATCCCAAAAGTTCCTGCCAAAATGGACCCTTTGGAAAATGGTCCTTTGGTATGAAAAGCCAAGAGAGGGCTCTTAAGGAAGCTTGAAGTGAACTCCTGAATTATGCAACAATAGAGCCAGCTAATAAGCTCTCCTGAACCTCCAATTAAGTACAAGGATAATTACACCCTGGAGTGAGGAGAGCATCTGAGACTAGAGTATTATAGGAACTGTCAGTAACTGAGTTGCTTTTTAAATCTGGCATTTCATCCTTGCTTCTTCTGGGGGGAAGGCGGAGAAGAAAGCCAGTCTCCGCTCTCTTTGGACAGCCTTTAATAGATTAAATGCACACTTTTCCCATTTTCACTGAAGGGAAGACCTACTGTCCCTGCCATACAAACCAGACTGGAAGAGAAGGCGCTCACAGCCCACAAGAAGGTTTTCTGTTAAGAACACATCTGCCTTTGTCCTGTCAGTTTTGACCACAAGCTTTTAGCCACTCATTCCCAACGTCTGCCTTTTCTCCTCTAGGGCATTTCCACTGCTGCCTCACAGCATCCAGCTCTGAGCGGCTTATCTGTTCTGAGGCAGTTTCAACCCTCTCCCAGAACCCTTTCATCACAGCAACCTGCCCCTACTGGCTACCCTTCCCCCGCCCCAAACTACTGATATTCTTAGCCTTTCTCTGCTGGGCACTTGCAAATATTTTGCATGGCTTCCTTTATTCTGATTTATTAATATCATGTGTTATCTTACAGAGTAATTGTGGCCTTTCGGAGATACCTCAGATTATTATAAAATACAAGCAACTGTTTCACGGAGAGAAAGGAAGCCCTCGTCCAGATTCACAACCATGATGTTATTCTTCCCATCAGAGTTCGGAGTCTCATCAACCAAGTGTCATTTTGTTAAGATGACAGATGCAATTTCATGCGCCAACTAAACATGATAAATTAGTTGATCAAAACTGACAAAAAGAAAGCTAAAAAAAATCACTGACTAACCAGAAAATCAAACCCAAATCAACATGTTCCTAGTCCACCAACAAAAATTGCGCTGCAGGTAACAACTGTCAGAGGCGAACAAAACAGGAAAGATGTAAAGGGGAGCAGTCAGCCATTCAGGTTCCACGAGCGGGAAGCCTACTCTGTGTCTCTCAGCCCAACGCCCACTGCACCATCCAATCCCTGGGAGCTTTGAAAAGACCCCGATCCCCAGGCTGAAGCCCACACCAATTAAATCAGGACCTCTGGGCGTGGGACCTGGACATCAGTGCTTCTAAAGCTTTCTAGAAATATCCCATGTCCAGGGCTGGTTATTGATCACAAATGTTTATCATTAGCAGTTCAGATAATGTCGATCCTTACATTTAACCTAATACATTACATCTATTTGGTATTATAAAAATACGGACAGAAGGAGACATGCCTGAAATACTTTACAAGTATAAAACACTTTACAAAATAAAAAGCAATTTCACATCTCATTTCATCTGCTCATTAGCCCCATTACTCATGGCCCTGTTTTGTAGAAAAAGCTGGAGCTCAGAAAAGCTGAGTGCTTTGTGTGGTATAATACAATCAAGACTTGGAAGACAGAACGCGGAATGTGGATTCTGGCCTCTACAACCGCAGTACCTCAAAACTTAGGAAGCTCGTTTGGAGTCTTGCAGAGGGTGTGTATGTGTTAAATTATCACCCAAACTGTATAGATGAGGTAACTGAGGCTAAGAGATGGTATACCAGATTTGCTCAAGGTCACACAGTTAAGATCCAAACTCATAAGAACTATACTGAAGTGACTTACGAGGTAAAACATAAGCATATAATATTTTCCCCCCACTTACTGCCCTTTAAAGCTCCTTGCCCCACCCCTTGGTCATATCTTGAGTAAATCTCAGACCTATGTATTAACTGAGATTTCACGAAGTCTGGTTCAGTTTGGTCCCGTTCGGTATGTCAGTCTTACAGTAAATGCAGCCCTGCCTTCTCCTCCCTTCCCTCTGGTGTAGCTTTTCCCGTGGCTCTAGGTTCCTTGGGGGGGAGTTGTGCTGTGATCTGCTCCTTCATTCCTGGGACACATCCTCCTCTTCCTGTCTTTTTTACCTCTAATACGTGGAGCCTGGGAAGAAGATTGAGGGGAGGTGGCTAGAAGTCCTTTTACTTGACTGGGGCCATGTGCTGCTCACTGGTGGCAGCTATGCCCACTGTGAAACAAGAGCTTATGTGCTGGTTTTCTTATGGCGCATTTGTGCATTCTTCAAGTGACTCTGCCCTGCAGCATGACCTTTTCCCACTGCCCACTTCAGCTCCTACACCTGTCATAAATCTCAACAGCTCTTCCCGCTAGGGTCCCTCGCCCAGCTGTCAACCCTTTTAAACACTGTTTGGGGTTCAGTTGTGTATCCCAAACCCCAAAATCCAAACCCCTATTCACAAATGTGACCTTTTCTGGAAATAAAGTGTTTGCAAACGTGATCACGTTACAATGAAGTTTTTAGGGTGGCTCCTAATCCAATGACTGGTATCATGAGAAAAGGGAATATGGAAACAGTCACAAAGAGAGACCACCAAGTGAAGACACAGAAGGAAGACCAGGCATGTGAGGGTGAGAGTCAGGGCTAGGAGACATGCTGCCACAGGCCAAGGAGCATCTCGGGCTACCAGAAGCTGGGATAGGCAAGCAAGGATCCTGCCCTAGAAGCTTCAGAGGGAGTGTAGCTTTTCTGAAATCTTGATTTGGGATGGTAGTCTCCAGAAGCCTGAAACAATAAATTTCTATTGTTTCAGGCCGTGCTGTTTGGGGTAAAGTGTTATAACAGCCCTGGGAAGCTAACACAGACACTGTACTGGCAACATGGTTAAAGTCTAGCTACTGACTCCTTTCTCCCATAGGAAACTCATACCTCTTTGCCCCCCTAATTAGTCCTATAAAAAACTAATATACTAATTTTCTGTGTCTGCCTACTATCACGGATTTCTCCAAAAAGTCTCCTGCCTTCAGAATTTTCCAAGTGAGAAATAAACACAAGGCTGGATATTCACTTTCATCCTCAAATTTCCCGGCATAAAAACCAGCCTCTGTCAAGAATGACCCCATTGTGCTTAGCTCTCTTGGTCGCAACAGAGTGGTCTTCCGGGGTCTGCAGTTCACCAGACATCTAGCGAGAGTGAGATGCTAAGCCTGACTTCCTCGGCCCTACTCTATTCCTGCCACCAAATTCAGTGTTCCTCCTCAATACACCAAAGTGACGGCTAATGTGATGCTTAGGTCATTTTTTTTTCTTGCCATTTTAATCCTTTGCAGATGGTTGGTTACCTTCATGAGACATTCAATTTCTTCAGATGGGGGAGTGAGGGAAATGAAATAAGCGTCCCAGACGCACTGGTTCTGGAAGACCTGCTTTAGGTGTGGGCTTGTTTGCACGTCTAACACTGCCGACCCTTCACACTCACACACATCTTTGCATTCCTGACATTGGAAAGCTACATTTGAACTCATTCCTTTCTTGAGCAGAGAGAGCACTTTCCACGTGCTCCACACTCCGTGATCCCTCCCGACACTCTCTCTGTGCTTCCCGAGCTGCCACAAAAAGTTCCTCAGACCGTGAGACACGCCGGGTTCAAATCCCACCTCCGCTATGTGCAGTTAACTGTGTGACCTCTGCCGAGTTGCTAAACCTTTCTGAGCTCAGTATCCTCCCCTCTTACACTGGCATGATCCCACCTTACAGGGTTACAGTGAGGGCTATCGTGACTATAAAGAACTAGTACAAGGTAGCGAATCGATTATGGTTTTTCTCTTTTTCCTCCCTCATCTCCATCAAGGTATCCTGTGGGTGCAGCAGAGAGAGGAAGAATACGCCTGAAATGAGGCAGCTTCATTAAGTGATGCTCTGTGAAGAGACGAGGCTTGTGGGTAAGCAGGGAAGGGGCTGGCGAACGTGGTCTCTGAGAATGTGTGAGCATGGGTTAGGGAAGGTTCTGTCATGTATTTTTAAAAACCCATTTTCATTGTTTTAATAAAGTTTTATAAACGAATGTAAATTATAAACAAGAGAGGCTTAGGATTTAATATGAAGAGATACACTGTTTTTACAGTTAAAAAGGACAAGGGTGTGTGTGTGTGTGTGTGTGTGTGTGTGTGTGTGTGTGTGTGTGTCTAACATAGTACCTTCTTCTGCTAATTCAGAAACTTGCCCAGATGTCACCTCCATCCCAGCGCCCGCGGAGTGATGTTAGGCTACAAGGCAACGCCACTGTGTCGGTAGCACAAAGACGTCCCTCCCTCCCCTGACAGCCAGGTGTTATCTCATCACTAGATGGCAGTAACATCCAGCACTTAATTCTCTGCGACCTCATCAAACCGTTTCACTTTTGTTTTTTTCCTCTTTGCTTCTCTACATCAAGCATTTCTTCAACACGGAAGCAGCCTTAAGCTTGTCTCATCCTTATTTTGCACTTGACTTGGAGAATTAGAGGATCTGTAAAACAAGGGAATGGCCATTCCTCAAGCTACAAGCAATAGGCTTCTTGCTGGGCTCTAAGAGTCCAAAGTAGGGGACTTCAACCCTGTCCTGGACATGGATAAGTGTCTAATACCCTCTGTACTTGACAAAGAGTCGTGTACTAGAACAATTTCTCTTTTTCCCAAAAAATAAAAAAAAGACATTAAAAAAATATGCTCTTGTGAGGATGGAGCCCACTTTCCTGAGGTAAGCGCCATCTGCGTCTCTAAACAAGCCTCTTCACTTCACTTTCACTTGCTCTCCCAGATGCCTCCCTCCCACTTCCAAATTGAACTGTACACCCAGTGTGGGATTTTTTTTTTCAAGGAACCAGGAGAGCAGGGATGAAAGAAAAATGTAGAGATACTGAAATTGGCTGGCAATACTAGAAAATCTATGTCATGCTCTGGGTGCCACAAGGAATCTGCAGCCATGGATCTTAGGACATTCCCAGAGGAAATTTAATACGGCCTTGAGTTAGTCCCAGGAAACTTCCAGCCCATTCCTGGCTCTAAAGCCTTGATTTCCCTTCCGGGAACTGGGATAAGTATGAAACCCAGGTCTGCTTATCTCTGTGATCAGGGACCAAGTGACCTTGAGAATGCCTAACAGCTCATAAATGTTGACACCAAAAGCTTCCTTCTCTACCATGAAGTAACTCCAACGACAGATCATTGCAGCATGAGGCTTGGACCTTAGAAACTCTGTATTGATGCCTTACAGTATTTTCAGGTGACCTGGGGATGGAGCAGGAATTAGCTTGAGACATGCACACTGCAGTGAGACAAAGGATAGCTCCAGAGTTACTGGAGGTCACGTCATGCCCTGTGTCCATGGGGCCACAATTGTCTCCAGCTTTATTTCAGAAGTGGCTGTATCAGAAGTTGCATCCAGTTGGCGAAGCCCATAATTAGACTAGTGGACACTGACCAGTCAAATGGTCAGGTGGACACACTCTCTAGGGTCTTATTCAAAGCAAGAAAACCAAGTCAGTAACTGGGTCACTAGAGCTAGGGCTAGTGAACTAGTAAAGTAAAGTGACTGGACCAAGGAAAGGCCATTAAGGCTGTAGTTCCGGTCTATGGATTGAATGAGCATAGAGGATGGGAGCTATACTCTAAACGTACCTGGTCCCTTGTGGTCATTAATACTGCCAGTAGATCTCAGATCTAATTAGTAGCAAGAAGCATGGGAGCCCCTCATGTGGGAGTCATCTGGAGTCATTGAGTCTTGGGTCTGAGCACAATATAATGCCAGCCCAGGATGGGAGTCATGCCGCATTATCCATTTCCATCAGGAAGAGCTCAGGAGCTGAGCCTGCAGCTGGGGAGCATCAGCAGCACCAGCTGTGACCAGCTGGGGACTCGGAAGCAGTGAAAGCCAGTCTAGGGCTAATCCAGCACTGAAAAAGCTGTATCTTTTAACATGTCCACAACAGTTACCATACAGGAGCTCCCCTGACAGGTGCCAGAATTGGAATCCACTAAAAATAACAGTTCCTACCACAAATAATTAATAAATGACACCGATGTGCAGAAATGGAAGGAAGAGAAGACTGGAAGCCATTCTTTCATCTTGAAGCAAAAATCCAAGGCTGCTGGTTACTTCTTTCATAAGCTTCTAATTTATATCTTTATTTTCAAATTTCACTTCCTCAGTGAATAAAAATATCTGATGATAAAAAGGCAAGGAAAAAAACATATTTATGGAGAAAGTTTTATTTCAATATTGTTTTAAGTATTTCCCAATCTCCATGTTTTGGTCATTTGGAGGAAAAACATTTTATAGGATGAGTTTTGTTGCTTCTCTTTCTTAGAAAATTAAACTTTAGACATAATTCATCACATTAATGGTGAAGGCAACATATTGCATCTGGGGTAACAGTGAATGTCAGTGTTAAAATGTATCAGAAAAAGAGAATAACTACTTGTAGTACTAAGGTAAAAACTCCAACAGGGTATTGCAGCCACTTATAGGTAGAAAAATTAAATTTTATCCATCTCTGACCAAGACTTCACCAACTTTTAAAAACTAGTAATTTAACATTCTATCTACCAAATGACAATTGTATTTTATCCATTAGAATGTGAAATCCAAGAAGGCAAAGAATTTTATCTGTTTTATTTACCATTGTCTTTCTAGTGCATAGAACATAGAAAATACTCAGTAAATATTGTGAACCAATGAATGAATTTAGGGATTATGAGAGAAACTGCACTATATTTGCTTATCTATACAGCCTTATACCCATTTCAGTGTTTCAACAAGGGCCCAAGCTGTCCCCAGGACTTCATCATCATCTTCCTCTTCCTTCCACTCAATCTATCATGGAGGGTTTGGGTTTCCTAAAACTAGAGAAGAGCTCTATGATTCAGAGTATTCCATATAGTTCTGCTCTGACTAAAGAATCCTGTGGAAAAGTGGCTTTCCTTTGACTAAAGGATGAGAGTGAAGCCACAATATTCCTGGGACTACTTTAGAATGCATGGAATCAGGGGCTGCGGACAGTCACAGAAGGACACAATTCCCCTTCCGGCTTCTGCTCTGATCACACACAGCAGAATGAAAGGAATGTTGCTCCCCTTTAGGACCTGAATTATTACTTCAGTTGACTTTCACCCTCTTTCTTAAAGCCCTGCTCTCATAAGCATGCTCACAGTTAATACCCTCACTGAAATGCTTCCATTGACAAGGGGTGTCATTGTGCCACCTCCCATAAAAGGGTAACCATGGCTTCTTCTGGACTTGAATCCTTATAGCTTGTTCAGTCACTTTTGTCCAAGAAGAAAGGGCACAGTCAAGGTGTTGATTCTGCCAAATTCAGTCAAACATCTTGAAATGTTTTCCAACATTTGGAATTTGACAAGATTCCCAAACACATTTGGCATTGGTCCCCCTTCTCCTTAATTGCTGAGCTCAGACAGAAAATGTAATCCATCTACTTCAGAGTCATTTTCCCAAAACTCATGCAAATTCTCCTCGCTAAGCCTATTTGATGCCTTTGTCTTCGTGGGCCTAACACCTTCCTTCTCTCATTTCATTTCTTGGAACTAGGAAGCAGACACAGCCAAGAGTAACAGGATTCAGTTTCAAACACAAGACACAATGTGTAAAATCAGGTGCTAGGGGTGGAAGGTTGAGAGTTTCACTCCCAGAATTACAGCTGTGACACATCTGGGGGGAAATTAAAGGACTCTCTAGAACAAATAAGTCCTTGAAAGGCCAGGGAACACAACTAACTAAGGATAGATTCATCTCCACCCCATATCCCGCAGCAACTGGGGGCCAACGTCTAAAAAGGTTCCATGGTGAGAAAGCTGGAAGCAGATTCCATTAACTCCTGCTGTTTGGTGGTGGACATATTGTGAAACACTGGACTTGGAACAGAAGAAGGTTAACAAGATCCATCTAGGACCCTGAATCTCAAAGTAAATAGGTCAAAGTCCTAACTTCTAACTAATATATACTTACCAATTTTGCGACCTTGGGCAAGTTCCCTGTTATCTATGAACTTATGTTTTCTGTTGTAAATAAAAATAATAAACCCTTCCTGACATAGGTATGATAACACTTAGATAAGATTACAAAGCTTATCACAGTGCCTGGTATTGAAAAGTACGCCATTAATGATCGCTATTTGTTATTTTTTATAATAGCCTTATTGAGATATAATCCACATACCATACAACTTATGCATTTAAAGTGTACACTTTTAATACATTCAGAGTTATGCAAACCATCACCACAACCTTAAAACATATTTTACATGCCTTTTATTTATTTTTTTAATTAATTTATTTATTTTTGAGAGACAGAGCGAGCATGAGCAGGGGAGGGTCAGAGAGAGAGGGAGAAGCAGAATCTGAAGCAGGCTCCAGGCTCTGAGCTAGCCACCAGCACAGCGTCCGACGCAGGGCTTGAACCCATGAACCATGAGATCATGACCTGAGCCGAAGTCGGACGCTCAACCAACTGAGCCACCCAGGCACCCAAATGTTTTTTATTTTCAAGAGAGACAGACAGAGCATGAGTGGGGAAGGGACAGAGAGAGAGAGGGAGACATAGAATCCAAAAGAGATTCCAGGCTCCAAGTTGTTAGTGTAGAACCTGATGTGGGGCTTGAACTTGGGAATGGCAAGATTATGACCTAGGCTGAAGTCGGACTCTTAACCGACGGAGCTACCCAGGAGTCCTATCTTAAAACATTTTATTACCACAAAAATAAACCCCATATCCATTAGAAGTCATTCCCCATTTCCCCCCAGTCCTAGACAACCACTAATCTCCTCTTTTCCCTATGGATTTTCCTTTTCTGGACATCATATAAATGGAATAATATATGTGACTGACTTCTTCCACTTAACATAATGTTTAGAAGGCTCATCCATGCTGTAGTATATATCTGTTCATTTCTTTTTATTGTTGAATATTATTCCATTGTGTGAATATACCTCATTTTATTTATTCATTCAACAGTTATCAAAAATTTGGATTGTTTCCATTATTTGAATATTATGAATAATGCTTCTATGAACATTCATGTACAAGTTTACATGTGGACCTATGTTTTCAAATATCTTGGGTAAATTTTGTGGCAATGTTAATTCTGTTTAACCTCTTGAGGAAATGCAGATGTTTTCCAAAGTAGTTGCACCGTTTTAAAGTCCCTTTTGCAGCATATGAAGATTCCAAATTTTCTCCATTCTTACCAACACCTGCTCTTATCTTTTTCATGATAGCCATTCTAGTGGGTATGAAGTCATACCTCACCATGGTGTTGATCTGCATCTTCCTGATGGTTAATGATGTTGACCTTCATTAATGTGCTTATTGGCCATTTGAATATCTTCTTTGAGTAAAAGCCTATTCAGATGCTTTTCTTCCTTTTTTTTTTTTTTTTTTTTTTTTTTTGCCCTGGGGGGCTGGGCACGGAGGAGAAGAGCGGAGGGAAAGGGAGAATGAGAGAGAGAATCTTAAGCATGTTCCACGCCAGGTGCAGGGCTTGGTATCACCATGAGATAATGACCTGAGCTGAAATCAAGAGTCAAACACTTAACCAACTGAACTACCCCAGAACCCCAGATCCTTTTCTATTTTTTAACTTAGTTTTCTATCTCTTTATTATTGAGTTGTAGATGTTCTTTATATATTTTAGATACAAGTCCTTTATCAGATATATAATTTGCAGACTTTCTTCTATTCTGTGGGTTATCTTTTTACTTTCTTTATGATGTTCATTGAAGCAGATAATTGTAATTTGACGAGGTCCAATTTATCAATTTTTTTCTTTTGGTGCTTATGCTTTTAGTGCCAAATTCAATATCCTGAAGGTTTTCCTATATATTTTCTTCTAAGCAATTTTTTAGTTCCAGCTCTAACATTTAAGTCTTTGGTCCATTTTTTGTAAATGGTGTGAGGCAGGAATCCAACTTCATTCTTTGCATGCGGATATCAATTGTCCCAGCACCATTTGTCGAAAGGTTTATACTTCCCCCAATGAATTTTTTGCTATCCTCTAAGTGAGAAGTTTTATTTCTAACTCTCTAGCCTAATCCACTGATCTACATGTTTATTCACATCCCACTACCACACTATCTTGATTAATGTCAATTTGTAGTAAGTTTTGAAATCAGAAACTATGAATCTTCCAACTTTTTTCTTTTTCAAGATCGAGTTTCTAGAAACAAGATCATATCACCTGCAAACAAAAGAGAGTGTTACATCTTCCTTTCCAATCCGGATGCCTTTTTTTTTTTTTTCCTTTTTCTTACCTAACTGACCTGACCAGAATCTCCACTACAATTTCTGAATAGAAGTGGCCAGAGCAGATGCCTTGGGTTGCCACTGATCCTAGAGGAAAAGCCATTAGCCTTTCACCATTAAGAATGATGTTCGCTGTGGGTTGTTCATGGATGCTCTCGATCAGGCTGAGGAAGTTCCCTTCTATCCCTAGTTTGTGAGTGTTTTTATCACGAAAGGGTGTTATTGTTATTATACAAAAATGCCGCTGTTCTCATTTTTCCCCTTTCTCCTCTCTTCTTTCCCTTTTTTGATTTCTTCCCTGAGCCTGGTAGGACACCAGGATGACATCAGGGAAGCGGAAGCAGGGGCTGCTGTGCACGTGTTCCCTGAAGGTCTCTGGGAGCAAGCATCTGCTGCCTCCTCCCGCCTGGCCGCTCTCCTGACCCCGTGGAGCCCTCGTTGTTCTGGCACAAGTTGCATCCCTTCACTTCCATCTGCTTTGCTGGCCTAACATCTCCTGGTTCTGGGTCCCTGGCTTCCTGTCACTCTTCTTCAGGGTTCAGATCCCTTTCCTACCTCTTTCCAGGTGTCCTAGACTACTTTGGCAGCCACTGGTGTTTGGAAAGCTAAAGGCTGTTTTCCATGCAGTAGTATTTCCTTTTTATTCCTGTACAGTTTGATTCCACAAATATTTCATGAGGAGATTTTAATGCCAAGCATTGTGCTTGTTTGATCCTGATAATATTCATAATAACCCCCTCATGTTGTTTTTAGTTTAGTCCCATTTTACAGAACAGAAAAGGCAGGCTCCATGTGGTGAATCTGTCTGAGGTTACCTACATAGGAAGTGGCAGAGCCATTATTTGATTACAGTTCTGTCTGTTTGGATCAAAAGAGAGGAAATGCATATAATTGCTAGGACAGAACTCAGGGTATTAGTTACCATATTGGAAAAGCTAGGAAAACTAGAAAACTGGTACATCACATTTCAAATACAAGGTTTATGTTGATCTGGCCTTTGTGGACTTGTCCAGCCCTATCTTTCAAAAATACATGACCACCCATCCAAGACATGCTGAACCACATTGTCCTATCTCTGTTGCTGTACTTTTACATGTGCTGTTATCTCTGTCTTAAAAACATGCTATTCTACTCAACTGCCAATTTCTACATGCCTGACCACTTCCTATTCCTACTTTAAGACCAATATAAGAAATCACTTCACCTGAGAAGTCCTTCAGATCCACCCTTGGCTGTGCTCTATTCTATCCCATACATACCTATGCCATGGTACTCACCACATTTATGTTCTCCTCCCTTTCCCCCACAAAACAAATTACAAATAAATTATGATAACTGACATATTCAAGGGGGGACATAGTACTCTCCTGTCTCCCAGGATAGTTCCTGGCCCTGTGTTTTCTTAAATAACTAACTGAAACTTTAGGATGATCTCCTACAAACAGATGCCATTGGTGGCAGGAGATTTAAACCACCCTTTCTACCCAAATAAATCACAGTTGGAACTTTTTGTTCCCTTCCATTACGGGAAATCTAAATCTTAAACCAAGGGGCTCAGGCCTATGAAACTCAACGTAAAACAGTAACACCACCTTTCTACTCTGCAAAAGATAATTCCCAGTCACCAGATCACCATGAGGCAGACCTCAGGAAAGAGGATAATCCAAAGGAGAGAACAAAGGATCCACTTTAACTACAGAGCAAGAGCGCCCTCATGTTCCTAAGCATTTCCCAACACCTAGGGACTCCATGCCAGTGCCAGAGACCACTTTTAGATTAAATAGTATAAGTCATCCATTTCTTCCGCTACTAAACAAAATGATAATTTTACTTGTGACTCAATGCCAGGTCATTGAAAAGAAGCCAGGCTACAAGGTGTTTTGGGGGGCTCTTTGCGGCAACTCTGAGAGCAAAGCTTGAAGGCAGCCACCTTTTGCTTTCTCCTTTAAGAGAAAGTTTGTGAGGTCAGGCCCCTGAGGACAATGCCTAACAGCTCCCAAAAGCCTCTTGGTCTTAATCCTTACCAATTTCCCCCCAAGCCCTGGCACATCTTGGGCTGAAGGCACACATGTTATTTTCATTTAGGCATGAATGCTGAACCAGTGGGTATTTTTTTTTTTTCTGAGCTTTCTGTTAACTGTCTACAAAATGTGGTTTTAAGATATATTACCCCTGGTCATTTATCTAACAGACCATACCACAATCTGTAAGCTCCATCCTTCTTGCAGCTTTCACATTCTATTAAAATGGGATCTTTTACCAGGAAATTCACTCAGACAGGGGAGTTCATTTGAGGTTGAAACTGTAAAGTGGCCAATTATCTCTCAGCCATTGGTTGCATATGATCTTTACCCCAAGCTTTGGAAATAAAGACAACATTTAGCAAACGTTCTGCTCCAAAGCTAATGTTTTGGAAAGAATAACAGCATGTTGGGAATAAATTACATGGTCTTTAGTGCATTTTAGCGTTATTGCCTGTTAACACGCAGTGTGGTGTGCCAACTCATGAGAGAACGCCAGTCTTCTAAGGAATCGATTTCTGAATTGTTGAGTTTATGGCGTCCGTGTTATATCGCTGAACAGACTGAAAGTACAGGAGACCATGTCTGTGGAATCTGACCTAGGGGAAGCTATGAATCATAGGCTGTCCCTCCATTCTGATAATGTCCAGACCATTAGCACACTCTGGGTAATGACATTTAAGGCTTTTCATCTAGAACTATCCAGTTTCTTTCTTCATAGGCTAAACTGATCCTACACCAGGTAATTTAACTAATACAAGTAATAATTTAACCTAACTCAAAGCCCTACTAGGTACAAGGTCCTTTTCCAGGCTCTGTGGAAGAACAGTAGGATGCTTAAATAGATTCTTGATTCCATTTCTGTGACACGTCCAGAATAGGCATATCCATAAGGCAAAGAGTAAATTCATGGTTTCCTAGAGCTGGAAGGATAGAGGACTGGGCCATGCTGGCTTAAAGGATGTGGGGTTTCTTTTGGGGGTACTGAAAATGTTCTATAATTGATTGCCGCAAGTGTTGCCCAACTCTGGGAATATACTATAAACACTTGAACTATACACTTTAAATGGGCAAATTGTATGGTATGTGAATGATACCTCAATAAAGTTGTTTAAAAAAAAAAAAGACTTGACCTCATTAAAAAAATGATGCTAATAATTTCACGTGGAAAACACACACAAAACAAATAATAAAGAGGTATCAAAGAATGCTAAGGAAGATCCAAAGCCGCTTAACTTTTCTTCCAGCTTTGGAGGATTTTCTCTTTCCTGGGACTGCCACCATCTCTCTCGGTGCATGTTTAGGTTCAGCAGGTAGGAGCAAAGGCTTTACAGGAGAAGGAGAGAGCTTCTGATAACTAAATAGAAATGAAACCCATGGGAACACAGCAACAGGTGTTCTGGAACCAGGAACACCAGGTCTGGGCTTCCTCGACAAGTCCCTATACAAGTAGGTACCTACCTCCTTTACTGCCGGTCACAAGCAAAGTATTTTATTTAAATGGGAAAGGAGGGAAGGTGATTTTACATCAGGCTGAGAGGTAACTCCTGTGACTGAGGCCTCTCCATTCTGCACCACTTCACCCGAAGAGCACTATCCCCAACCCCATTCAGCCTCCCATGCTCCTGGGGCAAAGGGCTGGGCATCAGGGCTGAGCACAAAGTAGATCAACCAGAACCAGCTCTGTGGCAACTTGCACAGTTCCGCACCATGCCCCGATGACACACACAGACTTCTTTTTCAGGCCGTGCAAGCGGCCATAGAAACTCTTCAGACAGAAGAAGAAATTATATTTTATGCTTATGTGGTTTATCTCTTATTGGGGTAAGCTGATTTTAGTTTAAAAGACCTATCACCACCTCCACCTTCATTGAAGTGGCAGGTCCCCTCTGCTACCATTTTTGTTCATTTGTTTATTCGCCTAATTTCCAGTATGTACTCAAAGGCAAAATGATCAGGTATATTTAATACACATAATCCAAGTACTTTTAAATGTGATACTTTCTAAACTTTTAAGCTAGCTGAAATATTTTAAATGACGAAATGCTTTCATAGGTCACACTAAACTGTCAAGCAACGCTGCATGGAAGTATTTTAAAGAAAAGTCCATCAAGAGATTTTTCTAAACGAGTGTGGATGTACATCCCAGGTTTGGTTTCCTCCCTAACCAAGGAACGCAGCTTCCTTACTCTGACGATAAAAACCTGTCACTATTTTTTTGCTGTGCTTGGTCTCTACATCTCTTGTAGCTGGAACAAAGACTGAGCTGAGGCTTAAATTAAAGAGGTGGTGCACCATGGCAGAGAGTTTGTCCTCTCCTCTTGGAAGGGCCTGCCACTGGCAAGCGTTCTGCCCATTCCTTACTACAGCCCTTCAAAGCTTGTGGGTCAAACTCAGTGAGTGATGTGTCATCACCCTTCCTCCCCAGATCCCCGTTTCCCTGGAAGAACCAAGAAGTAAGAGCTCGCTTCTCCAGCGCATGCCACCCTCCGCCTCCCACGACAACACAAGCATTGGCTTTGGGAAGCTGCCAAGTTTCTGGTGTGGGACTTGAACCCTTGGCCTCCCAGGCAAAGTAATGATGCTACCAGCTGAGTGACACAGGCCTATTTCCTGAGTCAATGACTAAACATATCCAAAGGTATGCGAGGCATTTCTTTCCTTCCAGCCTCACCCAGCCTTGGCATGGCTGCTGGCACCGCCAGAGGCATCCACCCCTGGGCGCAGCCGCCCGACCACCACCAAGCTTCCACACTGCAGGGCTGTTTGTCAGCTTGTTAGTGCGTTTCTTCACCTTCCATTTTCCTAACTTGAAAATAACTAGAATGAAAACTCACTTTAATGAACAGTTTTGACCTTTTTTCCCACCCCCTCACTTCTATCTTACAGCTGTTTCATTTTTAATGGGAGGCACCACTACGTAGCAGAATAGACAAATTTACATTCCCCCTTGTTTTTTAGGCTTTCACCTCTGGAATAGTCATGAATAAGCTCACACTCTAGAATGGAGATAAAAATACCAAGATGTCCATGAAAAGAGGACAAGAAAAATAAGTTTGTGTCATCCACACATTGAATTCGCTTCTGATAAGAGAAGTTTTCAGGCACTATGGAGCAACATGGAAAAACACTCTTCTACAATAACAGTCACATAGAAATGGATGAAACATGGGGGAAGACTCACAAGGATTATAAAAACCTAAAGCAGAATGTGAATATCCTTCTGTTGTTACAATACTGTTTAAATGATGTCTTTTATTTTTAATGAGGGGGAAAGGAAAGCAGTGTAACAAGTAATTCACACATGCAAAATAGCCCTGCTCCTTTTAGTTTGGTGTGTTAATAACTGGATATAAAACTAATCCTCAGTCTGCCATTTCTCTTCATTTTCCCTTTCTCCCTTGCCAAGCCTGACTCTGCGCTCAGTCACTCTGCGAGTAGCTGCCACTCCCAGATTCACTGTAGTTGCCTATTCTCCTCATCAAAAGGGTGATAACCCCCATGACTACAGAAGGCACATGACGGACTCTCTTCCAGAAGAGGTGTCTGAGAATTCTTACTAAATAAAGGCCCTCCTCATATCTCAATGGCAGAGGTGTGGCTTGGCAAGGTATTCACATCTTTCCAGTTTACTCCTAGTAAGATGGAGGTGAGAAGGATTTAATGACACAGATAACTGGCTTGGGCATCTGAAACTCCAGGCCAGGTAACTCCATCATCTGCCTCGCAGTCTGTCTGCAATTTTCTGAAGTCAGACGTTAGGTATGGAGGTAAGATTTGAGAATTGTTAACTTTGGTTGAATGGATTCCACTGGCAATCTTGTCAGTCTGACCTATTTTTTTAAGTGCTCATTTCATACTCTGTCATGAAAATCCAGGGCAGGGCAAGAATCCACTCTACTACTCCCATGTCGTCTTATATACAGCTGTTGCAACAAGCTGTACTGACATATGCTTAGGCTCAAATCTTAGTGCTATCATTTGTTAGTACAGACCAAGTATTTAACACCTCTGAGCACCACCTGCCTTCTTTGTAACTTGGGGGAAGTACTAGTGTTTACTTCATATGTTACTGTGAGTATGAGATGAAATGGTGCTTGTAAAGTATTCCCATGGTGCCTCTCCTACCCCACCGTGAGAACTCAATAAATGTTAGTAGTGATGTTTATATTATCCTCACCTTTATTATATTGCCCCTCTATTCTTCACCTTATCCACCTCAAAGTGAGCTAGAAGTACCTTCTGTGCAAGAGAGCAGAACCTGGAGATCCATGGGAAATGGTATCTTCTATTCTGCTAGCTGAATAATGATCTTTGACAAGTCACTTTGCACATCTGAATCTACTTACGCATCTATAAAATACCAATAGCGACGCACCTCACAGGGCTACTGGGAAGATCTAATGTAATAAGACACAGGAAAATGCTTGATGCACACTAGTGCCCTGCAAATAATGGCTGAATCAGGACATAGGTTTAGGTCACTTACCCAGCTTGTCCCTTTTTAGCTTAGGTTTGCAACTAAAGAAGGCACTCTCCATGCCACTTCCAGCAAAGCGCAGGACAGGGAGCCAAAGCATTAGCAAACTTTTGGCAGCCACTGGACAAGGAGTGTGATCACAAGACCACCGTGCAGAACTTTGACAACCAAATGTGCAAATTATGCTATTCAAGCTGGAATATCACCCAAGTGTGTTTTGGAACCACAGTGACCACATCCCAGCTGGACTGGGGAAGTGAAGCTGTCCAGCCAAGGGTTTTATTATTTTTATTTAAAAGTGTGAATCATCAGAAAACCAACCCTCTCCAGCCAGGTGCTGTATTCAGATTCCACATAACATCTACTTCTTTGGCAGTGGGGCGAGGCAAAAGTGCTTATGAAAATTGTTCTGGGGAGATCTCAGAAGTCAACATCTTCGTGGTTTAACCAAGGTGACCATGAAGAGAGATATCACTGCAACTCTCTAGGACTCAGTTTCCTCACATGGAAAATAAGATAATAATAGCAAATATTGGGTAGGTTGTTGTAAGGACTAAATAAGATGTGCAAAAAAGTGCTTACAAGAAAGCATGGGAAACAGTTTAAGTACTGGATGGGTTTGCTATCATGATTAATGATTATTGGACTAAGGCATTTGGGACTTTCAAAAGGCATCATAGTCTTACCTCTGCTGTCATAAGCTTATATTCTTTTTGGAGAAAAGGCTTTGTATATGACAAATGAAATGATAATACAGACCTCTCTGAATATGACAAACTGAACAAGACCCCTACTGTCTGGGTAGCTGTGAATAATCCTATACTAGAGAAAATACTAAAGCTGAGCCTTGCAGGAAATTTAGGGATCAAAGTCAGGGATAGGAGGAAAAGGTCATTATGGAAGGGTAAATCGCTTGGTAAAAAAACTGTCCAGCCTTCCCTTATGTCTTCAAAGAACGCTGGAAGCTTGGTTTTAACTCCACCCACAAAAGGAAAGATCCACAGTTTTCAGAATTCTCTTAAATTTCTTGATTTCAACTGCTTATTCATCAACTCTTGTTTTCATTCTCCTAACGTCCTAGCCACTAATTGTCATGGCCCAGCTACTATGTTAACCTAGTGATGCCCATTAGGCCAAACCATGGTTTCATTAGTTAAGTTTTTGACTTGGGTTTCCCTCCTGACTATGGTTTCCTCTGGCAGACTTTCAGGGAATCATTCCTACAGGGGTATCCATGTCTCTGGAACCCTGTTACCAAATACTACATTCATGGGGAGCCTCTCTCATGAGCAGATGGTGGGTAAGTTGTCAGAGGCCCTGTCATGTTTCAGGGACAAAAAGATTAAACTCACTCATGCAATTGAGGTAGTGGGGGTAATAAAAGCTTGTTAGAGTCACACTCAATGAAGGAACTCCTAGAAGCACAGACCATTCGGTGGGACTCCCTCCCTCCCTCCACCCCACTCCACCGTCCTGAGTTATGACAATGGTTGGCAAAAGCAGGGCTCTGGATTTCACAAATGGGTGGATTCTCACTTATTCCCAAAAATCTTCCCTGATGACTTTCATGTAACTTCTACTACTAGTTTGCTAATTACAGGGATTTTGCTTTCCGTTTGGGGTAATGTCATCTATTTGCCAGCTGGAAGATATATTTCTAGGTAGTAACAGCTTCATTGTTTCTGTTTTTATGTTTCTAAACTCTGCACTAGGTGTATGTAAGGAAAACACACACACACACACACACACACACACACACACACACACACATAACAGAAACAAAAGCAAAACCAAAAACACCCTGAAGTGCTCTGATTTTGAAAAACAAATGAAGTCAGAAGCTGTAGGTTCTAGCTCTGGCTCTACAACCTACTAGCTAAGATATCTGGGTGTATTACATAATTTCCTACACTTCCTCCCACATCTACAAAATAGAGATTATAAGACTAATCTTGCTAACCCTAAGGAGAATCCCAGTGCCAAGAAATAATAGATATAAAATCGTGCCTACAGAACCTTTCCAAATGAGGGGAAAACAAGACTGAACTCAATCTCAATTTATAAAAAGGTTTTTCTTTGTTTGTTAAAGTAAAGGATAAAGGACTTTTACAGGAGGAGGAGGAAAACATGAAAAGGATAGCCACTGTTTTGAGTACTAAAAGAAATAAGAATTCTAATGGTATTTTTTTTCCACATCAGAATTCTATTATTTGGAGGAAGAGTGGGGGAAAAGGTAGCGTATTTTTTTTAGTTTTTCAACCCATGCTTGCAGGAGACTAGTGATGTAGCAGTCAGGGCTGGCTGGGTTTCTGCTTGTTTTGTATCACCTAGATGCTTCTTGGACACCGCTGCCTCACCAGGTCTCAAAGGGAAATATGTTGGAGCAGTTGTCTGTTATTGGATTGGCTGAAGTCCATTACTTTTAGTTGGCCTCTTGGAAACTATACATTAAATGTGCAAGGGGAAAAGGTACATTCCTCTGTTCTGAGGAAGCGTAAGCTTTGGCTCCTTCTAAGACTGACCTACCAGGGTTCTTTGTTTTCCCTTCTCTTCAGACACCTTTCTTTAGGACATTTTATTCCCTCTGAGTGTTGGCAGGGTTAAAAGTCCAATGCTGATGAAAGCTTTTGACAGAAAGAAAAGACTGCAATTTGCTGGCTCACATGAGAGATTTGGAATAATGTGCTGATATCCAAAGTCTGTGAGCCTTGAGTTAACATGACTTTTTGTCACTTGCACTCCTCATAATTAGAATAGTGTATAAGGAGTCAAGTGACCAGTGCAGAAAAATGAACCACAATCTAGTGAGTGCTTGCTTCCTTCCAGACCTTTCTAGGCCTTTTAGCCTAGAAGCCTTTTAGGTTAAGCCACTTGATTTTTGCAACAACTTCTGAGCCACATAGTGTTACCTCCTTTTTATGGATGAGTAAACTCATGTTAAATGATTTACTTAAAACCACATCGCTAGTAAGTGGCATGGGTGCCTCTCAGAGGAGATGAGGTTAATCCAAGTTATGGTAAAGGTGAAATGCATCACCTAAGGAGTAGGAATGGCATTTTATGTATCAGATTTGGCAATATGTGGGTGAAAGAACTTGTACTAGGAGGCAAAAGTCTTAAATTCCTAAATATGTTCTAGTATTTATTGGCTGTGTAACCTCGGACAAATCACAATCTAGGTTTTAGTTCTCTACCTCATAAGATTATGGGAAAGGTTAAATAATGGAATACATGTAAAGAAATCATCACAAGACCTAGGATATAGGAAACGCTGATAAACTGTAGTTACCACCATCCTCATCAAAACCACTACTCTTACCAATACTATAATTATCATTATCACTAATATCTTTTTTTATTTACTCTTAGTATTTTAGGAGGATATAAGAGAATGATTAGTAAACTACCTTATACCCAAAACAAATTAGAAGCAATTTTAAAAAATAATAATGTTCATTTGTTTTTGAGAAAGAGAGACAAGAGACAAAGTGTGAGTTGGGGAGGGGCAGAGAGAAAAGGGGACATAGAATCTGAAGCAGGCTCCAGGCTCTGAAATGTCAGCACAGAGCCTGATGCGGGGCTCGAACCCATGAACCATGAGATCATGACCTGAGCCAAAGTTGGACGCTTAACTTACTGAACAATCCACGAGCCCTGAGAAACAATTTTAAAACATTGGAATTTATTTTAAATCTGAAGGAATTGAAAAAAAACATAATTTGTAAATATAATAAAGTAAATGCAAGGTAATTGCCATACACTTCAAAATTGTCTTGGTTCTAGCCTTAGCCAGAGTCTTAACTCCTGACAACGCTGAAGATTTAAAATGTAAAAGCAAAAACCTTTCGCCCATCTTTCCAGGCCATGATGTTTGCATTTATAAAGGTCAGCTATATACTTATTGTTCAGTTAATCATTGGCTTTATGTGGAAGCTTTACCAAGGTCAGGCAAATCTCACAAGGTTATGCGATCAAAAAGGAGGGGGTATCAGTCAACGATTTACTGTCTTATAAAGACAGGGTTTTCTTAAAATAGGGAGAAAAACAATAAGGTCCAAGGATTTTTGTAGCCAGAGGATATGGAAGAGGGAGAAGACAGTCCATCTTCAGCCGAAGTTGGACATTTGGTTCTGATACAGAAGTCAGTCTTGCCAAGCCCATGTGAGAAAGGAATAGACGCTAAGACACCCAGCATTCTGCGGACTAGTTTCTGCCAGTAGATACCTAGGAGTTGTATTAGTTCTATAAACACTTCTGAGAGTGCAGGCATTAGTGAACAGCAGCTGCTCTTAAACTTGGTGGTTTCTAAGTAGCAGTCATTGTGGTGATATTGACAAAAATAAATCACCATAATACACCAGCATGACTTCATTGTCTTAGAATCACACTACCATTCAGAGCTCATTTTTGTAGACTCCATCATGGCCTAAGTCCTACATCAAAGGAAAATTCTAGAAACAAGAAGAGCCTGCCACCATCAAAATCACTGTCCTCCTCACAGCTATATTTCATATGTTCTAATACACTATGTTTTCCTGCAGATGTATATAAGGGTCACAGAGTTGATAAACAAATTGAAACCTGTTCATCATCTCTTCTCTCCTCTCCTAGATGGTATATAGATTGTATAAATTGTCCCACCAGAGATATATTGCTAAGGGAAATCTGATTATGTCACTTCTATGTTTAAAAATCTGTGGAAGTTTCTTCTTGCTTACAAAATAAAGTAATAGCTCACTGGTGGAGTGTATCAGGCCTTTTACAACCCAATTCTAATGGACATTTCATACTTATTTCCCATTATTGACACAAATACTCTAATCTCTTATGGCAACACATCTACCCTATTCCTGCATTCCTAAAGATCTCTCATGTTTCCTTTGTTCATATCATTACTTCTCTCTAAAATTCCCTCCCCCATTTATTATCTGCTTGTATAACTCCTACTTACTCTTATCCTTTCCTAAACTTCTCTGAGCAGAATTAGTTGCTCCTGGGGCGCCTGGGTGGCTCAGTCCGTTAAGCGTCTGACTTCGGCTCAGGCCAAGATCTCATGATTTGTGGATCTGAGCCCCGTGTTGGCCTCTGTGTTGACAGCTAGCTCAGAGCCTGGGGCCTGCCTTCGGATTCTGTGTCTCCCTCTCTCTCTGACCCTCCACTGCTCACCCTGTCCCTGTCTCTCTCTCTCTCTCTCTCTCTCAAAAAAAATAAAAATAAAACATTAAAAAAAATTTTTTTAAGAATTAGTTACTCCTTCCTCAGGATCTCCAAAACACTGTTTTAAAACCCTTAACAGAGCATATAGCACTTTTCATTAATATGCATTTAATTGTTTACCCATAAGTCTGAGAGGATCATTCCAGGTAATAACCATGTCCTCACTCAATGCATAAGGCTTAGCAGGTGCTTAATTAATATCTGTTAAAAGAATAAATACAGTGGGCAACCTTCCTTTCTTTTTGGAATGTTTGCCTATTTCCTTTTAGTCATTAATACAACAAATACCTTTTTAAAAATATCAACTACGTGTTAGTCATTGAGCAACATCCGTGACAGAAAGCTGCAATTTCTGCCAAAGCATCACACTGTACCTGAAGCAACAGGAACCAAGGGAGAACCACTTTAAGTAGCTTTTATGCAAACATTTTAATCTGTCACGCTCCCTTCCATGGGTGAAGGAACTGTAAACGAAGTATTTGGCCCTCCGAGAGTTATGGCACAATTCTTGGCTCGCTCTGATAAATATTGATCTTGTGTAAATTACTCAGGAGAGGCAGTCGATGGTTCTCTAAGCAACACACAGCCCCCACTCTCCTTTACACGAAGACATAAATCATTTATGAATAGAGCCCCACATGCTCTATGAATAAGTCCCTTGGATTCCAAGATGACTGATACTCAAGTATTTTTCTCATTTGAGTGCAGACCTAAATTTAAGCAAGCAGTCAGACTACATGAAGGTACAATGCCCTTTTGTTCACTGTAAGGTGAGAGATGCATAATAGGCTTTCAAGGGTAAACATCGTATGTTTTAAAATAAACACCATTAAATGCGACTGCACATTTGTGCCTTTAATGAAGCTGATTGTGACGGGATAGCTCCTTAGAAACATCTCATGTCATGTTCATTCAATTTTAAGTTTTAGTGGAAAGAAGAGGGCTAGTGCACGTATGTGTGTGGAATTGTGGAGAATTCGTTTCTTTTGACTACGGTTGAATCCACCCTTTGGTTTCATCTGGAAAGTTGTGAATAGCACAATAAGGGGTCTGTGTGTGGTGAGGAGTCATTAAAGTAAAGAAGCAAAGGGCAGCAAACATTGGTTTTCAGAGATTCTTGTGGTAAGATTAATAATGAGAGTTTAACCTCTAGGGACTTCATCACTGAAGGGACAGGAGGGAGGATAAAGAGACATACTGACAAATAGCTTCTGGTCGCTGGGCAGGAGCTGGAATTTGTCACAGAGCTCACACAAAGGGTCAAAATGCTGAAAAAGCTCAGGAACAATAAAGGAATGTGACTTATGTTTTTTGGTACCTTTATCTGTGTGACTTTCCCCACCTGGAATGTTTTTTGCCCTCCAATTCCAGCTTTGGCACATTTTATGCATTTCTGGCAGTTTATTTCACAGTTTAAAATGCATATAATTCACGAAACAAGGGGTCCCATTTTTTAGGACTGGATGGACAGAAAATCTTTAATGAGGACTCAGAGGAGAATTATTCAAGGAGAATTACTGCAGTTATTTACAAAGAAGAATACAGAAAACCACCTACGTAAGTGCCCACAATAGGAGACCGGTTAAACACACTATGAAACATTCCTATGAAAGGATAAAATGCAGCAGTTAACGACGCAGCCCATAAATATACATACACCACATACTAGCTTGTCCAAGTTGTACTGAAGTTTAAAAACAAAAGGAGGATGCATAACAGTATTTACAGTGTGATTCCTTTTAAACAAATAAAACCGCCACAGTGTACATAGGTACAGATATGGTTTATGATGGCTATATCCTGGGAATGTAATTAGAATGGGGAAGGATGAACTTTCATATCTCATTAAATACATCTGTATTACCTGAATTCATTAAAATGCATAAGAATTATTGTTTGGTTTGGTTTTGGTAATTAAAAACAAATTTTATTCATCTTTCAGATCCAAGTTCAAGTATCATCTTATGTTAGGAGTGAATTGTCCCATTTCTGCAATGCAGAATTTTGTACAATCTTATAACACTTGCTGCACATTGTTGCAATGTTAGAAGAGAGAATTTAATTTGATATCAGAAGGCTAGAGTTCAGATCCAATTCTGCTACTTTCTGGTGGTAGTGTAATCCTGAGAAATCATGTGACTTCTAAGCCTAAATTTTCTTTTCTGCCAAATGAGAGAAACAATACTATGTCCACAGGATCCTTAGGAGTTGCACAATGAGGTACATTAATACACTGTCCATTTTATAATGTATTAATTTACAGTGATAGACATCATGTGCTTATTTTGTGCAGCTTGTGTCAATCTCCATAAGAATGGGGGCTACTATGTTCATTAATTCACTACACAGATATAGAATGAGAAACTATGTGTCAAGCACTGCTACACTGTAGGGATATAACAATGAACAAGAAAGATGGTATCTCCTCCTACGTGAAATTTAATTAAGTGAAAAAAAAATTACACAAATAATCACCAAACAGTATAGTACATACGAGGAGAATAGGAGCATAGAATAGGAGAATCGAGAAATTCTTTCTGTAGGAAGCAATATTGTCAACTGAGACGCAGAGGATGAATCAGCATTAGCAGTCAGTGAGGGTGGAGAGGATTTGAGGAGTGTGAATAGTAGGGAAAGTAGAGAATTGAGAATATTAAATATGTCCAGAATGCTGGCACTTAAAGAGTGAGGAGAGGAGAGAAATACACATAAGATGTGGTCTAGTCTCTTCCTAACAACATGCCTCCTTGTCTTCCCTGAGTGCTGCTCAATCTCCAGAATAATCAGTGGGGGCTCACAGTATCTTAGAATTTAGAATTTAAATATCTTCCAAGCAACTAACTCAGCAGGTGCTGGAGGATCAAGGATTTGAGACTCAAGGAACTAGCATCATCATAGTACTTATCCAGAGACCCAGCAGGCTCCTGCAGGAGACACGAATCCATTCAACCTCCTTTGGGGTTAGGTCACAAGATTGAAGGAATATTCTAAACTAGGTAACCTGGGAGATGGAGGTGATGAAAGGGTGAAAGAGATGGGGAGATGCATGTTTGTGTATTTGGAGTGGGAGATATGTCAGGGACTGGTTAGATACATCAATTCAATCATACCTTTGGTGCAATTAAGGGCAAAGAGTCAGAGAGAGGGGATGTATAAGCATCCAAATCCCAAGTACCTAAAAACCAAGAAGCTTCTGACTATAGAGAAATCTCTGGCATTAAGACAATACTTGAAACAAAAAATGGTATACTGTATGTAATATACTACAAAGGCAAAGAATCCTAGCATTTAAGTGCTCAAATGGGTTTCAGAAGTAACCTGGCTATCTCTCTCATTCCATGGAAATAAACTGAGACCCAGGGATTCATCATCCATGCACACACCCATGAATGATCCCTAACAAGGGCCTATGGGGTGCTCCCCATCCTATGTGCTGGGAACTCAAAGATGGAAGAGTTGCTTTTCTTGGCTACATGATGCTTACCATCTAGTAATAAGCTCTTTAAGGTATTTTGAGAAATGACATGATACCATGGAAACATCCAGAGTGAAAAACACAGTATTGAACTTGTTCTCAAAGGAAGTACAGGGCTTTTGCAGGTTCAAGGGGGGAAGATACTGCAGACAGAGCAATCAGGACACACAGACAATAGCACAAACATACTAAATCAAGACAGGAATTGACAACAAAGCATTTACAACACAGCAGCAACCTCTGACCAGCTGCTCAGGATATATGAACGACACTGCCTTAACATCAATCCCACACCTGAACAAAAAGGAAACTTGAAGGGATGGATGAATTCATATCTTCTGATATCATATTTGCTAACCCAAAGCATCCAGTAATACATTATGGATTTCAGTTTCTAGGAATTTTATTTTTCAAAGGGTAAAGCAGGAAAGGAAGCATGATGGGGATTAACCACTTAAGTCACATTTGTAAGGAAAGAAATAATGGTATGTGAAAATAGATTAGTGCAGGAAGTGGTAGGAGTGGGGTAGGATGCATTTTAAATATGCTAAGTGAGTATGTACATAATTTTATTTAGTTTTCACAAGAACCTGGAGTGTGAATATCATTACCCCCCATTTTAGGGATGAGAAAAATTGAGGCTCAGAGACATTAAGTGACTTGTTGGGGGCACAAAGCCCCTAAGTGCTGGAGTCCTGCCTACTCCAACTCTAATGCAAGTGTTCTTTCTATTATGTGATAATGTCTCTCAAGAACCCTGGGGGAAAGAGGCTGCAGTATCCTGAATTACATAAAAAGTAAAACAATATAAAGCATTTAAAAAGGGATAAGTACACTTCCATGGCTGAGCACCGTAAAAAAAAAAAAAAAATATATATATATATATATATATATAGCTTATGAAGCATGGGCAAATTTTCCTCCAACATTCTATTAGAAAAACTTACAAATATACAGAAAAGTTGAAAGAATTGTATAGTGAACACCCATAAATCTATCACCTGGATTCTATAATTAACACTGTGTGGTTTTTGCTTTATCAATGTTGGTCTTTTCTTCAAAGGTAAAATTCTGACTATGTAATCACTAGCAATTATCAGTATGATAATAAGTCTACAAGTGAATATAAAAATATAAATATTGTACCATGTTCAGCAAGGTCATGAACCATGTTTGTTCATTTATGTCTGTATAACCAATGCCCAGCTTGGCCCTTGGCACAGAGTCAGCCCTTGATAAATCTTTACTGAGTGAATGGATAACATAATCCCAGTGAATAAAAATGGTCTTCATCTAAAGAAGCTAGTATAGTATGCTTTCTGATAAATGAATAACAGAGGAGAAAATGCTCTATAGATGGAAGGAGCTACAATTCATAGGGGATCAATGTATCAGAGGAGCATCTGTTTGGTAAAGGCAAGAATGAGTTGAAATTCGTTTTTCTGCATTTCCTGACTCACTACAACAGGATGTGGAGGTTAAAGCTAACATGATGAAACTCAAGAGAGGTGAGTGTGAAGTTGTAAGGATGCAGGTCTGAACCAACTGACTCTGACAGGTTTCAAATTTCCCTCTGACCTTGAAGGCCTAAGTGTCAGTTTCTCAGAATCATTAGACAATAGAAGGGCACACGTTGCCCAAGGCAGGAGGGACCACCCTTGTAACACCCAATCAGAAAAGGCCAGTTAACACCCTTAACATTTCTAAGGGCCTAAAAGGCTAGTCACGCCCTACATGAGGGTCCTGGGCCCACTCTGTAATTGGTCAATACTCTACTGCCAATAATAAGAGGCGATAGTGATTGGGTCACTACCTGTGTCTCAATTTCCTGTAACTCCCCCTTCCCAAGCCCATAAAGGCCCTACCCACCTTTGTTCGGGGCTCTCAGCATGGATCCACTGCACTGGTAAAGTCTATGAGCCCAAGCTTAGGCCTGGCCAGCCTAAACTCTAAACTCGTAATAAAGCCCTTTGCTCTTGCATGCGTGACTTGGTCTCCCTGGCAGTTTCTGGTTTTGGGGGACAATATTAAAAATCTGGGCATAACAAAGTCTTTCATTTTGGTGAAGGATCAATAACACAAGTAGAGGATGGGGCAAATGTTGCTTGACAGAGTTTATATATTTAAAATTTTCAAGGAAGATGGAAAGTAATTTGATTATTCTGAGCCAACAGTATAAATATGTGGTTAAAACAATGATCTGCCACACTTCACATAAACAGGTCAGGGGTTGGGGGAACACAGACTGCAAGTAACAATCCCACTGTACTCTGAGTATTCCTCTCGATCCTGGGAGCCATATGGGGCTATTAAATAAAATAATGTGTCTACACAAATAGAGGAGATGGTTTTTTCGGTGACAAGTGCTCAGAAAATTCTTATAGATTAGAATCATTAAAGGAACTGGGGAGGTAACATGCAGCATTGTTAACACTGCTGTATGTGATATAAAGGGGTTGTTGGAGGACTGGATCCTGGTAGTTCTCATTCCAAGGAAAACTTTTTTTCTTTTCTATTGTGTCTATGTAGGATGATGGATGCTGGCTGAGCCTGTTGTAGTAATTATTTTGCAGTCCATATAAATCAAACCATCACACGGTACACCTTAAACCTGTAAGGTGATGTATGTCTAGTGTTCCTCAAAAAACTGGGGAAAAATGGACTTGTGATATCTAGACCAAGGAGGAGAGAACAAGGGAGAATATGAGAATGAGCTTCAAGTATCTGAAGGAATGGTACAAGGGAAAGTAGAGACAACGGTTTCAGATGGCAGCTAAGCCATCTGAAAAATATATACTGATATATTTATATATATATAATATACATATATAGTCATATGTTTTAAAATATGCAAGATATACACACATAACTACATATATTAGAATTAAAACATAAGGATTGAAACATAAGAACTATTATATTCATGGCCCAGAAACAAAGAGAAAATAGATGAGATAAAATTGCAGAGAAACCTGGAGATTAGAACTCATGGGAAGAAAGCAGTTGTCAAGGATAAGAACAAAAGAATGATCCACATTCAGAGATCTCTGGTATTTTCCCCTTTCATGGGATTTGGTATTTTCCACAAAATGACGAGGACAGCCAGGTGGATTAACCACCATCTACCCCACCATTAAGCCCCTACACACACATACCCTGGAAATGGAGGAATCTGGCTCGAGATAAGGAAGGTGAATGTGAGGGCTTGAGACAGACACATAGGACAGCTCCTAGGTGTTTCTGCTGCAGGAGACCATCCCTGGGGGCATGGCCTATGGCACCCATTTCCACTGGAAACTGGAGAGAGGGTCATAGCTATAGCTCACACACCGCCTCCCAAGTAAGCAGAAAGCTGAGCTTGCAGTCTCAACTACAAAGATGAGTACGAAAGGAAGAAACACCAACTAGCCAAGAAAAGTTTAAAGCATGAATAAATAAAACTTACACCCAAAGACTCAGAATTAATGGAGCAATTAGAACAGGGCTTGTGGTAAAAGACTATATATGTTCCTATGTTCTTTATTATTTCTGAGAGTAAAGCTTAGACCAGTAGATGAAAGTAGCATAAAGTCAGACTTCAGGACAGTGTGAAATAAGAACTATTCAAAAAATTATGTTGATCCAACAAGGAACTTCAATAGAGCACATGCAGCTCTCACTTTGGTTCCAACCTATAGGCATTTTTAACAAATGTTTAAAGGCATAGAAAGGTGCATGATCAAAACAGAGTAACTTAGCTTCAAAAAAAAGGGGGGGGGGCGGAGTTAGCCAACAGACTAAAATTAACTGGCCCAGATCCCAGGGAACAAGAATAGATAACCTATAATAACTCAGCCTGGCATATAGTAGCCTACAAAAAGTATTTATCAAATAAATGTAAGCAATATCAGGGTAAATACATGTCCACCTTCCTTCTCCAGACATGAATAAGTGTTCATATACAGACACAGTGGGTGTTGATTCAACTTTCATTCTAGTAGAAGAGCCAGCTAATACATAAATACATAACATATGTAAGTAGTCTTAACTCCAAGGAATAAAAAGAGAGATGGGTAAGGAGATAGAGAATAATGTGTGATTTTGTTTGTTCTGGTTTGTTTTGCAGGTGAGAGAGAACTTTAAAGAAGGAGACATCAGAGCAGAGGCCTACATAAAGTGAGGCAGTGTGCTCATGATCTATTTCTGTGTAACTAATTACCCCAGAACTTACTGGACTCAAACAAAACCCTTACAACATCAGTGTATCAGAGTGCCCGCACCAGGGCCCGGTTTCGGGGTTCCAGTGTCTCTGGCTCAGCCTCTCCTGCAAGGCTGCAACCAAGACGTCCTCTGGGATGGCAGTCACAGGAAAGCCCAAGAGGAAAGGACCTGCTTCCAGTCTCCCTCAGAAGGTTGATGGCAGGATTCGGTTCCTCCCAGACTATTGGACTGAGTGTCTCAGTTCTGAGTGGCTGTCATTTTCAGTTCTTGTCACACCAGCATCTCTACAGGGCAACTCGCAGACTAGGTAATTAGTTTCATCAGAACAAATACGTACGAAAAGCCAGAGAGAATAAGCAAGAATGAAGTCAGTCTTTTATAACCTAATTCCTATGTGACATCCCATCAGTGTTGCTACACTTTAGAGAATGTATATTCTATTCATTCCATTCTATTCTATTCTGTTTTGTTCTATTCTATTCTATTATTCTTTTCTATTCTTTAGAAACAAGCCATTAGGTCCAGGTCACATATGTGGAAGGAGGAGTATTACACAAGGGTGTGAATACCAGGAGGTAAGGATAACTGGGAGCCATATCAAAAAGCTACCGTCCACTGGCAGAGCACTATATACAGATCTGGGGGAACAGCATTCCAGATGTTGGAAAACAGCAACGCAAAGACCAAGGCAAGTCTGAGGTACAGAGACAAGGCAGGAGAGAAATAAGGAGGTGGAGCTTGAAAGGCAGGCAGGGGCCAGATTCACATGGAACTCTTCAGGTCTTCTCTGTTTGGTTTTGATTATAAGCTGTGAAGAAAATTCCTTGGAAGGATTTGAGCAAAAGAGGTTAAACCAAAATTTCTTTTATGAATTTGGAGTGATAGTAAATGTTCACTCTATTCATTTATTTGTTTGAATTTACTCTTAATGATCTTTCTAGGGGAAAGCTGGCAATTCCAGGTCAACGTGTTCTCTATATTAAACAATTCTTTTATTTCATTCATTCCCACCACCCCGATTCTGACAAGCGGTGATCTATAAGATGATTCAGAATCATAGATGTTTTTTGGCATTTGAGCTCCACCATCTTGCATTTGAGAAAGAAGGGCTCGTTAATTTGTTATTATTATTATTTACTATTATTCACTGCAATCAACTGAGCTTGTCCCACAAACCTCAAGCAAAACTCAGAGAAAACAAGGAGCTGCATGAGGAGCAATACAGTGAATGTGCTCCAGATTGTGTGTGTGGAGCCACTGGGGACGTTCACCCCGTAGGCCACGGAATTCAGGGAGTGGAGGGTCTACTTCCTCTCAGACAATAAACACGCATAAATTGCTGATTCTTCTCCCTAGCTCTCTGGGTCAGTTAATCCCAGCACAGGGCTGCCAGCTGAGCTCTTCCCTGGCCAAGCTGCTCTGCTTTGAAATCCTTCCCCAGGCTACCTCGCCCAATGATGTCAGCCAGGGTGAGCGCCCTGCCAGCCCTCCTCTCTCGCAAGATGGTGTGCAAGGGGAAACGCACACTGTCCGTGCTCAGGAAACATCTGGTTGATCCGCCAGTCCTCAAGCGCGTCTCTGGCTGTTTTAAAAGTTAGTGGAACAGAATAGGATGGGAAGACACGAAGCCTCAGTGATTACCCAACCTCCACAGCAAGTGACACACTGAAATGAGATGTGGGGAAGAGGCCTCCCTGGAAGGCCCTCTCCAGGGACCCAGCACTGTTGCCACACAGTCACATTTCCTAGCTTGTAATGGGAAGCAAACACTGTTTACAAGAGCTGAAAGGAGCTCAAAGCGGAACAGGAGCCAAGTGGTAGAATGGAGGGTGAGCTCTACATGGAAGCTCTCAGCAGTCCAGTAATTATTCAGCACCAGGCCTGAAATACAGGCTCCTGATGAGGACCATTACTCACTTTCCCTTGGAAACGGAACCCCACACTCATTGGGAAGCAGAATCCATGACCACCTAAAAACAGATCCCACCCCTCATAAGCTGTTTGACATAAAACAGAAGTTACTGTATGTCCTTCACTGAGCTCTAGGTGCTGTTTTTGTCCTGCTTGGTATGCACTGGCTTCTTCTCTGTTTATGAACCACTAGAGAGAAACTGGATAAAAAAGAAAGGAGAAAATGGATTTGGTACACTGCCCCCACCCAACTTCCATACCTGTCCCTGGGGGAATACAGGTTCTCTGAATATTCTGGGCTCTGGCCTGCAAATGAAAAGTTCCTTCTCTTCTGCTTTGCCTCCTGCCTCTCTCAGCTCCCCCAGTTAAATCAATGATACCTTTCCAGTGTGTGGACTTCCAGATACTTGGCAGATGTCCTTCAAGGGTGTTGAATCAAATACAATGGAGTACTACATGGCAGTGAGGAAGAATGAAATCTGGCCATTTGTAGCAATGTGGATGGACCTCGAGGGTGTCATGCTAAGCGAAATAAGTCAGGCGGAGAAGGACAGATACCATATGTTTGCACTCATAGGTCTAACAGGACAAACGTAACAGAGGACCATAGGGAGGGGAAGGGGGAGAGAGACCTGGGGAGAGTGAGGGACACAAATAATGAGAGACTATTGAATACTGAAAATGAATCATGGACTGAAGGGGAAGGGGGAGGGAGGGAAGGGGGTGATGGTCATGGTGGGGGGGCACTTGTGGGGAGAAGCACTGGGTGTTATATGGAAACCAATTTGACAATAAACTACTATAAAAAAAACAAAATGGGTAGCAAAAAAGATTTAAAAATTAAAAAAAATTTTTAAGTAATAAAGCAAAAATATTTTTTTAAACCACAAAATAACTAAAAGACAAAACAATTCTACCTTTAACATATTTCTAAAAATTTATTTGTTCTCAAAGTCCACTCTTTGGTAAGAACTAAGGAGAACATAAAATTAATTGTAAATCTTGGGCAGCAGGGGACCATCTTTTGGTCATGGCGGTCAAACTGAGATCACAGGGCTTTAGGGTTGTTGCTCCATGGATTCATTCATCCCCTCAGCAGACAGTCTGAATATATATTGTGTCCTATATGTGGAGAATATAGCTGGGAGCAAGATGAGGTACCATGTTTTCTTGGAGTCTTTGTAGGTGAGCGAGGGTGAAATGACGTAATGTACACCAAGTGCTAAGCCTGGTCTTGACATCTCCTAAGCGGTCAATAAATGGTAGCTATTATTAGCCATCACCCCCCACTCTCTCACTCTCCACCCTCTGCTATGCCTCAGGCTATTCCTTCAGTCTGTGAAGAAAATCCTCCCCAAATTTTGTCAAATTTCTGTCCAAAGTCAAGATTTATCATAAGAAAGTGCTTCACATGATTATGTAGGCAGAGATGTCCCAAAAAGATTTGGGGAACTAATTTTAAGTAAACATATAAAACATGATCATTGTAGAAAAGCTCACATAAACTTCTGTCATGCTTAAATCTACTGAATTTACTTATTCTTAACAATTACATTTAGATTATTCATGAAAATTTCATGAGATATTAAACAGCTAATCATTTAAAGTTATGTTTCTTGCTGAAAAACTCTGTAGCAGAATTTGACATGAATTTAACATGAGCTTATTTAATTTTTAGTAAACGGTGGTTGAATAAAAGTATTACATTTAATACTGATAACTCTAAACATATTCTGGTTTTAATTAAACCAATAAGCTTAAATTAGCATTTATTTATTGAGGACTAATGATGTGAACTTGCAAAATATTAGAGTTGGTATGTATGTTTCTCAGAGAATATATAATGCATATTTGTCTTTAAGCGAATTAAATAGAACTCTTTACAAATTAATTTTGGCAAGTTAAAAACAGAACGACCCTATAATCCAGCAATTCCACTACTAGGTATTTACCCAAAGGGATACCTGCCGCCGATGGTTACAGCAGCATTTTCTATAATAGCCAAATAAGTGGAAATGGCCCTAGTGTCCACTGATGAATAAACAAGGATGTGATACACACACACACAATGAATAATATTCAGCCATTAAAAAAGAATGAAATCTAGCCATTTGCAAATGCAACGATGAGGCAACAGAGTATTATGCTAAGCAAAGTTTGTCAAAGAAAGACAAATACATTACGATTTCACTCATGTGGAATTTAAGAATCAAAACAAATGAACAGAGGGGAGAAAGTGAGAGAGAGGCAAACAAGAAGCAGACTCAACTATAGAAAACAAACTGATGGTTACCAGAGGGGAGGTGGGTGGGGGGATGGGCTAAATAGGTGATGAGGATTAAGGTGTGCACTTGTGACGAGCGCTGGGTGTGTATGGAAGTGTTGGATCACTATAGTGTACACCTGAAACTAATACTACACTGTACGTTAACTAACTGGAATTTAAATTAAAACTTAAACAAAAACTAATCTTGGCAATACCAGTCAGAAGTACAAAAAAAAAAAAAACCCAATGTATGTAACATAAAGCCATAACTATACATAAATATACAAACAGCTCAAACAGATATTATAGCTTTCATTTTAAAATTTTAGCCCTGAGACAGATATGATAATGCAAACTTTTATAAAAGGACACTAGTTTAAAAAAGGAAAGTTAGATTGAAATGTGTTTCTGGAAGACGGAATAAGTTTACCTGCTCAGATGGCTTTTTATTAATGTTTATCGAGGAGACTTTTGAGATTTTTCATAGACCTAAGTTTCATAATAGCCTTTTTCTTTCTCCTTCTGATAAGAACTACCTTGGTTCCTGGAAAAGAGTTCATAAAATTCTTATATCTCAATAGTCACAGAGAAAAATGCAAGTTCCATCGAAGAAGACTCTTGTTCCCCAAGTCCAGAACTTTTACAAAATCTGCAAGCCTTTCTAAAGATTAGAAGAGATTTGAGGACTGGAAAAAAGATAAGTGGGCTTTGAGTTTTTTCCAGAACCACATTTCTGTGTCTATACTCAATTGGAAGATAAGCATAATTGCCTTTAATTCCTCAAAGAACGGAGCTGCAACCAGAATGATATGAACACTGGCCCACCCATCCAACTACATTATCCTCAATGTACTTCTTACATCAGGGAGACCTTTAACCAGGATGGACACCACTAGATTCCCATGTCCTAGATTCAGAGCTGGGTGTCTTTGGAATGTTTCAGCAAATCCTTACACAGAGGTGCCAGATGTCTTTTTCTTTCTGGCTCCATAATTTCATTTAGCTTAGGGTGAAGGGGTTAAACAATTTCGTGTCAGGCTCTGAGTATCAGCTTCCAGTTTGGCCAGTGACTGACCACAGAACTACTTTAAAAAGAAGAAAAGTGAGAAAAAATCCTTTTGCACATCTCGTCAAGTTTCAGCCTTGGACAAGCAATAAATATTCCCAGCATGAATGAACAACCCCAGAGGGGCCAGAGGCACGGATGCTATGCTCCACCACCCACAGCCACTCCCAGAGATAACCTAAAGAAAGACCATTCCCCTCAGAGTTGGCAATGGTGGGTAGGATGCCAGCCAAAATGGGAACATTTCAGTGCAGCTGTATTACCGGGGTTTCCAACCTGATTGTGGCCAAGCCAAGTTCTCAGGACACAAATTGAGACAAACAAGAAGACAATAGCGTCCCTGGAGGGAAGGGCTTGAAACCAGTGAGGACACAAAAGCACTTACAGCAGTCACAATTCAAAGACCTCACTCTCACACATGTCTTTGCCTGACTATCCGAATTAGAAAATAAGGACAACATGAAACTTCAACTTTTTCTCTCAAGCAGGTCCCACAGACAGAGATGGAAATGGGAGAGCGAACTTTGGTTAAGATCTTACCTTTCACAGGCTTCTGCCACATTTCTCAGGATCCCATTCGCAGGCCTGGAGTGAGTGGCGTGTCTCAGGGGGTCACACTCGGGCCACCAGAAACTTCAGAGGAGGAAATATCGTTTATTCCCTGTGCTCCTGTGGTGGGTGCTAGGTTCTAGAGCACCTCCTAAGTGGATAAGCTTTAGGCAGAAGTTCTCCACTGCGGCCACAGTAATTCAGGATTACCTTGGTAAGGTTACCTGCTTGCTCGGGCTTAAAACATTTTATCCACCTGGGCCCTCACGCAGACCCCACTCCGCCCCCACCTGGTCCCGTTTCTAAACGGAACCAAGTCCTCCTCCACCGGGTCCACGCTCACCCGGTCCAGGATCTAAATGGGACCCAATACAGCCCTCACCCGGTTCGGTGTCCAAGTAAGACCCAGTCTGCGACCCAGTCCAGTTTCTGAGTGGGACCCTGTCCGCCCCCACCCAGTCCGATTTCTAAGTGGGACCCAGTCCGCCCCCACATGGTCCGGTTTCTGAGCGGGACCCAGTCCGCCCCCACCCGGTCCGGTTTCTGAGTGGGACCCTGTCCGCCCCCACTCGGTCGGGTTTCCACGTGGGACCCAGTCCAGCCCCAGACCCTTCCGGGTTCTAGGACGGAAGCAGGTCAGCTCCGACCTGGTCCGTTTTCGATGGGGCCGCGTGTCCTCACGCCCACTAGGGGTTCTGTGCTGGACCCAGCCGGCCCCTAGTCGGTTCTAGTTTCTGAGTCACACCCAGGCCCACCCTGAGCTTCGTCCGCTCTCCAGATCGGACCCAGTCTGGCTCCAGCCGGCGTCTGCACTCGGTCCGGAGACAGCAATGCTCAAGTCACGTCTGAAAGCCTCACTGGGGAGCCGCAGAGCTAGCATCCAGGAGGGACTGAACCTCCAGAGGCAGGGAGAAAGCAGAAGCTCAGGGGGCTCACAGGTAGGTTCTGCTGGTAGCTCCTTGCCCCCGGAGGCTGCTGGGGGTCTCCTTTTGTGTCCTCTTCTGAGCAGAAGATCAGCTGGTAAAAGATCAACTGAGGCATGGTAAACCTTTGAAGAGCCTATGTGAAAAAAAATTGATTCAAATGGGGCAGCATCCAATCATTGAATCAGATTGCAAGGTGCTCTGAGGAGCTGTACCAAATAAAAGAGGAAAGGAATGAGAACATGAGAATTATACTAGACAACAGAACTGGGTGGTTACCACAAGGTCACTTTCCTTTGAGGGTGGCATGGGTTCGTCAGGCAGATTACCTAACTAGTACTGAGCAGGTGATTCCTGATGGACAGGTTTAAGACTCCATTAGTGGGTGACCCATAAATGTAATTAAGTTATATCTTTATTGGGGGCGTGGGGCTTAGCGTAAGCCATTGGATTTTGGGCCTGTTGTCTTAACCGCAGTTTGCCACAAACTCCTAAAATACTAATGGTTACCTTTCATGTGCTGGTGATCACATTCTCATTCTCATAAACTGTGCACCTAGTTCACGTCCTCTCTAGACTTCTCTGTCCCCAGTGAAAGAATCTGTTCACCTTTATGAACTCCCCTGCCTACCCCTGAGCCTGGCTTATCATGTTAATGCCACTTAGTCGTTCTGTGATTCTCTCTTATGAAATATAATATACATGTGTGTCCACACAGACACATACAAAAATACATGTAAGTAGATTAGCAGTATAAATAATTTTCCTGAAGCCCTCCCCTCTTGTTAGTTGGAGTCTCTGAGAACCTAAACAATGTTTCTGTCTTCTCATGCAAAGGAGCCTAGAAAAAGACACTTTGGCGAAAGCAGACCTGCTTACCTTTTCTGTTCCTTTCTGTCTTCTCTTCCACTTCCGGATCCTGACAGCTCTGCTCATGTGGGCCGTGTGACGCAGCCCATGGGAAGGTGTGTGGTGCACCAGCATGGGCTATGATGTTCCCTGCCTCTCTTTTTCTGTTTAGACTTCAGAGGCTGAAGCTCCACTTTGGAAACTAGATTTGGGTGTAGGCAACCCTGCCTTCTACCTGATAGTAGAGAGGATTCCAAGTGATAAGGCTTAAAGCACACTGGAGAGTACCCCCATGACAGTGTTGGAGGGACTGTTTCTTGTGGTGAAGAAGGAACCATATTGGGGTTGGGGGTGGGGCATGAGCAGCTGCTAAGAATGATTAAACTGGGGTGCCTGTGTGTTCCATCAGTTGAACATCTGACTTTGGCTCAGGTCATGACTTCACGATCCATGAGTTCAAGCCCCACACTGTCAGCAAAGAGCTGCTTTCGATTCTGTGTCTCCTCTCTCTGCCCTTACCCTGCTCACGATCTCTCTGTCTCTCAAAAATGAATAAACACTAATAAATAAAATAATGATTAAACTCATCAGGTCACTGCTGATTTTCGGTCAGCCTAATATCCTTCCAAGCTTATTGGTGTCTGGGTACAGAGTCCAGACTCCTTGCCACGGCTCTCATTATCCCCCACAGGCTAACTGCCTGCTTCTTCAGCCTCACGTCTCACATAAGATGCCTCTCCTTCACTCCCATTGCTCCAGCCATACTAGCCTTGGATTTCCTCATGCCAGAGGAGATTTATGCAAATGGTTCCATCTGTGCAGATCCGTTTTCTTCTCCAGCCTTCATGCAGCCTTCTAGAACATAATCTTCCCTGAGCCCTCAAACTCAGAGGCCCCAGTTCTACCACCTCTGGCACCCTTTAATGCCCTTTCTCAAAACTCATCAGTCTTTCAACAGCTCGTCCACTGTGTCTTCTTCACTAGACCATGAGCTCCGTCAGGGTAGACACCAAGCCTGTCTCCTTTGTCCCAGGAACTGCCATATCTGTCCCCTTGCCAGGTGGGCACCAGATTCAAAAAATAGTTGTTCAGTGAATGCATGTCAGAACTTTTAAGGGTAATTCTTGGAACCAGAAACAGGCGAGCTGAATGGGCTCTCCCTGCTGTGTCTCTCCCAAATCCAGCTGGGAAGCAGGAGGTTTGAAGGAGAAGCATTATGGAGGGGACTCCGGGTGAGGAATCTCAGCCAGGGAGCCAGGCCAGGATGCTCCTTGTGAAACAGGAACATTTTCAAGGGAGGTGACCCTTTGCTGGAACCCCTCAATTCCAATGTGGTCAATAACTGAATTATTATGCAGTGTGAATAATTCACCTGTGGAAATAATTTAGCTGCAACAGTAGTGCTATTTTTCTTTTTATTCAAATCCTGAAATCCTGACTAATCTCAACTGGACTCAGTTCATACAGTGCCATTTCTGTAACACTAAGAAATAACCTGTAACCACACCAGCAAAGCCACCTCTTAATAAATAAAGGACCAAGAGGAATCTAGAGCCCCTTTCCCACAAATAATGATGACTTAGGGAAATAATTTGGCCTGAATTGTTGTTTAATGTAAGCAAATTAAACCTCCATATCTAAATGGGCTTGGCCTCTGGGTGTGTGTCATTTGGTCCATCTCTCTAAATCAGTCACTCACTTACTTGAGTGCCCACTATCTAGAACTCTAGGGGACAATAATCAAAGAAAAATAACTGTTTCTATCTACAGAGGTCTTATTGTCTATTTGGAGAGACAGACATGGAAAAGAATAAGTGAACCAAAGTGCTAGAGGAATGACAGGATATTTATAACTTTCAAATCCCAGCGATGCATCCAGGGCTCATGGAGAGACATACCTGAGGAATTAGGGGCAACCTCGAAAGCACCAGTCCTCCATTTTCTACACCTCTGGCATTTACTATTGGCTCATGGGTTTTCAGTTTTCCACATGACCTCATGTTTCAGTGCAGTGTAGGACTGTCTTCTCAAAATTTGCACACATAAATGCCAAAGAGTCAAAACTCCACTAATTATCCCAAACTTTGTGACTATTTTTTTTGTAACTACATTACCTAGAAACTCCATGTCACTAGTGTTCTCAGAGTTCTTAACAAATTATTAAACACTGCTTAAAGATATGGTGTAATTGACACCATTTCCTGGTCGATCTCTGCGCAAAGACTGATCTTAGTGCCTGTGTTTCAGTGACTCTGTACCAAAAATTTCAACTTGACCCTTTGTTACAAGAGACTTTTGGATGTCACAAACTAAAATTAAATCCAGCTATTTTACTGATAATGATTTTTTAACGCTAAATTTATGAGGTATTCACTTACTTGTATAAGTCTATCCATATGACCACAATGACTGGGGAAGGGACAGGCATGTGATTGAGTGGGGGTCATAGGATGATGTGGGTTCTACCGGAAAGAAATGCTGCCTTTCTTTGGCTCAGCAAGAGCCTGGGAAGTTGTGGGCCTACCCTTTGCTGTCAGCAGCAATCCTGCCACCAGACACAGCCCAACATCAAAGAGAACCTGAAGACGAACGTAGCTGAATTCTAATATCCGTCTAATATCAACCCTGACCTGAGGCCACGCTACACTGGGCCTTTCCTGTAAGTGCACCTAAAATTCTTGTTTATGTTCAAGTTCATTAGTTAGGTTGGATGTGCCTTGCAAGCAAATGAGACCCAACTGGTTCATTCTCACAAAAGGACCAATGTAGGAAGCAATTGCAAACAGGACAACTCTATGTTGCTCTGTATTTATTGTTATGCAGTTTATTTTCTTTTCCAGAGAGAAAACATACAGTCTGAGGAATCCCATTTTAATAAGAAAATAAATAAATTTTAATAAATCCTCTGCTTCTAGCAGAATTCCAATGACCACTAATCAAGGTTCAGTACTATCACACATAGTGGTTAAATTTTTTTCCCTGAGATCATTAAGCCTATGACTTTAGTCACAGAATATCTGGCTCTACCAAAATTCAGGAGAAAACAGAAAACTGGAAGTCTTAATGGTAAAAGAGGCAGACATCTTAAGTAGAATTCCTGAGAAAAAAGCTGTAGAGATAACCAGTCCACTAGTTAATATTTGCAAACTACCAGCGAGAACCATCATGATGCCTCGGTTTCGGATAAAATGCAGAGCTAGTGAGGTATGGTTATCCTCTCTCCAGTGGCAGGTGGGAAAGAGAATCCCAGGCATAGGGGATGAGAAACATGGCTACCACATCGAGTGCGTAATCAGGCCTGCCATGTGTTTGAACATGGTTTGGAAGGAAAACAGCTCACGATCTACCACAAGTACAAATGATGGAGAGACTTAATAGATTATCACCTCAGACCCCAGCCAAATAACCCACCATGGCATCAGGGAAACGGACGTCAGCACGTGTCTCCTAGTCTGATGCACCGGGAATCCACTCTGTAGGGACTGAAACCCACAGTCCCTCCTGGGGGCAAGAAGTCACATTCTGGGAAGGAGCCAGCTTGCCAGGATCGGCTGCCCCTCCACCCACCCATCCCCCTAAAATGGCACAATGAAATGATTGTGTTCCCTACTGAGGATTTTCCCTTTTCAAAAATAAACAAGCGAAGTTCCCTTAATCTGACCCACATTCAATAGTGGAAGAAGGCAGCCAGTCCAGGGGTGACGAGAGTGGGGAGGAACCAGGCGTCAGGCAAACACACTTGGGGACGATGTGCAGGACCGTGTGCAGACCTCTGAGGGTGCAATAGTGAAAGGAAAGCTGCGCATTGCTGGGCTGTGACACTTCCAGAGACATCATTCCACCAACACACGGTACCCTTACTGAGGTTTCCCTCAGTAGTTCTGACAGGCTTTGTCCAAGTCGCTCAAGAAACTAGGAACATTGTTCTGCAAAGCAAAAGAGACTTGTCATTTCTGTGTCCTCACAGACATTACTCCTGATTCTCTGAGATGTGGCAAAAGATAACCAAAGATGGCCTAGAGAATAATAAATATGACAATAGGGCACTGTCCCATTTCAACAGAATGTTGCCACAGATGATGACTGAACACCCAAGGCACAGGTGAAACTAGACAGCAGGCGACAAGGTTGTATGTCATGGCTTTTGCTAGTAAAAAGCTACGATGTATCTGAGACACCATTTTTTTGAAAGAAGAATCACAAGAAATTGGATTAGATTGGGCTGTGGAAATCTTCCACATGAATCAGAGACAGTTCTTCTTTTACAGAGTTAGAAAATGGTGGGCTGTGGGGGCAAAGGGTTAGGCTGTGTTATTTAGTCAGTGTTGAATCTTGTACAGGACTTTCCCCAGACACTGCCTTATTTACTACCACTCTACGGGGTCGGTAAGATCCATCTCCCATTTTTAAAAGAGAAGAAACTGATGGCTTCGCTAGATTACACAGACAGAAGCAGGGCCAGGATTCAGAAATCACATGTGTTTGACTCAAAGCCTGTGTGTGCTTTTCCCTCTCCCAGGGAGGGTGCTGAGCCCTCCCACCAGGAAGTAGGACTCCTCCAAAGCAGGCTGCAGGATTCCCATCACCCAGGTCCCCAGCAGTCTGCAGGGATCCCGTCCCACTGCAGTTCCCTCTCCTTCCAGAGAAACCAAACACAACAGCAGGAACGAAACTGGGGGCTTCCAGGCGTGGACCTGTCTGCTTGTCTCTCAGCCAGGTCCGCCTTCCAGACTCCTCCATGAGCAGGGCAGGGTCCAAAGGCCTCATGTTCCCTCCAAGGAGCAGGCTGTTGTCAGGAGGATCCAGACAGTGATCCCAGCAGGGTGCTGCTGGCAGGGAGGGTCTGACATTCCAGCTAAGGATTCTGTGTCCTCTGTCCCAGCCCCCACATCCTGGGTATTGGCAACCTCAGTCCTAACTGTAGTCACTCAACAAGCTACTCCACAAAAGAGCCTCATTAGGCCTGAGACAGGACATCTTTTCAGCCTGACAGCCCCTTGGACTAAGTCAACATTTGTCAAACACACTTCCCCCTCCTGCCTCCTGGGATCTCACCTTGGCGACTCTGTTAATGAGCCAGGTAGGAATTTGGCCACCCGGGTTATCGAAGTAATACATGAAAACTAGAGGGGAAAGAAAAGACAATTCAGGAGGAGGAAAAATGTTAGAAAGACAAACACAAACCCTCCCGACCGTCCCCCTTCAGATTCAGAAATGAAGGAGGGAGGGAGCATGGGGTTCAGGAGGACTTCTCTGCTCTGTCTCCCAGAATATTTATATGGAAACATTTTGAAATCACAGTCACAGGCACATTTTGCTGCTACTCATTACATGCCTGGCAATGTACATAACACTTGGATATAGTATCTCATTTAATTATCTCTCTCATTAATTACCTTCATGGTATAACAGAGTTGGGAAGACTAAACCCAAGCTTATAAATGACAACAGGGAGGCTCAGAGAATCCAAGGGGACAGATCTGAAAAGCGTCAGAACTAAGGTTCAGATTCTGCCTCACACCCACGGCCACACTTGTTTCAGCACTGCAAGCAGCTGAGTGCCCCTACTCTGCTCACAGCTTTCTTCCATGTGGGCTGGAACTCCAGGCAGGCAGGTCCTGAGTCTCTGGGATTTTGCTGAGCAGAAGCTGCTTCCTCAGAGACAGACCTGTCAGCCTTCTTTCCCACCCTCAGGCCCAACCAGAAGACCAACCAGAAGAGAGTTTCTAAACCTTCTGGTTCTGGTTTCATCTGGACAGTGCAAGAGTCAGTAAAGAATGGGTTGAATCAGATCTGATGTCCACTATGCACTCAGGTTTCTGGGAGAGAACGGAGCCTCTCTCCAGGTCTTGGCCCCTTGTTTGTCTTGTACCCGTGCCCATTCTCTGACCTCAGGGAATAAGCACCATGCACTTTACATGCCTCACAATCAGCGTGGCCTTGACACGGATGGCCCTGGTCAGTGCACCAACACGCACCCAGCCTTACCTTTGCTCCCCTTCTTGCCATCACTCTCAATCGCCAGGCTCTGCTTATACCGCTTTACCCGGACCACACCAGACCTCTCAGGAAACTGTGGCACAGAAGTGCTCTGGGCCAGGACCACATGGATCTTCCTCCCTTCCACGTCCAGCTCTTGATGCTCCCGGATGTAGACGTACTATACTGCCAGTCAAGGCATGATATCAGTGCCAGCATTACAGATGGGCAGAAGGAAAACCCACAAGCCAGAGGCAAAGGGAGATGCTTCTGTTCTCCCACCTGGCATTTGGTCCCTTATATTGTTACTTCACTTTCCTGCCCTCTCTACCAGCTCTGCAGGATTGTGTCCCATACTGCTTGATATTCTCACTTGACAGCATGCCTTACCTACCTGTGAATGAGCCTTGGTGCTTAATTATAGAGAGAAACCCTTCCTTTCTCCAGGAAGGCACTGTGAGATATCAGAGGACTGATCACTCATCAGCGGTGTGACTCTGCATTAGTTACTCACTGTTTCTGAGGCTGAGTTTCCCTCTGTAGGAAAGGGGAGGCCACATTGCCCAGTAGGCATACTTGGTGGGGACACCGGAGAAACCAGTGCAGAACAGGCACCCCATAAACACTGAGGTCATTCCACTTTGTCCTGCCCTCCCGCAAAGCTCTAGTTAGTGACCTCTATACACAGGGGATGGTCAAACAATGTTACTTACACCTGCTGATCATAGGAGGAAACATGAGCACTGAGTATTGGTAGGTACTTATCCTCTTGGGTTAACACAGGTTCACCAAGAATAACAAATCCATTTCATCTCAATCAATACTCATGGAACATTTACTATGTCTATGGCACTATTCTAGGGAAGTTAATTTAATCCTCAGAAACAGTAGGAGTTATGATTTATTGAGCCCATGCCATATGGTTTAGATATAGCATCGGGTTTTGTCCTATGATCAACACAGATCACTGTGAATTCAGTGTAAGTATCCCCATCCTACGGATGACAAAATTGAGGCTTAGAGAAGTAAAGAAACTTGCTGAACACCCCATAGCTCAACTGCAACCTGAATGCAAACCCAGACCTGGCTCCAGAAACCTAGTAAGACTTTCAGAGTTAGAAAGGCCTCAACAGAATTTTAGGTTTCACAGTAGAAGGAATTCAAAGCCTAAACAATTTTTAAAAATCATTCTCAGTATAACACAAGTATACTTACTGCACGGCAACAACTCTCACCTCATGCCACCTCAGAGTCCCTGCGGCACCCACAGTGGTCCCAGCCCTCACTCGGGTGCCCTGTGGGATGGGCTGTTGTCCCTGGTTTCTGTGGACTGATGAGTGAAGTTCTTAAATGTTTTGGGGGAGAAATGAATTTGCTTTGGGTCTAGCCTCTTCCCCCAAGATTCATACTTTTCCTCACAGCAAGTCCGCTTGAGATTCTGTCTCCCTCTCTCTCTACCCCACCCCTTCAAAACAAATAAACGTTTAAAAAAAAAAAAAAGATAAAAAAACATGAAGGCCAAGGAGTGGTGTGTCCTTTGAAAGGATACATCTCGGTTGGACATGGGGAAAGGGTACTTCACTTGCCAGTAGACCACGGTTTCTCCATTGCATTCCTTTTCTTGGAGTTCTAAGGAGAACAAAATACGTTAACGTATCTGGAAACTTTCTGGGCTTCAGTTAACGAGAAGCCTAGCTATGATACCCTCTAGGGATATGGTAAAGCACCAACTCATATGGCACAGAATTCTAGAAAAAAATCTGATTTATTAATAACATTGCATTAATAATAACACTAAAAGCTTGGTGCCTAAGGGTAGAGTATACTATATATAAAAACACAGTAAAAATAAAACAACAAAACATGTCCCCTGTTTAGCACAAGCAAGATTCTCAAATTCAATGCAATGAAACAAATCAGGCATCCAAAAATGAATGTCCAGGTTTTAAAATCAGAGCAACCAGCAGATGTCACTAGAGTACCAATAGTTTTGCTTCTGAGATCTCCCTAGATTGACCTAGTACAGCTAGCCTTGGACAGAGTCACTCAGTCTAGTGTGTTCAGAAGGCTCTAGAAATGAAGGTTCTAGAGAGGGCAGTGTCCTTCCTAATCAGCTAGGAAGTGGCATAAGTGTGACTAACCCTAAGTGTCTTGCTTCTCTCCCCTGTTTCTTTACACTCTACCATGGCTCCAAAGACCAGATTTCCTTAATATTCCACCATTCTATTGTGTACAAATAGCAGCTAACTCCTGGCTGGAGAGAGCAAAAGAATTCAATGACATGCACACCCTCTGACCCCAAGCTATGCAATATGCCTTCATGCTAACCATTTAGAGAAGGAGGCAAGCCAAGGCTGCTGAAGTAACAAGGAGAGCCCCTTGAGGAGATGCTGATGGGGGGAAAGTATTCTTTAATTCAGCTTTGGAAAGAAAATCAGAAGCAGACCATGAATCAAAAAGCTTGCCCACTAGTGCCACACGAGGCTAAAGACAGCCCTTGAGAGGAAGGGAAGATGTAGACATCTGTGACCTTTGCATCCTCAGCATCACCTCCCCATTCTTAGACCAGTGATCTCCATTCACCTTCGCCCTCCCCTCCTTGACTATGTGTTTTAAGCAGGGCTGACTCAGCATTAATTTCAGGGCTGGGAAAATGAGCAAGATGTGGCCCCAGTGATTCATTCAGGGATGGTGCATCTGGCCAGGGGCTTACCTTGTCACTCTAACAAGTTCAAGCAAAAAGTGGATTAGCAAAGGCCCTCAGGTAGCTCACAGTATATCTAGAAGGACCAGAGTTGGGCTTAGAACCTTAGGATTGTTCCAGAGAAGCCAAACTGCTGCTGCTCCCGGACTAGACACCATACGGTGAATGGCTGATGCCAAGTAGCAAGCATCAGAGTCTCTGCAACTGTTTCTCCCAGTGTTGATTTAACACACTGCCTACTTCCTCATGTAGTCCTCTCTCAAATTGAAGCTGCATGTGTGTCTTACCGGCAACATCTATATTACATCCCTGAACCATGGCTGTTGAGGAGACTGGGAATAAGAACATCTGGCTTCTCCCTTCAATACATAAGCATCACAGTTTCCCCTAGATAGAAAGGGTACTGGAAAACACTAGGAGACCATAACCATGACAAACATCCACAGGATACCATGAGAGCAAATTCTGGGACTGTAGCTGCCTGAGCAGTGAAGTTGAGGCTCCTTCCTGTTTCTGTTTGGCTATTTATGTGGTTAGACTATAAGCCTCGATTTTTTTTTTAGTTTATTTATTTTGAGAGACAGAGCAGAAAAAGGGCAGAGAGAGAGGGAGAGAAAAATCCCTGGCAGGCTTTGTGCTGGAGCTTGATGCAGGACTTAAACCCATGAACCGCCAGATCGTGACCCAGGCCAAAACCAAGAGTCAGACACTTAACTGACTGAACCACCCAGGTGCCCCTAAGCCTGGATCTTCTGGTGGCCATCTTTGTCATGACATTAAGAATCTGCCTGAGAATTAGATCAACTCATAAAAAAATTGAGATGAAAAACTTATTTAAAAATTACATGCATGGGCACCTGGGTGGCCAGTCAGTTAAGTGTCTGATCAGCTCAGGTCAAGATCTCACAGTTTGTGAGGTGGAGCCTCACATCAGGCTCACTGCTGTCAATGCAGAGCCTGCTTTGGAGCTTCTGTCTGTCTGTCTGTCTCTCTCTCTCTCTCTCTGCCCCTTCCCAATTCACTCTCTCTCTCTTCTCTCAAAAACTAAATAAGTAAATAAACATTTTTTTAAAAAAAAATATATGCAGCTGTCCTGGAAGTTAGAAACTCCTGGACTTTTGAATGCCATGGACCAATTAACTCTTTTTCCATTTCTTACACTGGCATTTGTTAACTTTTTGTTGCTTATAACAAAGAGCCCTGACTATAGCAAGGGTCTTTCAGGGTTTAGGTACCCCTTTGCTAGTTCTGCACTTCTATTCCACTGTGACTGATTTGGGAGAGGCCACTCCCAGCTTTAAGTGACAGAAGGACTTCCTATTTCATAGCTGTCCATCACTTTCAGGGAAAAATCTAAGAACTGTAGCCTGGTGGCCAGGCTGATGCCTGCAGGCTCTAGACCTTCCTCCCACCCTAGCTCTAGATTCTGCTACCCCAACAACCCAATAAAACCAAACTGCTCACAGTTTTTGAACATACCATACTGTTTCATGCTTTCCTCCCTTTACTTGTACTGTTTCCCGGGTCTCAAATGGCCTCAAGCCACCCATCCCCTCACCTTCTCACCCTCTCACCTATATGCATTCTTGTTGTTGATAAAACTTTGGTTCAACTTCCAAACCAAAGCTTGGACACCACCTCCTCCAAGAAGCCACTTATGACTATCTGTATATGTGAAATGATAATGAACTTACAGTGAGAACAAAGTAGCCCTCAGAGCAAACTGGAGAGTAGCAGCTAAGGGAATGCAAGATATCACAAAGGCACATTTCAGCCCAACACTTAAGACTTTCATGCCAAAATTATAAATAAAACATAACATAGTAGAAGTTAAACTTGTTGCTTTCTACTGATTTGAATAAGTTACAATAGATTCTACTTTCTAGACTTTTTTTTTAAATAATAGATGTTATTCACCTTTAACATATTGGTCCCACTTTTTTCTGTAGTCTAAGTCCATATAGACATCTGCAAATAAAGCCGGTGGGCAATTTTCCAGAACACCAAAGATTTTATACTCATAAAGTCCGGTCTGCTGTAAAGATAGAACAGGCAGAAACAACCTATTGATTCCCAAACTGAGAGACATCTGGATGACACAGCATATGACAAACAGCTGTTCATGCAAATCCATTATTGAATACCTCCTCTATGGCCTTGGTATCACAACGATGAAAAAGCAGATGAGACCCCTGTTCTAGTGGGTCTTATATTTGGTGGTAGACATTGGTGGTAGTGCTGGGGGCTACAAATGCTATCTAAGTAATTTGAATAGACATAAAGAATATTATGCGATGAATGGTGCCTGGTAGGGGGCAGGGTGGAGTGTCCTATATAATCAGGTGGTCAAGAAAGGCCTCTGTGGGGAATAACCTTTAACAGAACATTTTATTCTAAATATTAGAGGGAGCAAGCCTTGGAAAACTCATTCCTGATAGGGGGAAGACCCTCAGGTTGACAGACTGGCATGCTCAACCTAAAGTCATGGGGTCCAGAGAATGATGGATGGGGATGGAAGTAGGAGCTAAGGTCAGTGAGGCAGCGGGGGCCAGACTGCAAGGGGCTTTGTAAACCAGGTTGAGGGGTGAGGAGTTTGTTCTAACTATTAAGTAAACCCAATGAGTGACTTTAATCAAGGAAATATTAAATAAAAAGATGATTCTTGATGCTTGGTAAAAATAGATCATAAGGGAACAAGGAGATGGGTTTGAAGACCAGACCAATGGTCCAGTTAAGAGATAATAGTGATATGAACAAGGTGGTAACAACAGTGATTGAGAGAAGTCAGTGATTTAGGGATATATTTGGAAGTAATGTCAGCAGGAAGTGCTGAAAGATTGTCTGTGGGGGAGAAAAAGCAAAGAATTACATCTTAGAACCTCTGCTTGAACAACAAGGTAAATGAGAACTCCATGCTCTAAGATGGAGAAATTGGAAAGAGGTGATATATGGGCTGTGAGGAAATCAAGAGTTCTACTTTTGAGTTTGAGATGTTTATTAAATCTCCAAATGGGAGTGTCATTTACACAGCTAGTATTCAGGGGACAGGTTACTATTTTAGATATCCACAGGGCATAATGAAACCCACACATTGTTTTTGTCAATGCCAAGACAGAATTTTTCAACAATTTTTTAATTTATAGAATGTGTATATAAAAGAGGAAAGAGCAACTTCAAATCACATTAGTCCCCTTTATTAAAAAAAAAAAAGACCATTTCTAAATTCCAAAGTACAAAGTTCCCCCCACCCCACCCCACCCCTGTTAGGCCATATCCTTGTCTGTGTGAGTTCTGGGTTGGAGTTGGCCATGCTGCACATTTCACTTTTCCTACAATGACAACACACAATTTCTGACTCTCCCATTGCCTAGTGGCTAGAGTGTTAAGATTAAACTAGGACACCTGGGTGGCTCAGTCACTGAAGTATCTGCTTCTTGATTTTCAGTCAGGTCAAGATTTTGGTTCTTGAGTTTGAGCCCCATGTTGGACTATGCACTGACCTGCAGAGCCTCCTTGGGATGCTTTCTTCCCCCTTCTCTCTCTGCCCCTCCCTTGCTCCCATGCACTTGCACTTTCTTCTCTCTCTCTCTGTCTCAAAATAAATAAGTTAAAAAAGATCACACCAAAGAATTTTCAATTTATTTCCATGCAAAAGCAAAATAAACAAACCAAAAACAATTGCTTTTAGAATGACACATTCTTCCATGTGTGAAAGCAATGTTATTGGCTAATCGAACATGAATACAGCTATCTTCTTATTAACACCATGCCAAGGACTTATGTGAAGTCAAGAGATAAACATGGTGAATCTTTTTGAGATCTTGAGACTACTAGGGCTTCCTGGTCAGGGGGCATAACCCAGGGAAAACATATCCTGGTTTAGGAATCTCATATATCTGTTAAAGTACCTGGTAAGAAATGGAAGATGCAGTTGAAATGGAATTCATAAAGCTCTTCCAGCTCTAAAGGTATATTACTTTAAAAAAATTTTTTTAATGTTTTATTTATTTTTGAGACAGAGGGATTCAGAGCATGAGCAGGGAGGAGCAGAGAAAGAAGGAGGCACAGAATCCAAAGCAGGCTCCGGGCTCTGAGCTAGCTGTCAGCACAGAGCTGGACGCGGGGCTCGAACCCATGAATATGAGATCAAGACCTGAGCTGAAGTCGGAGGCTTAACCGACTGAGCCACCAGGTGCCCCAAAAGGTATGTTACTTTATACCAAGGGTTTCCAACCAGCAAATGACAAACTAGTAAATCTGAACACTTCACGTGCTGTGCTGTGGATACCAAGAAGGAAGGACAAACGTCAGGAGAAACACCTTCTCCCTCCTGTGCCCTCCCCTCACACAGATGGGGAGAAGAGTGAGGGTTTATACATACTCACACATTTATTAATCAGCCTTGGAAGAGAGACAAGTAGTTCCCTGTTCAGGCATCCTGGGGCCCCATTTTCTGTACATACTGAGCAAAAGGGGTAATTATGCACTGAGATAATGATCTCAGCTTACATGAGTTAACTTTGGTTATCTGGATAAGTTAAGACAAACTGTTTCCTTAAACTGGTTCCCTTTCCCTTCTGAGTTTAGCTACTGCTTTTAGTGACCTCAGTCCTATACATATCACAGAAAAGAAAAACAGAAAGTCCTCTTAGAAAGAGAAAAATAAAATGATGTAATTTACGTGAATACAGAAGAATGAACTATTGTTACAACTTCCATTTAACACTCCCTTCTTGGCAGAACTGAGAAATACCAGGTCCCCGAAGGAACAAAGGGCTCGGTAACACTTCCCTCATCTATCTACTTTTCAAGTAATGAACAGCCCACCAAGCTTCTTGGATCAAGGCACTTTTTTGCCTATTCTTTTTTTCTAACGAGGATTTCAGCAAACATACTCATGTTTATATTTTCCTTTAAAAAATAAACTGAAACTTTTATAATTGTAGAAATAATATTCATTGTAGGAAAATTGGAAAATGCTGAAAAAAATAAGGAAAAAATGGCATGTAAACCCATAATCCTCAAATATCTATTGGTAATATTGTACACATTTCTGGGGTTTTACATTTTTTTTAATGTTTATTTATTTTTGAGAAAGAGAAAGAAACAGAGCACAAGCAGGGGAGGGACAGAGAGAGAGGAAGACAGGAAATCTGAAGCAGGCTCCAGGCTCTGAGCTGTCAGTACAGAGCCTGATGCAGGGCTCAAACCCATAAAACGTGACATCATGACCCAAGCTGAAGTGAGACACTTAACCAGCTGAGTCACTCAGGCACCCCTGTTTTTTTTTTAATTTTTTAATGTGACATTTCTTTTAAGTACATAAATACATCTATATGTTACAAAATGGAAATAATATGGGTTAAACAACTGCATTCTTATTTTTAACAAGCTATTGAGAGATCACCTAATTTAGTTAATCTTGTCATTTTTTGCAAATATTGTTATAAATGTAAATATTGCTGGAATAATCTATTATTTCATATGGACCAACTTGGTCCATAATTTCAATATTTTCATTAAGAAAGCTTCCTTAGAGATAGATTTTAGTAAAGGTTCTTTATGCTTTTTATAAGGCTTTAAGAATTGGTACCAATGTATACTCTCCAATAGCACAGAGCATCTCATCAGGACTGGGTACCATCGTTTGTAAAAACAATTTGATAGGAAAAGACATAAAACTTAGCTTGCTTTGGGCAACGTTTTTATTACTGATGTGTAAGAGCTCCTTAAAATTAGAAATATACACTCCTCATATATTTCTAAGATTACTAATACTTCAATAAATGATTCCAAATAAGTTTCCTCAAGAGGTTCTTGGCTTTCCTGAAGCTCCTCCAGAAAACTTTATTTTTTATGTTGGCTCCTCACCCAAGTGAAGCCCAACATGGGTCTTGAACTCACAATCCTCAGACCACGACCTAAGCATAGATCAAGAGTCAGATGCTTAACCAACTAGCCACCCAGACACCCCTAGAAAACCATTTCTAAAAATGTCTCCATTTCTTTGTCATGATGTAAAACATGGTGTATACATTTCTAATGCTCCATTTATAAATAAAATAAGAAAATTATTCAGTGGAAGAGGATCAGGAAATACCTTGTATAAAATACAATGGCCAGAAGAAAAAGAAGATTTGGTATCGCACATAGTACCTTCTTTCTTGTTTAGAGAACCTCTGTGGCAGTGCACACTGCAGATAACCTTCCTGGTCTCCCACATAGGTGTGAATATGGATTTCAGAGCTGCAGCGGCTATTTTGTAATGAAGGGGTAACACACATGAAGACTCGGTGTTTTACTGGCATCACTGATCAGCCAAACCAGTACCAGCAACTACTAACCTCTGTCCTAGATGTTAAGTGAGAAAAATAAAGCCCCCGGTGAATCACTGTTACTACACTTTTCTGTTACTTGCTACCAAAAGCAACAGTGAATTTTACATGAGTCTTGTGATCTAAAGACAAACTTCCTAGGAATACCAGGCTTTTTGTACTTCAGTAGGTACACAGCATAGAAAAGAACAGTCCCTGGAAAGGAGCGGTCAGCTCCTGAGCAGACTCCTGGACTGGAAGACCTATTAAAGGACAGAGGTGCACTGCAGGCAGTCCCTGCTCCCAGTGCAAGACATTCAGATTTTAAAATGTTAAAGGAATCAATCAGTAAACCAGCTCAGCTCAGACCACTATTTACTTGGTCTAAAGTGAGGATGCAAAGCTCTGCTCACTGATTTCACACTCTGCAGGCCTGTCAGTGTCCCCTGCCATAGTGGTGCGGCCCAGTGCTCCAAGGAGTCCTGACTGCAGATCACTGGGAACGCTTTTGTAAGTGACCCGTGGCCCTTCTCTTACCAGGGGGACTTCTGGGCACAGCTCAGAAGTCAACATTCACTCTCAAGTGGCCACTCACTTAAAAATCAGGAATAGTAAGTCTTCAAAAGAACATTGCTTTTGTCTTAAGACATTCTTTTTTTCTCACTCTTACCTTTCAAGTTTCCACTGCTTCCCTATGGTACTTCCTCCTGTCAATGTCAGACCCCCCCCCCCCCCACACACACACACAACCCCCTAGCACAGCATCATTTGGCAACTGGTTAGAAATTACACACAAACAAAAAGAAGAAAAAAGAAATACAATACAAACTTTCATTCCCCACACCAATCCACTGAATCAGAAACTGGGTGTGGGGTCTTGTTTCTCAAATTTAACAATCCCTGTAGGTGAATCTGATGCATGCTCAACTTTGAGAATCATATTTCATTTCATTTGATATTTGAGAGATCAACAATTCTGAAAGGTAAAATTATCCTTATTTTGAAAATGAGGAAGCTGAGATTTCAAGATGAAAAGATAACTAGTATCACCCAGCTAGTAAGTGGGGCCTGGCCCCTGGCTACTCTCCAACTCTAGCTTCACCCCAGTCATGTATCCTGGCTCTTCCTGGAAAACAATGCAAGCTTAGCCTGACTCTGGGACTTAGCACTCAGTGTTCCCTCTACTGCAGTGATTTGAACCCCAGCAAGTCCATCTCCGTCTCATGAGAAGCTTTAACATTAAAAACAAAAACAGTAACAACAAACCATTTCATTATGAAGTATTTCAAACATACATGAAATAGGGAGAAGAGAATGATCAATCCCAATGACAAAAGGGGAGTTTGTCAAAGGACTCCCCAAGCCCCACCCAGATCACTTGAATCTGGGATTAAAACACATCACATCACCCCTGGCCAGCATTGCCACACCATCTATCTCTTTCCCCCACTTTATTGTCTTCATAGCATATTTCACCCAACATTTCATTACATATGGATTTCTTCTTATTCTCATCAGTGAATGTCATTCATTGTTCAAAGGACTCATTCACTGGAACAGTGGTGCATCTTCCTGTTCATTGTTTAACCCCAGTGCCTGTGAAAAAAGTAGCACATGAGAGGCACTTGATGAATATTCTCTGAGTGAAAAAAAAAGGATGATGGTATGCAGAATGGATATTTTAACCCAGGACTGTCTGCCTCCAAAACCCATGTTCTTCCCACAATGCTATGTGGCAGTTCTGGGCTAGTCTTTCTTTCCAGAAAGAAAAAGTAATTCTTGCCTGGGAGCAAGCTGTATATTTGGTGCCAAGATTATTAAACTGGCTGGTTCATGTCTAGTTATGAGGTCTTGTGTGGCTCACTTAACAACTCTGGGTCTTATTTCCATCTGTGAAATTGGAAAATAAGTCTGTCCCTACCTATTTTCCTAATTTTTTCACTGTTTTTTTTTTGAAAGAGAGAGAGAAAGAGAGAGACAGAGAGAGAGACAGAGCCAGCTTGAGAAGGGGAGGGGTGGAGAGAGAGGGAGACACAGAATCTGATGTCTAGGCTCCAGGCTCTGAGCTGTCAGCAGAGAACCCAACACCAGGCTCTAACTCACAAGCTGTTCGATTATGATCTGAGCTGAAATCAGACCCTTAACTTACTAAGCCATTCAGACACCCTCTTTCAGATTTGTTTACAGGGTAAAAGAAACTTACGTGTGACAGCATTCTGTAAATTAAATCACCATGTAAGGGTAAATTATTAAGATTACAACCTGGGGAGGAAAAAAAAGAAGAGAGGAAAGAAACAGAGAAAGCAAAGAAAGTAAATAAAAAGAGAAGAGAATGGAAAAGATGATGAAATTGTACAGAATGGTTTCAAAGAAACTTTCAAAGTCAAAAATTTCTAATTTAATAGAAAAAGAGAAAAAGAAAGAGTATCAAAATATTGTCTTTCAAAAGTGGCCATCTGTCCAAAAATGATTCAAAATTATTTGTCTACAGGAAAAAAACCCTACAATCTTTTTTAAATTTTAAAATAGAATTTATTTGTTACACCAGATGACTAAAATGCCCCTACACTTCAATCTTTTCACAACATGCAATAATAGATCACAGTTCACGATGGATCAACATAAATGGCTACACATGATCCAGACACATAGCAGGTTGTTCCCAAGGGAATAGTCAACTGGGTACAGTGGATAAAAGCCCCTGCAAAATCTGTTCACCCTGAGAAGGGTGGCTGTCTGATTGTTCCTATCATAACAATTTCTAGTGGGCCCCACCCCATGAAGCCACTAATATGCTTTACATGCAAGTCATGTTGGACTGGCTTTATCATGATGGAGATATTCATCAATGAAATATGCTTCTCACCCAAAGTATGGTAAATCTTTGAAAGAAAGGGTCCCTTTTGCATGGGCACTATGTGTAACATTCACTGTCTCTAACTTGAGCAACCCAAGAAGACTTCTCAGATTACTTCGTATCACTTTAATGGTCTTACAGATGCCAAGAAAAATTAGAGAAATTAATAAGAAAATGGGAAGGTTGGGTTAAGATGGCAGAAAAGTAGAGTGACCAGGTGTCCTTATACCATACACAGCTGTATTGAGGAGAGATGACTTGGAACACCCAGGAAATCGATCTGCAGAGTGGAGAAAAATCTCCACAGTTGGAGGGAGACAACTTGGCAGGATTGAGCCTCCGAGCTGAAACTCAGAGGTGTGGGAAGTGCGTGACTTTCTCTGAGAGGAGCTGGAAGCCATAGCCATGCTCCTGGGAGGATGTAGCCAGCCCTGGAAGGCATAGCATGGTGTAGTGATCTCAGGGGTGCACCGGGAGAGAGAAGTTCACTTCCCGGAGTACTGTGGGAAGACAGTATGTTGACCCCCCCCCCCCAAGGACAACAAACCCTACAGGCACCAGCCAAAGGCTTTTTATCAGCAGAATGGAGTGGCCTTACTCCAGAACAGGGTCTGCATGTTGCAGAGGCCCTTTAAGAGACAGGTTTTAAATCCCAGGCAAGTGCCTGGGAAATATGGGAGACTGTGGAGCAGGACAGGCCAATCACCTGTGCTACTCTGTAAGTGCTTCCTGAACAACATGGTTTGAGACACCCAGTCCAGGGAGCAGAGACTGTGGTGTCACCATTTTTCTCCCCAACACCAACATGGTGGGACTTCAGAGAGCAGCACAGCAGCCCCAAAGTCGGACATTTAACCGACTGAGCCACCCAGGCACCCTGAACAAACCAAATTTTAAAACAAAGACTGTAAGGAGAAATGAAGAAGGGCATTATATCACAATTAAGGGATCTATGCATTAAGAAGAGCTAACAATTGTAAATATTTATGCCCCCAACATGAGACACTCAAATGTATAAATCAATTAAATCACAAACATAAGCAAACTTATTGATAATAATACTGTAATTGTAGGTGACTTTAATACTCCACTTACAGCAACAGATAGGTCATCTAGGCAGAAAATCCATAAGAAAATGACGGCTCTGAATGATACATTGGGCCAGATGGACTTAACAGATCTATTCAGACTTTTCATCCTAAAGGAGCAGGATACGCATGCTTCTCAAGTGCACAGGGAACATTCTCCAGAATAGATTACATACTGGGTCACAAAACAGCTCTCAACAGTACAAAAGAAACTAAGATCACACAGTTCATGAGTTCAAGCCCCGTGTTGGACTCTGTGCTGACAGTTTGGAGCCTGGAGCCTGCTTCAGATCCTGACTCCCTCTCTCTGTCCCTCCCCAACATGCACTCTGTCTCTCTCAAAAATAAACATTAAAAAAACAATTTAAAAAACTGATATCATACCATGCATATTTTCATATCACAATGCCATGAAACTTGAATCAACCACAAGAAAAAAGTTGGAAACTCCACAAATACATGGAGATTAATGAATATCCTACTAAAGAATAAATAGATTAACCAGGAATTTAAAGAAGAATTGAAAAATACATGGAAGGAAATAAAATGAAAACATGACAGTCCAAAGGCTTTGGGATTAAGCAAGGCAGTCCTAAGAGGAAAATACATTGCAATTCAGGTCTATTTCAAGAAGCAAGAAAGGTCCCAAATACACAATCTAACCTTATATCTAAAGAAGCCGGAAATGCAACAGCAAATAAAACCCAAAGCCAGCAGAAGAAATGATAAAGATTGGAGTATAAATAAATAATATAGAATTCAAAAAACTAGAACTGAAAAATGAATCTAAGACCTGGTTTTGTGAAAGAATAAACAAAATTCATAAACCCCAGCCAAACTTCTCAAAAAGAGGATCTAAATAAAATCACAAATGAAAGAGAGATCACAACTAACACCAAAGAAATACAAACAATTATTAAAGAATTATATGCCAACAAACTGGACAATCTGGGAGAAATGGACAAATTCCTAGACACTCACACACTACCAAAACTCAACCATGAGGAAATAAAACATTTGAGCCATAACCAGTGATGAAATTGAATCAGTAATCAAAAATCTCCCAACAAATAAGAGTCCAAGGCCAGATGGCTCCAGGGGAATTCTACCAGACATTTAAGAAAGAGTTAATACCTAGTCTTCTCAAACAGTTGCAAAATATAGAAGTAGAAAGAAATCTTCCAGACTCATTCTATGAAGACTTGATTCCAAAACCAGACAAAGACCCCACTAAAAAAGAGAATTATAGGCCAATATCCTGATGAACCTGGATGCAAAAATTCTCAAGATACTAGTACATCAAATTCAACAGTATGTTGAAAGAATTATTCACCATGATTAAGTGGAATTCATTTCTGGGATGCAGAGCTGGTTTAATATTCACAAATCAATCACTGTGATACACCATATTAATAGAAGAAAGGATAAGAATCATATTATCCTGTCAACAGATTCAGAAAAAGCATCTGACAAAATATGGCATCTTTTCCTTAATAAAAAAACCCTCAAAAAAGGACAGAAGGAACGTACCTTAATGTCATAAAAGCCATATATGAAAAGCCTATAGCTAATATCATCCTCAAGGGGGAAAAACTGACAGCTTTCTCCCTGAGATCAGGAACCCAACAGGGATGTCCACTCCCACCACTGTTGTGTAACATAGTGTTGGAGGTCCTAACATCAGCAATCAGACAACACAAAGAAATAAAAAGCATCCAAACTTGTCGGGGACCGCCGTGTTCCTGTCTGCCTCAAGGCAAGGATTATTCACTCAGCAGAGTGAGCTAGTAAACAAGATTTGCATCAGGAAGCTGGAGATGCTATCTGGCATGGCATGACCCAAGGTGCATAAGATCAAAACCCATTCAGTGTTAATTCTCCGCCTCCCAGCTTTGCTGAAGGCAGATTGGGGCATTTCTTTCACCTGGTATTCTCACGTAAAGTCAAATGCTTTGTTCTTTCTGCCCTGAGATTGGTATATAAGAAACAGTTCTCTTAATAAACGCTCTCTTTCTCTCCGCATAACCAGAAACCGTGAGTGTTGTGTTTTATTTTCCGTACGTCCCCCTTTTCCCTTTTCTCTTATCTTCCCTCAGGAGAAGAACCCATGCCGGTTCTCCCCGCATGGGCCAGAGCGGCTGGGGAGGGTCATGGCATAATGGCGCCCAACTCGGGCCTGAGGTGAAGTACCCGCAATAAAGTGCGCCCAGAGCCGGGATGGGCACCCCAGGGCCTGGCGATCCAACACGCCACGGTGCCTACTGCCCTAACCTAGAGTAAAGGCAAGTCCCGTGCCACTATGGCCCGGAACGGAATGGAGCGTATTGAGGGACGGACTTCCGTTTCCCAGTCCAGCGATTTTTTTGTCTCCCAAGTAAAACAGCCTGACCAGCGGTTTTTTTGTTCCGCAGCCGTTTCCCGGGCGGCGATTAGGGACCAGGCACGCTGTTCCCGGGACCAGGCTTTCGGGTTTATTTGGCAACACTACGCGTGACTCTGAGCTGTGTAGGATTTCAGTAAAGACCGCCAATCGGTAAATATTAGCGGCCAGTCAGGCGTCTGGTTCTGGGCTGTGAGAAAAAATTTTAGAGGCCAACTCACTCGAGGATATTCTCGCGCTGGGTCGGTGGCTGGGATTTTTCGGTAATCTCAAAGCACAGGGAGTGAAGTTATCTAAGTGTTTTTCTCAATCCTTTTCTCTATACCTCTGCGAAAAAAGAATAATAGCCTTTGGGGTGTGTGTGTGTGTGTGAATGAATGCCACCCTTTGTTGTCTTTGTGTCACTGTATTAATTTATTCAAGACTTAAAAATAAGGGGCAATTACAAAGTCTGTTATACTTGGTTTTGGTTAGCTACGAACACCCTCCCATAAATATAGGCAAAATCAGAGTCAAAAAAAGTAAATTAAGCTTTAAACCATAAAGAGTCTAACATTAGAGATCTCTTTATTGATATTAAGAGCGTAGATTAAGTTTTGAGCCATATGGAGTTTAAAAAAGGACTCTATATAGATGTTCTTCCATCCTAAAGAGGGTATATGTCTAAACCTCTGGAGGTAAGCTAATTTTTCATCTAAAAATATTTGCACATGTGCTTTTTGTTTGGGGCATCACTACTTCCTGCCCCGGGACCACACCGAGACATTGGTGGGCCCTTTAGTAAATCTGTGTTTAAGCGAGGGCTTCTCCCTCGCTCATTTCCCAGGCTGATGATTTAAATTTGGAACTAATTTTGTTGGCCTGTCTCGGAACAGAAACCTGAAAGAAGGTCCCAAGCAGCTGCCGGGAACGGCTTGGTCCCGGGGACAACTCTTTCACTTCTCTGGACCGACACAGATTTGCCTAATAAATTACTGGTTAAACAATATCTAGTAAGCCTCAAACCTGCTCCTGAGCATTCAAAAATTTTAAACTGGTAAATCTTTCTCTGCCTCCTGGAGAGCCTAGCTTGCTCTCCCTTCCCCCCTCCCCATTGCCT
>PJEM01003472.1:0-184242 GCA_004023845.1 Helogale parvula
AGAGATTACTTAAAAACATAAAACCTTTAAGAAGGAAAGAGAGAGAAAAGGAAGTGCTACCTCTTACTTCTTTTGCAGGCAGAACCAGGGCTGGCGGGGCTCTGGCAGCAGGGAAACCAGCTGGCGGTCAGACTGAGGGCCAGTCACCTCTGAGGCCACCTTTGAACCACCTTCTTTACGGGGTTTGTGGTCTCGTGGCCATCTTACTTGTGCTGGCACCTTTCCACCAGTCTTCCGATGGTCATGACAACACAGTAGAGTGTTCTGAACATTATTAGAAGGTTCCATTTTAAAATGCGTGTTCATGGGGTACACCTCCTGCCTGGAACCCCACTTCACGCTTCATAGAGGCAAAGCTACGCGCATCCTGTGGGCAAAGCTGGAGGCTGGCTCTGAAGAGAAGCAGATCCTGGAGAACACAAGTATCTCAACAAAAGTGGTTTTTTGCAGCAGAGAGCAGCCTCTGAAGGATTCGCCTCATTATACGTTGGATGAGGATGATGATTTGAGGACGTTGACTGAAGATCAAAGCATTATTTTAGGTTGTTTTTATTGAGTTATTTGTGTCTACCTCCTCATTGTTAGGTAGCAACTTCCTTCTCTGAGATGTTTTTAGTCTGACAAAGTGAAGTGAGAGGGGATGAAACCAGCTTGCACACACTTTGAGAAGTGTGTTCACATCCATGATCTCACTCAGGGCAGGCTATCTTCTTCTCCGTTTTTTTAAAAAGGATATTGACATAGATTAGATACTTTGCCTGAGGGTGCACAGCTCATGAATGACTGAACTAGGTTTAGAAGCAACGTCCGAGGGCTCCTGTTCCATTGGCGACCCCTTTGTGGTTCTTCTATTTCTCCCCACTTTGAAAAGGGAGAATTTGCCTACAGCATGATGGTCAGGGTCAGCAGAGGTGCCTGACCACGGAGTCTGAGAGGAGGCGAGGTGCTCCCCTTAGCTTTGGAGTTCTGGGACAGGGATTCCCAGGGGGTGGAGGAAGGGCCCCCATTTGTTGAATTCACTGCAAATCTCTTTTGCGGTCAGAGTGAATGTTGTTGACATTACTTGTTTACTGTGGTAAAATATTCGTGACATAAAATTTACCATTTAGTGTACGGTTCAGTGGCATTAAGTACGTTCACACTCTTGTGCAACCACTACCACCATCCATCTTCAAAAACTGCTTCGTCTTCTCAGACTGATGCTCCAGGGATGCCTGGGTGGCTCAGTAGGTTAAGCATCCAACGATTAGTTTCTGCTCAGGTCATGATCTTGCGGTTTTGTGAGTTCGGTCCCCGCATCAGGCTCTGCACTGAAGATGCAGAGCCTACTTGGGATTCTCTCTCTCCCTCTCCTTCTCTCTGCCTGTCCCCCACTCGTGCTGTCTTTGTCTCTCTCAAAATAAATAAATAAAATAAAAAAAACCCAGAACCCCAAACTCGGCGCTCCATACCTACCAAACGCTAACTCCCGTTCTCCCCTCTCCCCAGCCTCTGGCAACACTACACTCACTGTCTTGAGGAATTTGACTACTCTGGGCACATCATGTCTGTGGATTCGTATAGTATTTTCCCTTTTGTGTCCATCTTCTGATTATTTTTAATTGAATCATCACTTTCAATGATTATAGAGGTGCTGGTTAGCAGCACTCTGTGCCCATCGAAGACTGAAAAAACAAAAACAAGAAAACAAAACAGGGAGAGAGAGAACAGGAGTGGTTTGGGGCGGATTTCTGTCAGTGGCACCAGATGCAAGGGGGGCGGTGGTGGCGGGCGGATAGGAAGAAAGTGTTACATAGAAAACGGAGGGCTGCGCTCTATCCCTCCAGGGAAGGGTTAGCATTCCCCCTGGGCTTAAATGCCTCTTTTTTGAGGCTGATGGCATGCTGGCCCCTGATGGGGAAGCCACTCTCGTGAGGAGAGTTGGCCCTCTGACCATGCTGAGGGCAAGACAGATTGGTTCGGCAAGAGAACCACAGGAGCTTGGAATTTGGAAGCATCTGGAGGAGAAGAGAAAGGCTGGAGGACACAGGATAAAGTTGGGACTTGGGATAAAGAGAACTATTTTGAGGCGAGAGAAGGCTTGATGAAGTTTTAGGGGAGTGATGTCTAGGGGGCGCCTGGGTGGCTTAGTGGGTTGAGTGGAGTTTGCTTAAGATTTTCACTCCCCACTTCTCTTTGCCCCTCCCCTGCTCGCACACTCTTAAAGAAAAAAAGAAAAGGAAGGGAAAAAAAGAGTACTGTCTATTCATGGGTTCTGATGTGCTTACTGTGATTCCCCTCCATTACCCATACTTTAAGTGAATGTCTGCTTCTGTGCCCATTAGCCTTCCGTGGGCCCTAGGGCAGCTGGGGGAATAGGAAGGGAGCAAGGAGTGCTGGGAGGGAGGGACAGTGGCTGCAAGAGGTGAGGTGTAGATGGAGGGGAGAGGGAAAAGCAGGAAGTCAGAGCCAGAGGTCACCAGAGGAAGCAGAAGCCCGCTGTGGACTGTGGGCACAGAAATGGTGGCAGGGGCCAGAGGCGAGAAAGACTGTGAGGTTGGGGGGGACACAATGATGGGGTCTCCACAGTTGGTGGGATGGGGCTCAAGTCATTTTCTTGAATATTAGGCACAGGCATGCCAAGTAGAGAGCCTGAAGGAAGGGTGGATGTGGGTCTTCTTTTCTTGGGGATGGAGCGCAAGATCAAGCAGGGGCAGAGCGGGGTAACTGAGGAAGAGAGGCTCTCTGAGGTCCCTCAGTTCAGCCACTGCCTCCAGGATTTCCTCAAGAAACAAGAAGGGTACTGTTTCTGGAGAGATGGAGATGGAGCTAGAGCCAAAAGCCAAGCCCAGAACATGTCCTGAGCTTTCAGAACACCATTCTCTTTAAAATCATCCGAAAGCAGATTGCTGGGGATCTGACCCACTCTGATGGAGAGGAATGCTTTTTGGACGTCCTAGACATACCAGGAGCCCAGTGAGAGGGTCTGGCTGCTCCCACCCAGAGGCCCCAGAGGAGCCTGGCATGGAAAGCAAGCTTCCTGTTACTGGGAACGCTTGGAGTTTTCCTGACCAGGTCCGGGGCTGAGTGTGGACAGGGCGGAGCCCTGCCTGGAATTAGTGATGCACCCTGAGATCTTGGGACCAGCCTGCTCGGTGGCGGTGAGGCCGACCGAGGACATTTCCCTCTGGTCCTCTCCAGTCTTGGCCCAGAGAACCAAGGCTCAGGACTTGTCTGGCTGGACCTCATTTTTAACCCAGCCCAGTAACCCTTCATCCGTGGGTCCTGGGGAAAAGGGCCTGGCTTGGCTCACACTTGAGGAATGTTTGCCAAATGTGTTAGTTGCCATTAAAAGCTTGTAAACTAGGGTTGCAGGGTGCCATGAGGCCTGGGCTGGCCAGAGGCTATGCTCTTTAGAAGTTCCAGAAGTTCCCTGCCCTTTGGGAGGGAGAAACGGTCCCTGCAGAATTGCAGGCGAGTCTGCGCTGGGGCTGGGCCAGCTTTCCCTCTGGCGGGCCCCTCTGCTCTGGGGGGAGCTGTGTGTTCCCTTCTCCTCTGGCGGCTTGGGAAAGACCAGAGGCCTTTTCAGGGAAAGAAGAAAGAGGAAATGGGCCTGAAAAAGCTGCAGCGAAAGCGTAATCCTGAGCTGCAGCTGTGGACCCAGTACCTGCATTTTCTACTCAGGAGAAGGTCGTGTGTTCTAAAAAGTTGTGTAGGGGAAGGGTAGAGCCTCAGAGCTTCTGGGCTAGGAGGATGTTAGGGACCAGCTAGCATAGCCCCCCCCCCATTTTGCTGGAAGGCTAATTTGAAACAGAATGAAATTTGGCAGCGGCTGGGACGCCTTTTCTCTTCTGAGGCCCCGTTTTCTGAAAGAGTGTCCGAGATGAGCTGCTGATTTCCACCCATTTACTCGTTGCACTCCTTGGTGCCTTTTAAAGAAAATTCAAATTTGGCTTCTTTGAAAGTTACAGAGTTTGCGGCTTTCAGGGTGTTTTCAGTTTGGAGCCATGATTTCTGTTTGTTCATCTAAAATGTTCATTCACCACAGGCTTATTGCCAGGTTCTCTCTGCACGTTATCAGGCTGTGCTTGTGAGTGGCTGAGGGAAGCCAGAAACAGGAAAACTCAGGAAAAGCCTGGACTGAGGCAGGGGCTGGTGTGGTCTGGGAGGGTCGTAAGGTCAAGGTGGAGAGGCCTGTGGTTAAGTGTGACCCTCTGAGCACCCTCATCGTGGAACCTCAATGGTAAGAGGCTCCGGATAGGCGTATGTGGAGGGCTGGAGGGCTCAGGCCCCTGTGGAAGCAGGTAGGCTGCCTGGGGAAGATGGCAGCTGGGCTGCTCAGGGAGGGCTCTGAGAATGTGCAGGCCCCGGGCACCGGAAGCTTAGGGAAGAGGGGACCTGGATGGGGGCAGCCAGCAGGAAAAAGAGCAGAGAGAGAGAGAAAGCAAGTGGCACTGAGTGAGGTGGGGCCTGAACTAAATTATAAATTTTGGGAGGGGCCCAGGAGGCTGCCAACTTTGATCTCATTTTCTGGACAGGCCTTTGGGTTACTTCTTATACCCACCACCCAATCACTAGAGACTTAGTGCCTTCTGATAGAAGAAGCTCTTGGCAGACACGAGAGACACATGCAGCTGGAATTGGGGGCAACACATGCTGGGTGTGGGCTGGGGAGGGGAGGTACATATGCTGGTGGAGGAGATGAAGCTCTTCCTGGGAGGCGAAGTGGGGGAACAGAGAGTCAGGGCTCAAGGCAGCAGCGGCAGCAGCGTCTGTGTTGTTCCCACTGTACCCCCAGTGCCCAGTTCAGGGCCAGGCGCACAGAAGGCATTCACTGAGTAACTGAATGAATGAACTCACTGAGTACTATTCCCCAAGTCACCTTATAGTTTTCTTCTTCAGGATTTAAAGACTAATGGAGAATATTGGCCTAACTTGTGTCTTCCCCTTCAGGAAGGATCAGGTGTGACAGAGGGCATGGAGGCCCTGTTCTGGAAACCGTCAGCATAAAGACCCTCCACCTTGGGAGGACAGGGCACTGGAGGAGGGCCACGATGATCTCTCAGGGCCCACCTGGCTCTGGGATTGGACTGAAATCCGCCAAGCTCTGCTGGCCACGGCATTAGCCACTGCCTTATCTCTGACCAGGTTATTCGTGGAATTGGTTACCCTCCATGGACAATTTCAGAGCCCATCTTCCTGGATCTGCAGAAGGCCTGGCACTGAGCGCGATCTTACCTCTCCTCCCAGTTCTTCTCCCTCCAGAAGTCCCCCCAACTTCTCGTGGGCTTGTTTGTGGAAGCGACAGTTAATCCTCTCCCACTGTAAGCACTTCCCGGAAGGGCTTGGTGCAGTCTTCCAGAGACAGGGGGATGGCGGAGATGACCTCTTCTACACTTGCCCACTCAACCGTTTCTGCCTTCTCAGGAGGATCTAAACATTTCCTTTCCTTCAGAAGCTGTCAGAGTTAACTGCGCGTGGGCGTGGGCTCTGGTAGCGACACCACCCTCCCTCTAATATTTAAAAGATCTGTGCTGGTCCTTCAGGGCTCCGAATCTAGTATTTATTTTCCTTGGCTCTGTCTGAAAAGGCCACATCGGATTTTTGTTTTTTTTCCCCCTGAAAGCTAGGCCCTCTGGGCTAAACACAACCACCTCTCAGCTCCAGAAATGGCTGATTTTCATCCTGCCTTCCCTACCAAATTATTTCTTAAATTGCTCTCCCCCTTGCTGGGGGCCCCGGCTTTTCTCCCCCGGGGAGAAGTTGGGGAGAAGCCTCAGGGTCTCCAGGCACACTTTGACCCAGGCGAGGGGGCGCTCGGGCGGCGGGGGGGCTGGGCCAGGCCGGGGGCGCCTCCCGCCCGCGCTGCCGAACGTGACCGGCCGCGCCTGGCCGCTCGCCGCCCGGGTCGGGCCTCTGGGGCCCCCCTCCCCCGGGCAGGGCCGCGGGAAGGGAAGGGAGCGCCAGGGAGGGAGGCCCCGGGCGCCCGGGCCCGCTCCCTCCTGCCGAGCCCCGCGGCCCGGCCCCTCTGGGATGGGCTGGAGGCGACGCGAGGAGGGGGCCGGGAGGGGAGGGAGCGTTCCCGCAAATCACATGATTTTCCCGCTTATATAAATCACAGCTTGTTTTTCTCCACCGGCTGCAGACTTAAAGGTGCAGTGTCTTCTTTCTCTCCCCGGGGCACCGGCTTCTGCCGGCCCCTGAGCTGCCACTGGAGGTGGCTTCACCCACGAGGGTGCCAGGGCTTAGGGTTTAGGGACTCCTCCCTCCCCCATCGCCACCCGGGGATGTGTCCTTTCAGCTGAAAACTAGGGAAGGACCTGGAAATTCGATCACCAAAGGAGCAGGCAGAGCCGGTTAGCGATGTCGGTCAGGGAGGGACCTCTCTGGAGACCAGAGGGTCCTGAGAGCCGCTGATGCCCTGGATGCCTGCGAGGGATCCTGAGCCGAGGTGTTAAGATGAAATTGGCTTGTGGGAGATCTGTGGTGTCCAAAATCAGACTTCCAAGGCTGATGCTTATTCTCACCAGCCCTGGCTATGCGTTTGAGGCCAACATGTGTGGGAAGAAAAAAATCAGCACAGGCATTAAGCCCCTACTAAGGACTAGGCATGTAGGGAGAAACCAAGACCTATTAGTCTTCATCTTCAAGTGGCTTATACAGTTTGGGTGATGAGATACAGACTTGGGAGAGATTGAATAGCTCTGGTCCATTTCAGTGCCTGTTCCAGGCTCAATAGAAGAGTTCCAGACGGTACCTAATTACTGCCCTTGAACAGTCCAGATAATGAGTCCTGCAGGCTGCCAGGGAGGACAGGAGGACAGGAGAGGGCAGGAGGGAGGAAGGGGACAGCCTGCGGGGGACCTGGAGGCCACAGGTTGGGCAGGAACGAAAGGAGCATGGTGTTGGGGAGGGGTGTTGTGCAGTGAGCAATCCTTTTGCCAAACCTAGGAAATGGGGGGTGGGGGTGCGGTCCCAGGCCTGAGAGCGCCCCCCCCCTTCCCCTCAGGGCCAGATGCAGGCAGCCTGGAGTGCAGGGCCCTGTGGATCTGATTTGACCGGGGCAGTGTGGGATCCAGCGATGGGACAGGGCAGGCAGGTGGTTTAATCATCTGACAGCAGTGCACAGCCTAAACTGGGAGCACCGCCGGAACCTACTGGAGGCTTCTGTAGAAAGGACGCAGACACGAGGTTCATAATGCTAGGATGTTAAGAGGAAAAGTAGAAATGAAAAGTGAGAGGTAGGAGATATTTTCAAGAAGGAATGGAGGTAATTTGGGGAGGAGAGAAATGATCAAAGGTGATGGCGATTTTGAGCTGGGGAGGCAGGGAGAAGGTGGAGAGGGTGTGTAAGCCGGTGGCGAGGAGCTCCTTATAGTTTGTAAGGACAGTGGGATCTTAACTGGGAACTGTGTGTGTGGGGGGGGGGGGGGGGGGGCTGGAAATCAGGACAGAGGGTCAGCACAGAGGAAATAACCCAAAGGGTGAAAGAGGTACTATGGATCTGAAAGGGAGCTAGCAGAAAGGGAGAAAGAAACAGAGCCAGGGAACACCCGCGTTTGGGAGGAGGAGGAGCCCGTGGTAAGGCTGTGGAGGGAATAAGCACTGTGGAAGCAGACTAACCTGCCTGAGTAGACATTCTGCCTGAACTAGGTTAAGTTGGTTTTTATACTCTCTGAACCTTAGTTTTCTGATATGTAAAATGGGGATAACGACACTTGCATTATACTTTGCTTGGATTAAAGGAAATACAGGAAGCAACTCACACACTACACAGTACTGGGCATGTAGCAAGTGCTTAATGCAAGTGTCCTTTCTCTCCACGCTCACTCGCTTCCCTCCTCACCCCCTCCCTCATTTCCTTGAAGTGGCAGGCACTTGAACACAGTATAAGTCTCCCTTTAAAATTTATAACTGAGCTGTTGCTGCTGTTTTTCTTCTTTTAACGCCCCCTTCAGCTCTTCCTCCTTCCCCCCTTCTCCTCCTTCTCCTCCTTCTGCTGCTGCTTCTCCTTTTCCTTCTAGAAGAAACACAGTCTTGCTTGCATGACTAATTATTTGAACCGGATATACCCTCCATTAATAAAGGAAGGAAATAATAAATTTGTTTCCTAAGGGCCTCTTAGCTGAAGGTGGCTATTACCTCATTTGATCTTGTCAGCGGCCCGGCAAGGTTCTGGAAGACAGGTGTGATCAGCCCCTCCCCCACCTACAGCTGAAGAATGGCTGTGGACAGTTTCCTTATGTTGGAGAACCACCTGTGTGTCACTACTGTCTATGTCAAAGATTTCCAAACTTATTTTTAGCTGCTTCTTTTTGGAAATAAATTTTACCTGGTGGTCAAATAGACACAAAAAACAGAGGTCTGCGTTCATTGGAGCAGGGAGGTTGTGAGTCTCAACTGCCTGGCTCTGCTCCCACTCCTGGCCCCCAGGCTAGCCTAGCAAATGGGACTTTGCTTCTAGGGTAACACCCAGAGCCTCTGTCTCTACACTAGTTTCTTTCTCTTCCTTTTTATCCACAAACGTCCTGACTTCAGAGGCCGGGCTGGAGCCCAAGAAGGCTTCGCGGACCCCTGGGTGTGCTCACCGTGTGAACCAAGCGTGGTCTCTGGTGGTCAGGCCAGCAGCCGGGCTCTGCCCGTGTTTCAGCGGCCGGTGGTGTGGACAGCTAGGCAGGACCTGCGCCGCTGCTCCAAGGCAGAGGGCCAGGTGTGCCGTCTTGTTTCGGGTCTGACACCAACAGCAGCACCCGATGTCACCAGGGCTTGGGAACCACCTTGGCTGGGGAATGCTGGCCTGCTCTGCCAATGTGCTTTGGGTTCTGTTGCCTCTTACTGAGTGTGTTTCTTGGAAAACAAACTCTTTGGGGTAAAATAAAAACCACTTTATGCATTTTAGAATGTTGATTTGAAATAAAGCAAATATTGGCGACATGCTCCGCAGATGGTTATGTAGAACGGTGAAAGAGCCACAAAGAGTTTACTCTACCTGCAGTACTAGTTACTGTCCTGTGCAAAGCAGCCAGACATCTTTAGGACTTGTTTCTTTGCGTGGTATCAATTCCCCCAAGAGAAAAGCATTAAAAAAATGATTAAGAGAATTTCATAGGATTTTTGTCTTTAAAATAAAATCTTGGTAGGGGCACCTGGGAGGCTCAGTCGGTTGGGCTTCGGCCCTCGGCTCAGGTCATGATCTCACGGTTTGTGGGTTCGAGCCCCGCTTCAGGCTCTGTGCTGATGGCTCGGAGCCTGGAGCCTGCTTCGTGTTTTGTGTCTCCTCTCTCTCTCTAACTCAAAAATGAATAAATGTTAAAATAATAAAAAAAATAAAATCTTGGTAAACCAGCATCCTAATCTTATGTTATTTATTTTTTCCACTGATTTATGTATTCACAATGTCAAGATAATACACAATAATGGTAAGAACAGAAATGCAAATCATTCTGAAGGGTATAAAATGGAAAGTAGAAGTCCCTTCTCATTACGCATTCTTATTCCCCTGAGATGGCTGGAGTTAATGGTTTCTCGTGACCCCGAGCTTTTCTGTTATACATATATGTACGCGTGCGCACATCTAACCTAATATTTTTCCACAAATAGTCTAGTCCTATGATTTTATTCCACTTAAATATATATCTTGACACATTCTTTTTTTAAATTTTTTAAAAATTTATTTTTGAGAGAGAGAGAGAGAGAGAGACAGTGTGAGCAGGGGAGGATCAGAGAGAGAGGGAGACTCAGAATCTGAAGACAGGCTCCAGGCTCTGAGCTATCAGCACAGAGCCTGACGCGGGGCTCAAACCCATGAACTGTGAGATCATGACCTGAGCCAAAGCTGGATGGACGCTTAACTGACTGAGCCACCCAGGCACCCCTATCTCATTCTTTTTAATGAGTGTCTAGCTCTGGTGTTTCATTGAATATCGTATACAATATTCCCATATTATATTGCTTCCATTTTTTCCCCTTATAAGCTGACCCAAAAGCATCTTTGTATATACTGTTGCACACTTGTGCATATACTAATAAATATGTAAGGTAAACTCCTAGCAGTGGAATTAGATGAAAGTATATAGACATTAAAGTAAAAAAAAATTTTTTTAAGTTTATTTATTTTGAGAGAGAGAGAGAGAGAGAGAGAGAGAGAGAGAGAGAACCAGTGGGGGAAGTGCAGAGAGAGAGAGGGAGACAGAAGATCTGAAGCAGGCTCTATGCTGACAGCAGAGAGCCCGATGTGGGGCTCAAACTCATGAACTTTGAGATCATGGCCTGAGCCAAAGTCGGATGCTTAATAGACTGAGCCACCCAGGGGCCCCTAGACATTACACTTTCAAAAATTTTATTCTGCACTCCTTAAAGCACACACAAATAAAAAGACATAAGGCATAAAAACAGCTTCAGCATTATTAACCCGGGTAAATGCTCCTTTGCACAACACTGACCCCCATTTCACCTAAAGGATGCCAGGATCCTGAATTTGATATTTATCATTCTCATGCAATGATTTGAATGTGTTTGCATTTTACATCAATGGTCCTGTGCCAGATGTATTCTGCGGAGACTTGCATTTCCCCCTCAGTATTATATTCCTGACATTCTTTCATGTAGATATCATTTCTGAGTTAATTTCTTTCCAGTACTGAATAACTTCAGATTATATGAATATTCCACTACTTAGGTATTCATTTTCTGGCTAATGGATATTAAGGTTGTATCCGTTTTTTCTGTTACAATGTCGCTAAGAACTTTTTTTTTAAGATTTTATTTTTAAGTAATCTCTACACCCAACAGGGGGCTCGAACTCACAACCCCGAGATCAAGAGTCACATGCTCTTCTGCCGGAGCCAGCTGGGTGCCCCTGCTATGAACATTCTTGTGTGTATCCCTCTGTTGTAAGCATGTAGGGATTTCTCCAGGGTATTTATTTGCCTAAGAGGGAATGACTGGTTCTTGGAATAGGAATAGGGGCAGAGGGAGAATCTTTGATAATTCTAGAAGTTGTTCTCCAAAGTGGTTTTATTTATTTATTTTTTTACTGATAATTCATTTTATTTTTCAAAAGTGGTTTTACACTCTTAACCTGCCTTAAGTTACTCCACATGCCCGCCAACACTTGGTATTGTCCCAATTGCCTTTTCACCTTATAAACGGGTGACTTTTGATTGAAGTTGACTTAATGTAAGTGAATTTTGCATTTAAATTTTCAATATATGTTTTTTAAATGTTCATTTATTTGGAGAAATAGCGAGCATGTGAGCTGGGGAGGGGCAGAGAGAGACGGAGAGAATCTCAAGCAGGCTTAGCACTGTCAGTGTGTGGAGCCCGATGTGGGGCTCGAGCCCAGAAACCATGAGATCACGACCTGAGCTGATGTTGGATGCTTAACCGACTGAGCCTTCAAGGCCTCTAAATTTTCAGTATTGTTAATTGCCCAGTTTATACTTCTGTTGATAGTGTGTTTCTCCATGCTTCTGCTGACGCTGGATGTTACTGGTTTAACTTTTTGTTAATCTGATAGGTGAAAATAGTGTCTCTTTTTTGTTTGTTGTTTGGTTAGTTGATTCTCTCTTTTCATTTTTCTTTGGTGCCTCATTGTTTGGATATCTTAATTATGAATAAGCCTATTTTTACAGGGTTACTGGCTTTTTGCATTCTTTTGTTGGTTTTATTCTTCTTTATTTTGCTATTGGGTAGTTTGCTTTTTCTTCATTGACTTTCCTAATTGATTCGTAGAAGTTTCTGAATGTTAAAGAAATTTGCCTCTGTTCTGCCAAGTGTATGACTATATGCCATACGTATGTCACTTACCTGCAGCCCATTGAGGACAGGATTAGGGAAACCTTGGCCCGTATAACATATCCCCTTTGGCTTTTGAACACTTGGTCATACTGAGCAATAAAGTAAAAAGCTGTTTTTGGAGACTTCGTGCAGGCTGTGGGTGGCCAGTGCAGTTCTGTGTTAGGTAGGGGGTGCTGACGGAGAGAATGTGCGCGTGCACAGGGGGTGTCCACCTGAGGTTGAAGCATAGTGAAAATGGAGACTGGAGAGGAAGTCAGGGCAGTTGTGGTGTGGCCTGTAGTTCTTTCCGGTCTTCTTTCTTTCTTTCTTTCCTTCCTTCCTTCTTTCAAGAGTAAGAGAGAGTGAGGAAGCACAAGTGAGGGAGGGGCAGACAGAAAGGGAGAGAGAATCCCAAGCAGGGTCCAAGCCCAGCACAGAGCCCAAGTTGGGCTCAATCCTACAACTGTGAGATCATGACCTGAGCTGAAGTCAAGAGTCAGATGCTTAAATGACTGAGCCACTCAGGAGCCCCTCTAGTCTTGTTTCTTAAGTTGAATGTTCATAATGCCCGGATGAGTAAGTCTGAGGTGTCTTGGGTAGTGTGGCTCCTCTTGGCTTCTCCTACTTGGGGAAAGTAGGGGAATTGAATAGTTCTGAGGGTCTAGCATATGCGAGGCTCAGTCCCCGGGGAAACATTATTAGGTGGGGGGAAAGGAAGCTCCAGAAGGCTACCTTGCTTAGGTCACACAGCTGTAAGTGGCCAAGCTGGAACTCAGCTCAGCACTAGCTCGCGCTTGTCCAGCTCTGCAGATATGAATTGTTCTACCATGATTAGGCTCAATTAGGGGAGGACTTGGTTTTTATAAAGAGATTTGTCAGAACCTTCTAACGAGAGAATAAAATTAGGACATATTTTAAATAGATTGCCATCTCAACAGTGAAATGTCACATTTCTATGTTTTAAGGTTAGTAATTGGCTTAAGTAGTCTTTCCAGGAGAACACAGGTAAATGAACAGTAATTATAATTGGACTCTATTGAAAAACAGCAATAGTCCTTAATAGTCCTATTCACTCCTGAAAGATGTTCAACATAGAAACCAGCCAGGATCCTGTCCCCTTTGCCTCATATTTGGTACAATACGAAACTTTCTCTTCACTGATTTGTTCATTCAACAACTACTTACTAAATGCCTACTTTGTGCCATTTTGCTAAGAGCTGAGAGAATGAACAGAATAGAGCAGGTCCTACCCTCATGGAGCCTAAGGTCTAGTGGAGACTCTAAGGTCTAGTAAAAAACCAAATGACATGCTAACTGTCTCAAGTGTTGTGAACGACACATATAGGGACTGTGACCGAGTAATATGGGGGCTGGCATTAGATGGGGGGGGGGGGGGTCAGGGAATGTCACACACATTTTGTGGATGATTGGGCTCTAACATTTATTTTTTGGTTAAAAACATCTATAATCAGCCTCCCTATAAACAGTTTCCTTTTAGCACAGGAAAAACAGCAATAGTTTAGGAAGAAGAAAAGCCGGGCATGGAATCATTTCTTCCGGGGGCTACACAATTAAAACAATTACGAAACGCCCTGGAAAGCCTCTCCTGTTCGGTTCTCCTGAGTGAAAGCACCACGTACCCTTAATGCAGTCTTTTCATACTGTCTGGGTGTGAATCAGGATTTTTACTGGAAATTTCTTACTTGCAGTAAATAATAACCACTCATCTTTAATGGGAGGACCTGAAAGCATTTATGGAGAACATAAATCCCGGCAGTCTGTCCAGAACGGTTTGGGGGATTTGCTTTCTGCATCCTGCCTGCTGCCTATCTGCCCGAGTGCCAGTCCACAAGGGCCCAGGTAGCAGGACTGGGCCTCAGTGTTTTCTTGGCCCCGCCAAACTGCCTCCTGTAAGGACTGTCTTCATCCACAAACACTCTCGTTTTGGTTGTTTGCACCATGATGACGACGCCAGGCTTTCAAGAATATGATCTGATGATCATGGTTAGGATCCACACCCAACTAACGTAGCTTAGTTAGGTTTTTTGTTTTTTGCTTTTAATTATATTATTTTCTTAACAAAAACACCATTAACACACCTAAAAAATTAATGATAATTCTTTGGATTCACCTAAATCCTCAATCCACAGTCAAATCACTGGTTATTTTATTGGCCGTGAAGAGGACCTCCCTACCATTAAAAAAAAAATTCTTAGCAGTGCTAAAAAATCCTTTTTTTTCCCTGTATTTCCTCCTTCTAAGCAAAGTAACATATAGCTCTAGACAATTTCCAGGTTTTTGGCTACTCACCCGTGGGTGCGATTTTACTTTTCAAGAAGAGGGAATAAAGGAAAACGGATCAAATTAAAGTGCACCTGATCCAAATTAAATCTTTGCTTCCATTAAACTGGTGTTTGGGGTCCATCTGGTGGCCAAAAGGTTTTAACACAAATCGGGTCTTCCGTTGCGCTCTCGTGGCCAGAGGTGGTATGACACCCTAGGAATCCTTTCCCCGCCTTGTTTAGGATTATAGAAATAAAGATATAGATCAGGAAGGAAGGAAGTTAACAGTTTACTTAACATTCGGAGGTAGATAGGGCTCAGAGGTGAATTAGTAGTACCGGCCCTGGCATGGGATCTGTGCTTGCCGCTTGCTGCCTGCAGAAAACCCAAGTTTACAATTTTGTGTGAAATGGGGTGTGAATATAGAACATATTCTCAATGATTAATTTTTGATCTTTAGCCTGTGCCTGAATCACAGAATTTTAAAGCTGGATAATATTTTAGAAGTGATCAACAAAATTTTATTTAATTTTTACTATCAGCCTCTCTACTAGTGCTGTTAGGGACTGAAGATGTATTGTATAAGCCTTGTCCTTAAGGGTTACAAGTGTCATGGTAAAGACAGTAAGGAAACAAGTAAATGCCATCGAGTGTGCAGTGACAGTGGAAGAGCACGCATGCTCTGAGGACAGAGATGCAAATGGTCCCCTCTGCCTGGAGGTCAGTGAGGGCATGAAAGGCAGGAAGTAGTGCCTGATCCTGCAGACTAGGGAGTTTTTCAGGGAGGCTGGGAGATAGAAGAGGGAGGCCCAGGCAGTTGGAAAGCCCCTGCAGGAAGGTGGGATTGTACTGGGTACCCAGCCGCTGCACATATGCTTGTAGCATATGGTGTGAGGTGCAGAGTAGTTGCCCCATAAACCCTTGAATGAACGAACGAATGAATGAATGAATGATGGTGGGGGGGTGGTAAGAGACGAAGGTGAAGAGGTAATGCGGTGGGCAGATATATATTAACACGAAGGAATGTGAATGTTATGCTGTAAGAGATGACGGAAGGTAAGGTGGAGGGAGGGCCTCTGAAGGTTTTAAGCAGCAGAGTTACAGGATCAGATTTATGTTCTTAAAGTAATTTGAGTGGCAGCGCCAAGGAGGCAGAAAACTAATTAGCAGGCTACTATAATAATTCAGTGAACAATGATGAATGCCCAAGACAGTGGAAATGGGAACAGTGAGGAAGGAACGGGTTTGAGTACTAGTTATTATTTCTATTTTTTATTTATTCCAGTTTTATTGCAATATAATTGACCTATAACTTGTATTAAGGTGTACAACATAATGATTTGGTATATGTAGATGTGAAATAGTTACCACGAGAAGTCTAGTTAACATCCATCACCTCTCATGGTTACACATTTTTTTTCTTGTGATAATAACTTTTAAGATCTACCCTCTTAGCAACTTTCAAATATACGGCACAGTACTGTTAACTACAATCACACTGTGCATTATACCCCCCAGAACTCATTTATCTTACAACTGGAAATTGGTACCTTTTGGTCACCTTTACCAGATCCCCCCACCCCTCATCCTTGCAACTCTGGCAACCACCAATCTGATCTTTGCTTTTAGGAATTTTTTTTTTTAAGATTCCACATATAAGTGAGATTACATGCTATTTGTCTTTCTCTATCTGACTTAGTATATAATGCTCTCAGGGTCCATCCATGTTGTCGCAAATAACAGCATTGCCTTCTTTTTATGGCTACATTATATTCCACTTTCTGTGTGTGTGTGTGTGTGTGTGTGTGTGTGTGTGTGTGTGTATCACAATTTCTTTATCCATCTATCCATCTACAACACTTAGGCCGTTCCCATGTCTTGGCTATTGAGAATAATGTTGCAATGATCATGGGGGTGCAGATGTTTCTTTGAGATCATGATTTCGTTTCCTTCAGATATATACCCAGAAGTTAAATTGCTGGGTCACATGGTAGTTCTATTTTTAATTTTTTGAGGAACGTCCACACTGTTTTCCACAGTGGCTGCACCACTTTACACTCTTGTCAGCAGTGCACAAGTGTTCCCTTTATTCTATCTACATCCACACTGACACTTGCTAGCACTTGTCTTTTGATGATGGCTGTTCTAACAAGTGTGAGGTGATACCTCATTGTGGTTTTGATTTGCATTTTCCTGATTAGTGATGTTGATCATCTTTTCATGTACCTGTTGGCCATTCATATATCTTCCCTGGAAAAATGTCTATTCAGTTTCCCTGACCTTTTTAATAAAAAACTTCCTTCCTCCTTCCCTCTCTCCCTCCCTCCCTTCCTTTTTTCTTTCTTTCTTTCTTTCTTTCTTTCTTTCTTTCTTTCTTTCTTTCTTTCTCTCTTCTCTTTGCTATTCCATTGTATGAACTCTTTATATATTTTGGATATCAACTCCTTATTAGATATATGGTTTGCAGATATTTTCTCACATTCCATAGGATGCCTTTTTATTTTATTGATGGTTTTCTTTGTAGACGTTTTTTAGTTTGATGTAGTCCCATTTGGATTATTTTTGCTTTTTATGTTCTTGCTTTTGTCATAAAATCCAAAGAAATCATTGCCAAAACTAATGCCAATGCTTTACTTTACAAGTTTTGTAGTTTCAGGTTTTACACACAAGTTTTTAACCCATTTTGAATTGATTTTTGGGTATAGTAAAAAAATAGGGGTCCATTTTCATTCTTTGGGATTTGGCTGTCCAGTTTTCTCAACACCATTAATTTTTTTTAAAGTTTACTTATTTGAGAGAGAGAGAGAGAAAGCAGAGGAGTGGCAGAGAAACAGGGAGAGAGAATCCTAAGCTGACTCTGCTCTGTCAGAAGAGAGCCTGTCATGGGGCTTGAACTCACAAAGTGTGACATCATGACTTGAGTCAAAATCAAGATTGAGATGCCAAATGGACTGAGTTGTCTGGGTGCCCTTCAACACCATTTATTGAAGAGACTGTCCTTTCCCCATTGTATAGTCTTGGTTCTTTTGTCATCAATTACTTGACCATGTAGGCATGACTTTATTTCTGGATTCTCTATTCTGTTGCATTGATCTATGTGTCTGTTTTTATGCCAATACTATACTGTTTTGATCACTATGTACTTTATACTATGTCTTGAAACCAGGAAGTATGATGCCTTCAGCTTTGTTCTTCCTTTTCAAGATTGCTTTGGCTATTCAGGGTCTTCTGTGGTTCCATACAAATTTTTGGATTATTTTTCTATTTCTGTGAAAAATACTGTTGAAATTTTGATAGGGGTTGCATTGAATCTGTAGATTGCTTTGGGTAGTATGGATATTTTAACAATATTCTTTGATTCCATAAGCACAGAATATCTTTCCATTTATTTGTGTCTTCTTCAATTTCTTTCATTGGTGTCTATAGCTTTCAGCATATAGATCTTTAATCTTTTTGATTAAATTTATATATAGGTATTTTGTTCTTTTTGATGCAGTTATAAGTGGGATTCTTAATTTCTCTTTCTTTCAGTTTATTAGTGTAAAGAAACACAACTGATTTTTGTATATTGATTTTGTATTCTGCCACTTTACTGAATTTATTAGTTCTAAGAGTTTTTTTTTGGTAGAGACTTTAGGGTTTTCTATATAGAAAATCATGTCAACTTCAAATACAGTTTTACTTCTTCCTTTCTGTTTTGGATGCCTTTTATTTCTTTTTCTTGCTTAATTGCTCTGGCTAGGACTTCCAGTACTATGCTGAATAAAAGTGGCAAGAGGGGCATCTTTGTCTAGTTCCTTATCTTAGAGGAAAAGGTTTTAGCTTTTCACCATTGTGCATAATGTTAGCTGTGGGCTTGTCATAGATAGTCTTTATTATCTTGAAGTTTACTACCTCTGTACCCACTTGGTTATGAGTTTTTATCATGAATAAAGCTTTTATTTGAATTTTGCCAAATGCCTTTTCTGGATCTATTGAGATGATCATATGATTTTTATCCTTCATTTTGTTAACGTCATGTATCACATCGATTGGTTAACAGATGTTGAATCATTCTTGTCTCCCTGGAATAATCCCACTTGGTCATAGCACATGATCCTTTTAAAGGGCTGAATTTGGTTTGATAATGTTTTGTTGAGGATATTGGCATCTATGCTCATCAGGAAGATAGACCTATAATTTTCTTTTCTTGTAGTGCCCTTATCTCTTTTTGGTATCAAGGTAATTCTTGCTTCATAAAATGAGTTTAGAAGTGTTCCCTTCTCTTCTGTTTTTGGGAAGAGTTTGAGAAGGATTGGTTTTTATTCTTTGCTAGAATTCACCAGTGAACTCATCTGGTCCTGGACTTTTTAAAAAACTGTTTTCTTAAAGTTTATTTATTTTGAGAGAGAGAGAGAGCAAGTGCACAAGCTCTCTCAGAGAGAGAGAGAGAGAGAGAGGGAGAGAGGGAGAGAAAATCCCAAGCAGGCCCTGTGCTATCAGTGTAGAACCTGACTCAGGGCTTGATCTCATAAACTGTGAGATCATGACCTGAGCAGAAACCAAGAGTCAGACACTTAACCAACTGAGTCATCCAGGTGCCTCCGGCCTGGACTTTTGTTTGTTGGGAGGTTTTTGATGACTGATTCAATCTTCCTACTAACAATTGGTCTGTTCAGATTTTCTCTTAATGATTTAGTCTTGGAAAGTTGTATTTTTTTTTTAGTAATTTACCCATTTCTTATAGGTTGTCCAATTAGCATATAATTGCTCAGAGTAGTCTTTTATGAGTGTTTATTATTTAAGATATAGAATTGGTAGAGGAAATGAGAGAAAGGGATTAATCTAGGATGGCAACCCAGGGTTTTAGCTTGCAGTCTGGGTGAAGCGGATTTTGAGAGAAGGGTAAAGAACCATAGTGGAGTCTGTGGGACTTCCAGTTGGATGTCAAGCAGGCATATGTATATATGAGTTTGGATTTAGGATCACAAGACTGAATGAAAGTAACCCAGAGAGTATGTGGAAGATTGTGTGATTGAGAGAGCTAAGGACTCTGGTGAGCAGTGGGGTATTGGGGAGGGGGCAGAAGAGAAGCTAGGCAAGAAGTAGAAGGGAAACTACCAGGGGGACATGGGATGGAGGATAAGGGAAGGGGCCAGCAAACTGTGGGCTGGAGTCTACTGTAACAGGGTCAGAAGCTTGGACTGGCTGGATGTTTTTTTTTAATGACTTTGTGTTTTCTTGCCTGAGTGTTTGTTTATTTACTCAATGCTCTTCTTAGTATTTAGTGAAGGTTTTCCTTGCAAGAGCTACATCCCCAGAGTCTGTTTCCGTAAACAGAGGCTGGCTGCAGTTGTAGTGGAAATGGGCCCCCACTGACAGGCTCTCACTTCCAACCTGGCTCACTACTGTGATCTCACTGGAGTGGCTAACACAGTTCTGATGGCTTTGTCTTATCACAATTGTTTGTTGTCCCTTTTCTTCATCTTCTTCTCCTCAGCTCTCAGCTACCTACATAGTAATTCGCTAGCCTGGCACTCAGGGCCCTAAAATATGATCCCAACTTCTCTTTCAGCTTTATCTGTCAGAACTCACACACTCACTTCCACTAAGCCAGACTCAGACACATTGAAACACATTTCCCCTCCTTCTGTATTGCCACCAGAATTCTTTCCATCCTTTAACGTCAAGATTGACCAGTCCTTCATTCAACTTTCCCTATTTTTTCAAGCCCAGACAAACTGCTTTACTTTTCTGAGCTTGTACAGCACTTAATATATACTCTGTTCTTTTGCAGTGATTTTATTTTATTTTTTTTTGAGAGAAAGAGAGACAGTGTGAGCTAGGGAGGATCAGAGAGAGAGGGAGACATAGAATCCAAAGACAGGCTCCAGGCTCTGAGCTAGCGGTCAGCACAGAGCCCGATGTGGGGCTCGAACCCATGAACTGTGAGATCATGACCTGAGCTGAAGTCGGACACTTAACCAACTGAGCCACCCAGGCGCCTCCAGAATACTTTCTTCTGATATATTTTAAGGCAATTTCCCAGAATTTCACATAGAAATCCTTTCTGATTGCCATCTGGCTTCACCTACCCTCCAAGATCCTTCTACATCTCCCAGCAGCTCCCAGAGGCCTGCAGGTAAGGGGTCCTGAGCCTGCAGCTTTGTTAGCCTCCCTGTGAATCACCTTTGGAGGTGACTATAGTGTGTGTTGAAGGATGGGGTAGAGATCAGAGTTGAGATAGAAGGACCAAAAGAAGGATATGGATTCTACACACTACCTGATGAAAAAAATGAAGGGAGTGGGGACAGAATGTGGGGAGAAATGATGTTTTATATTTCAGATCTTATTTAAAAAATGCCCCACATCAAAACCACCATATTTAAAATGTGGTGTCCCCCTTTCCACCATGGTGGACCCTAGCTGAGGAGTAGGTGTTGTGCTGAAAAGCCCTTGACATCTTGTCTCCAGAGTCAAGGGCGTGGTTTAAGGAAGGGGATATCTGGCAATTCTGAATTTTGAAAATGAAACAGTCTATCAGCAACAGTTTCACTGCTTTCATTTTCTTTATTGCAACCACCCACAGAAAAAATGGTTGTGCGCTTGTGAGAAAGAGAGGAAGGGGAGAGGGAGAGAGAGGGAGCTTGTAAGGAAAGTCACGGTTCACTATCTGAATAGCTTTTTTCCCCCAAAACTTTTCAGATTGGCTGATAAATCTTGTTTTAAACTAAATATAAAAAATAATCTGTACCGGTGGGGACAATTATTCCCAATACCCTTTTCTGTTTAGTTATTTCTCTAAAAGCCAGGGATGCTATGAGGAAATATCAAGGGCAGATTTCCTTTGTTAAGGAGACAGCTGAAGATGGTCTAGGCCAAGAAAGCTGGACTTTTCCCTCTTAGTGCAGCCTCCTTCCCTGGTTGTCTGTAAATTTAATGACAGGCAGACAGACATTCCCTTGAAGACTGCGAACTAGCTGGCATTGAAGGTCTGGCACAAAGGATGAATCTCATAGAAGGGAGAGGGATGAATGATAGTCCCCATGATACAACCCAGTGAATGGAGTTGACTGATGATGATCAGAAACAGAAGGCATGTGTGAGCGGATATAATAAGCCTTGGGAATAGCTTGCTTGCAATTCACGGAAATTTAGTAACAATTTTTCTGTAAGTTTTAATAAATTTTACAAATATATACATTTATATATAAATATTTTAATATAATTAGAGAAGGGTTATTATTTATCAGTCTTTCACAATTTAGAGTGATTTATTAGATCCTTTCCAGATGGTAACTGTAGAACTTAATTTTTTTTAAAAAGGAGGATGGGATGCCTGGGTGACTCAGTCGGTTGGGCGTCGGCTTCGGCTCAGGTCATGATCTCACGGTTCATGGGTTCGAGCCCCGTGTTGGTCTCTGTGCTGACAGCTCAGAGCCTGGAGCCTGCTTCAGATTCTGTGTCTCTCTTTCTCTCTGACCCTCCCCTGCTCACGCTGTCTCTGTCTCTCAAAACTAAATAAACATAAAAAAATATATGTATAAAAGGAGGAAAGGTAGTGACATGGAGGTAGAGTCTGGTCTGAGGAGTGGAAGTGTGGTGCTGTTGGAGCCCAAGTATGTTGAGTCTTTAAGTGGGGGGATTGGGTGGCACTTCACTAACGAGTAGCTGAAGGAAGGCTGAGGAAGCTGTCGAGGACAGCTACGGCCTCACAAACTTTTTGCTGAGAGACATGTCCCATAGGGGCTGGTCACCAGTCTCACCTCAGTGCTCGGAATGGAGCAAGTAGCAGATATGTGGGTGGAAAGGTGTGGTGGGCACAATAGTAGCCCCCTCATCCCGGGCATCTGTGAATATGATAAAGTATATAGTAAAAAAGACTTTGCAGAGGGAATTAAAGTTATGAGCCTTAAAATAAGGAGATCATCCTGGATTATCCCCATGTACCTAATATAATCACATCATAATCACATGAGCCTTTAAAAGTGGAAGAGAAAGGCAGGAAAATGAGTCAGGGGGATGTGACTGAAGAAGAGGCAGGGGAGACTTAAAGCTTGAGCAGGCCTCAAACCTTGGGTTTGAAGACAGAGGAAGGGGGCCATGAGCCAAGGAATGTGGGCAGCCTCTAGAGTGGGGACCAGCACTCAGAGGACAGCCAGCAACGAAATGAGGACCTTGATGCTACAACTGCAAGAAACCGAATTGTCCCAACAGCCTGAATGAACAAGGAAACACATTGCCCCTGGAGCCTCCAGAAAGGAAGGAAGCCCTGCCTGTACCTTGATTTTAGTCTGGTCAAAGAGACCCTGTCGAACTTCTGATCTACAGAGCTGTAAGATCATCGATCAGTTTTAAGCCACTAAGTTTACGGTAATTTGTTACTGCAGCAGGTAGGGCACTATTTAATTTCTTTTGTCAGTGGTCCCTCAGTTTTTGACAGTCATGGCCCACCTCCTCCACCTTTTGAGAACCTGATGAAAGCTACAGATCAATCTAGAAGAATTCATGTACACACGCAACTGAATACAATTTCTAGCGGTTCATGAAGGCACCAAAAGCACATCTTGTGGACCCAGGTTAAACACCCTGGCGGATGGTAATGCTCAGAGGAGCCGAGCAGGGAAAGAGGAGGCTTCCTAGTGATAGTCTGGTCATCTCCCACCACAGGCGGTCACGGTAGCCAGGAGAGCACTTAGCTGGGTTGAACTAATTCAGTTTTAGTGATAGGAATTTCCTAGATAGTGAGGCTGAACGGCAATCATTTCAGCCTGATCTTCTACTGACGGACTCCTTGGAGTGAGGCCACACCGCTGAGCGTGGCCGCCACTCTCTACCAGACAGCTACTGATACCTAGTGATTTGAGGGTCCCTCCAAAAATCAAAATGTGGAAGTCACTAAGAGTGGGTACTGATTTTACTCCCCAGAGAACGTGCACAGGAAAAAAACCCCTCCCACATTCCTTAGTAAATTAAATTTACAACAAGTTAGTGACAATCTTGTCTTGGAGAGGATCAACGTTATATAGACTTCTCATTTGTTTAGAGCGGTCTTGTCCAAGAGGAATATAATGTGAGCCACTTGGAAATTCTAATAGCCACATCCAAAAACGTAAACGGAAAAGGTGAAATTAATTTTAACAATATATTTTGTATAATCTAATATATCTAAAATATCATTATTTCAACATGCAATCGATATATAAATGCCAATGACATATGTTCCATTCTTTTTTTTTTTTTTGTCAAATTAAGTCTCAGAAATCTAGAGTGGGAGTACACTTACAGCACATTCTCAATTTGTACTAGTCACATTTCAGGTTCTTCGTGGCCACACATGACTAGTGGTGACCATCTTAGTACAGTTTAGAGAGAATAAGGAAGCATTGAAGTAGAATTTCTGAAGCATACACATTATTTGATTACACATATACACACATATATGAAAAAAGCCTCCAAGGCTCTTATTATGTAGAAGAATGATTGTCACTCACTATTACCTTTGATCACATATACAGCGACACCATTGGCAATAATGTACGAAGGAAGAAAAAGAATACCTTAAGATTATTTTTTCAGCAGATCGTAATCTGGTTGACCTAAAGAAATATGTGACTTTCTCTCTATATAAAAGGCTTTTAATATATATCTGTTTATTTTTTCCTATTAAAAAGAGAATTTTCATATTGGAAAAGACTTTTAAAATCATTTATTTTATTTTTTATTTTAATTAAAAATTTTTTTTCATGTTTATTTTTGAGAGAAAAGAGAGACAGAACATGAGTGGGGAGGGGCAGAGAGAGAGGGACATAGACTCAGAAGCAGGCTCCAGGCTCTGAGCTGTCAGCACAGAGCCCGATGCGGGGCTTGAACTCACTAACCATGAGATCATGACCTGTGCTGAAGTTGGACTCTTAACCAACTGAGTTAAGTTCAGGTGCCCCTGGAATTGTTTATTTTTTAAAGTGAGGAAGCACAGGTTAGAAGATGGATAGAAAACAAACAATAAAGATACCTTCCTGGCTTTCCTTACATGGGGTTTTTATGTATTCGTTATTATTTATTGAACCACTAATGTGTCAGATACTAAAACCTTCATTATTAATTCTACAATTCTACAAAGTAGATCTTATTTTCCCCATTTACAGATGAGGAAACTGAGACCTAGAAGTCTCATAATAATGTGTCAAGGTCATAAAGCTCATTAATACAGAGCTAAGAGTCAAACCTACCCTTTTATAGTCCAAAGCCTGTGCTGTTTCTAATATGCCACGCGGCCGTGTCAGGCTGGGGAAGGAGAGGACTATACGGACTCGTTGAAGTACTTGTGGGTGATCAGCAAAGTGGCCAAGGGAAGGAGGGTGAAGGGTAAGAGAGGAAGAGCAAAGGAAAGACAGCAGAGATGTGGTGTAAGTGGGGAAATGTGGTCAGATGAAGTGTTCGTAGGGTGGTTTTTTCCACCCTCCACAAGTTGATGGCTCAGAGGCCTGACGGGCAGCCGGGCAGGTGGGCTTGGCGGAGGTGGAAGAGGAAGACATTGGTGAGTTGCTTGACTCCTTTAAAGAGAGGCTGTGCTATACGGCTGGTTACACAGTCTTGGCCCATTGACAGAGATGCTTTTTCCTGCCTGGGATTCTGAGGATGGTAAGAACAAAGTGAGGGCTAACGGCAGGTGCCCTCTATTCATACAACATGCTTGAGCTTCTGGTATCTCCTGTCTTCTCCTGGCGTACATCTCTTGGTGACGTTTAGTTTCATACCCAGAGGTTTAGCCTTTCCTTGTTTCTTTGTGCTAAAGTTAACAACGGCAGAAAATTATTTTCTTACGGGATGAAAATATGTGAATTAAACAAAGATACACTTTGCGGGGAAGAGAAACACAACACCAGGCTTTGAGACAATGATAACGACAGAGGTGAACGGGTATAAATGTGGTTATCCTCAGGGCATCCTCAGTTCTGCCGTCGCCTGCTCCTGGGTGACAGTCAGACTAGTGACAGGCTTTAGGGATGCACCATGCTTTTTTTCAGGTTCCCAAACACATTGTTTTAAAGCATCGCTGCCACACACACACACACACACACACACACACACACACACACACGGGGGTCAGGGGGCAGCAAAGTCTAGATAAAAAATCCACATAATGAAAACCATAAACGTGAAGGGTGCATATAGTTCTATGGACTTCCACCTAAAATTATTTTGGGAAAAGCATTAATTTTAGTAAATATAGATGGACATGAGTGATGGTTCTGACCATATTTTTTAAAAATATAATTTATTGTCAAATTGGCTAACGCACAGTGTGTAATGTGTGCTCTTAGGTTTTGGGGTATGTTCTTGTGGTTCATCACTTACATACAACACCCAGTGCTCATCCCAACAAGTGACCTCCTCAATGCCCATCAACCCATTTTCCCCTCCCCCACGCTCCCTCCCCTGACTATATATATATTTTTAAAATGAATATTACCAGTGGTTTAGAAGATACTGTGAGCTCTGTCAGTTGGGTTGTGGAAAAACAGGCATTCTCATCTCTTGCTGGAATGAATGCAAAATGATATAATCCCTGTAGAAGAGAATTAGGCAATATTTAAGAAAACTACTTATGAATTTACCCTTTTACCAAGTTCTGCAGGAATTTATCCTGAAGAAATAGCTCCAATAATACAAAACTACACATGTGGATTATATATTGCAATATATTTGTAACTGAAAAATGTTGGAGATTATCTAAATCTGCATACATAGAAGACTGAGTACACATAATAGTGTACACATAATAAAGTACTAGGCAGGTTTTATGGAGTAATTTTCAAGATTTACTGCTCAGTATAAAAAGCAAAGAGGAAAAGAAAATATATATTGTATGCTACTTTCTTTCTGGGTAAGAAATAAGGAGAAATGATATACATATGTCTGCTCATTTTTTACGAAAATACACATTGGAAAAATAAACCAGAAACCAATGACACTTGCCTACAGGGGAGAGGGGACAGAGTGGAAGGGATACAGGAGAGAATGACACTTCTCTGGATAAGCATTTGTGTATGCTTTGACTTTTGGAGAGACCAGAGCTGAAGAGTGGCCTGGGCGGCTCAGTCAGTAAAGTCTCTGACTTCGGCTCAGGTCATGATCTCATAGTATGAGGGCTCAAGCCCCGTGTTGGGTTCTGTGCTGACAGCTCAGAGCCCGGAACCTGCTTCAGATTCTGTTTCCCTCGCTCTCTGCCCCTCCCCCGCTCATGCTCTGTCTCTCAAAAATAAACATTAAGAAAAAAAAAAAAGAGTAGCTCTAGATTTACGCAGAAATGTGTGGGCCTTCGCTCGATGTTTGGCCTCAGTGTGACTGAGTGATACCTTACACTTTTCTGTGTCCAACTAGTCAGCCTAGAGATTGGGTGCTCTTGAGTCAGGAATATGCTTCTATCAGTTGTGATGCTCAGAGCTGAAAGTAATAGAAAATCCAGTTCAAAATCATTTAAACATCTGTTATCTTACGTAACAATAAGACAATAATGGCAGTTATCACAGCTGACCTAAACTGATCAAGATTGATCCTCTTAAGGCGAAGGAGGAGGTGTAATAATGCATTTGGACACATTAACTTAAATTTTTTTCATTAGAAAAGGAAGAAGGGAAAGGGGGATTGATATTGGATAGGTTGCCACATTCCCTGGCCCAATCAGTGATCATGTTGGTAGGTAGTTACATGGTCTAGTAAATGGTCTTTTAGGGAAAGAAAAATCTGTATGCAAAACAAATTCCCTCAGAAGATGTGGGCTGTCAGGTAATTCTTGGCATCTCTCAGATGTTAATTTTGCCACATCTCAACTAGTGACAAAGGTAATTATCTGAAGGGTACATTATTGTGTTGATTTCAAAATAAATAATAATTTTTTTGTTCAATTATACAAATATATGATGTTTGTGAAAAATTTAAACCACAAACTAAGAAAATAATTGCAATTGTAAAGAGGAATGAAGAATATGTGTACTCATGGATTGAAGATTTAAAATTGCTAAGATGGATGGCAACACTCCCCCACTGACCTGAAGATTCAATGCAATTCCTATCAAAATTCCAGTTGGCTTTTTCTCAGAAATTGACAATTCATATGGAAATGCAAGGGATTAACAATAACTAAATAATCTTGAAAATGAAGAACAAAGTTGGTGGACTCAGACTTTCTGAGTTCAAATTTACTGCAAAGTTATAGTAATCAAGACAGTGTGGTACTGGCATAAGAATAGATATACAGATCAATGGAATAAAATTGAGAGTCCAGAGATAAACTATTACATTTATGGTCAATTGATTTTCAACAAGGGTCTCAACACAATTAAATCAGGGAAAGAATAGAATAGTTTTATCAACATGTCATGCGAGGACATCTGGATATTCACACACAAAAGAATAAAGTTAGACTTCTATCTCATGCCATACATAAAATTAATTCATAAGTATGAATTATAAACCTAAGTGTAAGAGCTAAAATGGTAAAAGTCTTAGAATTAAATATCAAAATAAGTCCCTGGCCTTGGGTTAGTCAGAGCTCTCAGACATGATGCCAAAAGTGTAGCAATAAAAGATTAAGTAGATAAAGTAGATTTCAACTAAAAAAGGACACCATCAAGAAAATGGAAACAGAATGGGAGAGAATATATTCAAATCACACGTTGATAAGGGACTTGTACCTAGAACATACAGAAAACTCTTAAAATAACAACAGAAAGGGGCACCTGGGTGGCTCAGTCTTTTGAGTGTCCGACTTTAGCTCAGGTCATGATCTCTCTCACAGTTTGTGGGTTTGAGCCCTGCATTGGGCTCTGTGTTGACAGCCTGGAGCCTGCTTCTGATTCTGTGTCTCCTTCTCCCTCTGCCCCTCAGCTGCTCACCTCTCTCTCTCTCAAAAATAATAAATAAACATTAAAAAAAAACCAACTGAAAGACAATAACCCAATTGATACACGGGTAAAGGATTTGAACAGATATTTCTCTAAAAAGATATACAAATAAGCACATGAAGAGATGCTCTACATCATTAGTATTAGGGAAATATAAATCAAACCCAAAATGAGATATCACTTCACTCCCACTAAGATGGCTATTATAAAAAGACAGTAACAAGTGATGGCAAGAATGTAAAGAAATTGGAAGTCACATTGCTGGTGGTATGGATGTAAAATTCTGCAGCTGCTTTGAAAAACAGTTTGACAGCTCTTCTAAATGTTAAACATGGATGGGGTGCGTGGGTGGCTCAGTCAGTTAAGCGCCCAACTTCAGCTCAGGTCAGGACCTCCTGGTTCATGAGTTTGAGCCCTGTGTTGGGCTCTGTACTGACAGCTCAGAGCTTGGAGCCTGCTACGGATTCTGTGGCTCCCTCTCTCTCTGCTCCTCCCCCACTCATTCTCTCTCTCTCAAAAATAAACATAAGAAATTTAAAAATGTTAAACACGGAGATACTAAATATGACCCAGCTACTACTCAAGAGAAATGAAAATGTAAGTCTACACTACACAATAACTTGTGCACAAATGTTCATAGCAGCACTACTCACAATAGTCAAAAAGTGGAAACAACCCAAATGTCTATCAACTGGCAAATGGATAAATAACGTATGGTACACCTATGTCATGGAATATATTTGGCAATAGAAAGTAACGAAGTACTGATACACATACATCATGAATGAATCTTAAAAACAGTTCGTAAATTAAAAATCCAGACAAAAGACCACATATCGTATGATTCCTTTATATGAAATATTCAGAATAGGCAAATCTATAGGGACAGAAGGTAGATTAGCGGCTGCCTAAGGCTAGGGAGGACTGGGAAACTGATAAGCGGTGACTAAGGCATAGAGAGTGTCTTGGGGTTATTAAAATGTTCTAAACTTGTGGTGATGTATAACTTTGTGAATATACTAAAACTCATTAAATTGCACACTTTCAATGAGTGAATTGAGTGCACAGTACTATAATTTATTTTAAAAAAGAGGTTATAACTGATTATCTATCTAAACCAATGGAAGGATAAATAATAAAAATAAATGCTTATTTATATAGTGAGGGAAGGATAGGACAGGAAGGATGGGGTAGAAACTAGATTTTTCTCTAGTTGTTCTTGTTTTACAGACTTGACTTTAGAACCATGTAAATATTTTTATGAGTTATAAAACAAAGCTACATTAAAAATGCAATCTCTAGGGGCACCTGGGTGACTAAGTTGGTTAAGCGTCTGACTTTGGCTCAGGTCATGATCATGGTTTGTGGGTTTGAGCCCTGTATTGGGCTCTGTGCCTACAGCTCAAGGCCTGGAGCCTGCTTCAGATTCTGCGTCTCCCCTTCTCTCTGCCCTTCCCGTGCTCATGCTCTGTCTCTATCTCTCAATAATAAACAAATTTTTTTTGGTAATGTTTTTATTTATTTTTGAGAGACAGAGAGAGACAGGCGAACAGGGGAGGGTCAGAGAGAGAAGGAGACACAGAATCAGAAGCAGGCTCCAGGCTCTGAGCTGTTAGCACAGAACCTGACGAGGGGCTCAAACCCACGAACTGTGAGATCATGACCTGAACTGAAGCCGGACGCTTAACCAACTGAGCCACCCAGGCACCCCTAAATAAATGTTTTTAAAAAATGCAGTCTCTAAAAACTGGAATCGGGGCACCTGGGTGGCTCAGTCGGTTAAGCCTCTGACTTCGGCTCAGGTCAGATCTCACGTTCGTGGGTTCGAGCCCCGCGTCAGGCTCTGTGCTGACAGCTGGCTCAGAGCCTGGAGCCTGCTTCCGGTTCTGTGTCTTCTTCTCTCTCTGTCCCTCCCCCTCTCATGCTCTGTCTCTCTCTGTATCAAAAAATAAATAAAACATTAAAAAAAATTTAAAAACTGGAATCAAGATTAAACAGATTAACCTAACTGTATTGTATTGGTGGCATAACCACACACGTGGAGCCTTTCCAAGTGACTTTAAAACACAGTAATACGCTACACATCCTTATTGAAATATACCCTAATAACAAAAAGACTTACAGAAAGGTCCCCTTACCCTCCAAACAACAACAAACACCCAAAACTTCTTTCAGTTAATCATACTGTGGTGGTAGTGCCAAGATTGTATTCTGAGACTTATTTGTACATGGTGGGAGAAAGCAAATGAGTAATTATGTGGATTTTAGGCACGGGGAAAAGGAGATAGAGATGTAAGACTGATGAGGGTAGTTCTGATTTTGAATTTGACATATGTGTTATATCTTTAGAACAACACATTTCTTAGTTCCACCCACTAGAAAGGTCTAGAAACCATGAACCAACCACCCAGTAGCAATAAACACCCTTACCAGTTTATGGACTCTAAAATACCATTTCCCATGAAAAAGAACCAGTGTTCCTTGGAGAAATTGTGGATTCCATGTGTGCTGCAGGAAATGTTGGAACAACTTGTCATTTAGAAGGCAAGGAAGTTAGCAAAGACTTAGAGCATTGTGTCAAAGACCAAGGGTGCCTGCATGGCTTAGATGGTTAAGTGTTACTCTTGATTTCTGCTCAGGTCATGATCTCCTGATGTATGTACACAACGCTCACCTATAAAATATTCTTGCCAAAGACCGAACCTGAATCTGATTGTGCTCCTAGATTTAAGTATCAATTTACAGGAAATGGAACAAAGAAATGTGTGTGTGTGTGTTTAAAGTTTATTTATTTTTTGAGATAGAGAGGGAGCAGGGGAGGGGCAGAGAGAGAGGGAGACATAGACCAAAGCAGGCTCCAGGCTCTGAGCTGTCAGCACAGAGACCAACGTGGGGCTTGAACCTCAAGAACCATGAGACCGTGACCTGAGCTGAAGCTGGAAGCTTAACGACTGAGCCACCCAGGCGCCCCCAAAGAAATGTATTTAATAATATCTCGGGGATGTGATCAGCAAAGCCCAGACTATGGGGAACTTTATTGAAGCACTGTCCTTGGACCCAGGCAAGAGGCCCCTACTGTGACCCTCCTCTAGCTGTACCCCTCTAGAGGGTGAGAAGTCCGTGGACTTCCCAGAGGACACACTCCACCTAGAGTTGATGTCTCCCCTTCCACACCATGTTCTGTCTACCTAGAACTTGAGCTTCCCAGTCTATGCAACCCATGCCTGCTTTCAGGGCGTGCATGGGCCTGTACTTTGGTTTACCTTTCCAAGTTTGGGCTGTCCAGCCAGTGGTGGGTGTTTGCAGAGGGTGTAGATTGGGCTTGGACATGTGGGCTGGGGTGTCCTTGAGGAGGAGATGGAGCCAGAGGTGGAAAGAAAATGGGACAGCCTGTGGGGCATTTGCCAGCTCTCCTGTGCAACCACAAACCAGTAAGGAACTCCAAGGAGTCCGAGGATTCTAATTTTTTTTCTTTTTCTTTTTTATTTATGTTCTTTTTATTTTTTTGAGGATTCTAAATTTTAACTTGGCCTTCCAAGTCATTAAGAGGGTTTATTTGTCAAGGTAAGAGTGTAGACCATATTTAATTGTTAGCTGGAGTGATGGCATTGAAGTATTTAGATACATGGTATTTGGGGCGCCATTTGTGATGTTGTCCCAGGTCTGTAAATGTTAGGATCAGGTCTACTCTCAAAACTCCTAAGCTCAAACAACTCAATTACTTACCCAAATAAGTTGGGAGAGGGAGGGAAGGAGGAAGGGGAGAGGGAGACAGGGGGAGGGAAGGAAACAGAGAGAGGAAGGGAGAGAGAATCTGTAGATTAGGAAATAGATGAATGAATTATAACGTATGGACCTAACTGTAAAACAATATATAAGACAACAAAAATTTGAAAACTGATTAGACATAATTGACTTTATAAAGGAATTGTTAGGAGTTTCTTTAGATATGATAATGGCATTGAGATTGTTTTAGAATCATCCTTACCTTTTAGAGGTATATATTAAACTATTTAAGGATAAAATATTTTGAATTTGCTTCAAAAGTTGGGTTGGGAGAGGGAGTGGGTAGGAATATAGATGAAATAAGATTGGATGTGTTGAAGCTGAGTAGGGGGTACACAGGAATTCATACTATTCTCTCATTTTTACATAAGTTTGAAACTTACTTGAAATCCCACCAGAAATTTCCACTAACATTTTAAAAAATATTGTTTCTACATATTCTTACACATAACTTACATAAATAGCATTACAAGGAACATGATACTTTGGCGGCGCCTGGGTGGCTCAGTTGGTGAAGCAGCCGATTTTGACTCAGGTCATGATCTCACGGTTTCTGATTGGAGCTCTGCATGGAGCTCTCTACTGTCAGCACAGAGCTGCTTCAGATCCTCTGTCCCCCTCCCTCCCGCCCCTCCTCTGCTCACTCTTTCTCTATCTCTCAAAAATAAACAAACATTAAAAAAATGAACATGATGCTTTGTAACAAGCTCTTTTCACTCAAAAGTACATTTAAACTCTTATTTATAAAACTTTAAGTTGGTCCCAATTTTTAGTCAATGTTGTAATAAACATTCTTGCACATGTATCTTTCCTGGTTTATTTGATTACCACCTTTGGATATATTCATAGACATTTCATTGCTGATTCAAATGTGTGCATATTTAACATTTTGATACATGCTGCCAAACTGTACTTCAGAAGGGCTGACTAAATATACTCTGACACAGCCCTATCTCCCATCTCTGCTAATACCAACTTTTATAAACTTGGCTAATCCAATGAAAACATGTTATCTCATTGTTGGGATTATTTATATTTCTTAACTAGCAAGAAGAAAGATATTTTCATATGCTTACTTAGTATGTGTGCATGTGACTTGCTTGTTCACGTTCTCTACCTGGTGTGTGTATTAGAGTGTTAAGCCTTTTTATTGCCATGTAAAAACTCTTTGCATATTAATAACATATGCTTGTGTCATGTTATTTTGCAAATATTTTCTCTTGGGTTGTTGTTTCAACTTTAATTATACATCGTGTGTGTGTGTATGTGTGTGTGTTTGTAGGAAGGTGGGTGGGTAGGTTCTTTTTACCATGTAATAATTTTTAATTTTGCGTAGGTTAGCCTAAACTTAAGAGTATTGGGCTTTGGAGTCATGTTTAAGAAGCCCCTTCTCACCACAAAACTATTGATGCTTTTTGTTTTTTTTAAAACCTCATGCAACTTGGGCATCCTCTTTTGTCAATATACATCTACCTCATTCTTTTAAACAATTGCATCGTAATGAATTATAAAGATGAGCTTTTCTCAGTCTTTTTTCCCCCTATTATTTCCCCGGGAAGCCTGTTTAGAGATTTTTTTTCTTAGTCATTCCTTCCATGAAATTTCAATACCACATATATACTGTATATCTATGTACATCAGGCATATTTGTATTTTATGTGTAAAAAAGTTTTTTTTCCCCCCACCTGCCGCCAAGAACCAATTTTCACCTCCTTGGTTGTGATATTGCCCCTTTGAGGTTGCATGATATAGCTATTCCATAACTTAATTATTCCACATGTGTGTGCTATTTTTGATATTCCAGCACTCTACTATCCATACTTCTCTTTATACACACATTTTATTTCTACAGATAAATTTCTAGAATTGAAAAATTGTGTCAAAAGGTATTAATATTTAAAAATTTAGCAGATAATGCTAAAGACTGTGCCAATACTATGCCAACCGATATATATTGAGAATCTGGCTTCAATTTTCACATTTAAGTCATAAATCTCTTTGGAATTTATTCTGGAAAGATAAATAAGGTAAAGATCTAGTTATTTTTCTCCCCAAATCTAGCTCCTCGTTCTGAAATATTAAATACTTTATTAAATTAACCTTTACTTGATTTACCATATATTAAATATGGCAAATACTCCTATTATACTCAAGCTTTGGATTCTGTTCCATGGCTGTTTGTTCATACTCTATTACCACCCTATGTTTATCATTCTTGCCTTATATTTAAGTATCTGATTATTTCTCCCCATTTTCTTGGTATTTTAATGTTTTTTCTCTCAGTGAACTTTGGAGTAATTCTGCCTAGTTCCACAACAGGCAAACGACAACAGCAACAAAAAGCTCTTAAAATACTATTGGGATTAAGATTGGGAGTGTGCTGAATTTGTGGATTAATTTAGTGAGAGCTGTAGAATATTGTTAGAGAGTACATGATAGAGGAACAAATTTAAAATAAGAAACAGAAATAATGCTGACTTAAATATACCTGTATTAGGATGTTTTGAGTAGTAAATGATAAAAATACAGATACAACCCAAGCTTAAGCATAAAATAGGTTTTTTTTTGCTCACTTAACTGAAAAGTCCAGTGGTAAAGCTAGTCTTTAGGCATGGTTGGATCTCTGGGCTCAAATAATGTCATCAGGATTTGGTTTCTATCTTCCAGGTTGGCTTTTTAAGCTTCCATTTTAAACATGCCTCCATGTAGTAGCAAAGAAGGCCTGTCTACTCCATGCTTATATATGGTCATTAGCACCTGCAGTGTCAGAGGAAGACAGTCTTTTTGCTTATAGTGCTAGTGAAAGTATCAGTGGTGGTTGTCATTGGCCAGATCTGGGTCAAGTATAGGAGTGGGGGCAGGGTGGGGAGTTGGGAATCAGCTTCACTTGAACCACACAAGCCACGGTTGGCAAGGAGTGGTTTCTCGAAGGGATGTGGAATAACAAAACAAAACAAAACAAAACAAAGCAGGGGTTATGTACTATAATACCTACTTATAAAAAGAAGATTTTAAGGAGGCATTAAGAAATATTACAGATTTGGGGTGGATTGGGTGGCTCAGTCAGTTAAGCATCCAACTCTTAGTTTCTACTCAGGTCATGATCTCGTGGTCCGTGAGTTCGAGCCCTGTGTCTGGCTCCTCACTTATAGTGCAGAGAGACTGCTTGGGATTCTCTCTCTCTCTTTCCCTCTCTTTCTCTGCCTCTCCACCACCCCCTCCTCTCTAAGTAAATAAACTTAAAAAATTAAAAAAAGAAAAAAATTACAAAGTTAAAGTTCTAATACTATTTTTCAGCATATTAAAAGTTACTTTGGGGCCATAAGGGTAAAAAGAAATGAGGTACCAAGTAGGAAAATGTGTTGAGAGATTAAGCAAAATATTATGTTATTAATATTTGTTAGAATTATAATGCTGATTTTTAAAATTTTAACATTTATTTATTTTTGAGAGAGAGAGAGAGAGGGAGAGGGAGAGGGAGAGACAGAGCATGAGTGAGGAAGGGGCAGAGAGAGAGAGAGACACACACACACACACACTGAATGCAAGGCAGGCTCCAGGCTCTGAGTTGTCAGCATAGAGCCCAATGTGGGGCTCGAACCCATGGACTGTGAGATCATAACCTGATCCAAAGTCAGACGCTTAACCAACTGAACCCCCAGGCGCCCCTTATAACGTTGATTTTTGACAATGACTCTTCTCTCTTTTAGTGATCTCATTACTGTTTAGATCCTCCAAAGTCTTGCTTTATGAATTTATCCTTTTTTTGCAACTCAGTCCTCTTCTTCTCTTCTAGTTTTGCCCCCCTGATCTTAAGTAACTCCATTCCCTTCCTCCCTTAGCAAATCAAAAGCCTCTTAATTCTATAGGGTCTTTCACGCTCCTCTCCCTTTCATTCATTGGTCCACTATAAAGAAATTGTTTATTTGAAAGTCACCAGTGATTTCCTTAATCACTAAATCCAATGGTCTTAGGTCCTCCTCCTTGATGGTCTGCTGTCTCTATAGTATTTGAGAATACTGATTGACCTCTCTTTCTTGAAACATGGATTTTTGGTTCCTATCTAACTCACTGTCCTGATGGCTCTCTTAGCTTTCTGGTGACTTCTTCCTAGTTTACTCTGTTGGTTCTTCCTTACTTTCTTTACACTTGGGTGACTCTCAAGGTTTTGGCTTCAAACTGTTTCTATTCACTATCTTGGCAGTTGCAAACACTCCTTTCAGAAGAAAAGTATGCACCTTCAATTTAGATGCTTCTGATCAGTTCCTCCCGACATCTGCATGATCCAATCTTAACTATCCATTATGAAAGTCCAGCGTAACTTCTAAAAATTTTTTCTCTTCTGAATCCCATGGTAGTTTTTTTTTAATGGTACACTTTCAAACTTAGATTAATTAATTAAATATAAGACTTGACTTACTTTCTACCCTATAAGCTTCTTTGAGAACATTTCGATTTCAACCCTGTATCTTAGGATACTTCTGAAAAACATGGTGTATTTATTAATCTGTTTATTTAACATACATTAAACATCTATTATATATTGTCTAGGTGCTGGATAAGGGGTGAAAAAATGTTTGGTTTCTGCCCTCATAGAATTTATAATCTTAAGAAATAACAGATACATATTGTGATGTATGTTTAATACAACTTTGAGAGAATGAATCTTACATCTTTAACTCCTTATCCTCTCTTCCTTACATTTCCTGTACCCTTCGCCTGTGTAATCCCACAGATTTCTCAAACTCAACAGCTGAATCTGATTCATGTGCAGTGGATGCCTATGACTGAGAAGTTTGTCCTGTGTTTAAAAAACCCAGAGTCAAGCACCTATTCTCTCTGCCGATTTTAGTATTCATCTTAATGTTACCACCTCCTCCTCATTACCTAGAGGAAATCTTGGTATTATTCTCTTTGATTGCTTCTTCTTTATATTTAGTTCGTTTCATTCAAACACTTACCATTCTTGTGCAGGGATTTTTATCTGTAGCAGAGGTTGAAAATTAGTGACCATGGACTGTATCTAGCCAGCCAGTTTTATTTGTCCTGTATAATATTCTTACAAATATGGTGTTCTTGTTTCCCATGAAAAATTAGAAAACCTGGCAATGTGGGGTCCTCACTCATACAAGAATTGCCTGGAGTTTTAGATGAGACATCTAAACTACCACTCTAATTTCTACCATTCCCTATTTTAGTTACATCAATTTCATTTACTCATTTATGAAACCTTCTTAATCCTTTATTTAGGCATGTGAGTTTGCAATCTCTGGCCTATGTGATCACGGGATGTTAGTGTTAGACGAGGTATTAAGAGATCATCTTGTCTAAGAGTCTCCTTCCTCCTTCTCTCTCTAACAGATAAAGAAGTGAAGTCCAAATAGCTTATATTACCTGACCAGTGTTATACAGCTAATGTGTAGCAAGATTCTTTTATTTGCCATTAGACCCCTTCCTCACCTGAGTGGGGTGAGTCTAGACCTAGTGTCCCTCAAATTCTCCATCCAGGGCCCTCATATAGAATTTTCAGGTTCAAGGTCTCTGGGCTTAAAACTCTTGCTTTATCAGGCCCTGAGGCCTGAGTCCTCTATCGGGTAAACTACAGGTAAACTAATTCTTAAAAATTAAAATATCTGTCCCAAATTTTCTAGTCTTATTCTCCTAGTGCTTACCTATATAGAATAAGACTAGAAAGGCTGGGACTGACATTTTAATGTATATGTATATATACATCACATTTTCCTGGGGTGTTTGTGCGTTATCCAAAAAACACCCTATGCATTTCAACCTTTTTGTTTAGTGTACTCTTGCCACCTAGATTATCTTTTCTCAAACTCTGCCTGACATGACTTTTTCATCCTTTAAAGTCTATTTGAATGCTATCTCTCCCATACAGTGTAGTAGTTAAAAAGGTGGTTTTCTTTTTATTCTTTTTTTTTTTTAACATTTATTTATTTTTGAGAGACAGAAAGAGACAGATCATGAGCAGGGGAGGGGCAGAGAGAGGGACACACAGAATTGGAAGCAGGCTCCAGGCTCTAAGCTTGTCAGCACAGAGCGCAACGCGGGGTTGAACCCACGAACTGTGAGATCATGACCTGAGCTGAAGTTGGATGCTCAACCGACTGAGCCACCCAGGCACCCCAAGAAGGTGGTTTTCAAGGGACAGAATTGGTTTGAAATCCTGGCTCTGTCGTTACCAGCCACGTGACCCTGGACAATTTATCTAATCTCTGTACATCTGAGTATCCCCTTTTACAAATGGTTAAACATGATCCCACTGGTTGAAAGTATTTCTATGTACTGCAGGAATCCCAGTTCAATTGTTTGCTTCAAACATTGCCTTGATTTATAGTTACTCATGTTAGTTATCTTAGGACGCGTGCTCACTTCAGCAGCACATATACTATAAAAGTTATCTTAGGACTCATCATACTATCTTACTAATTTTTCATAATATATTATAAATATGCAATTATATATTATAGTTATACTTTCACAATAAATGAGGGCAGGGACTGGGCAGGGACTTTGTCTTATCTGTACTTCTATTTCTCACTGTAGTTAATAAGAGCTTGCAATTACTGAGTTAATAAATAGTATAAGTTTTCTGAGATGTTCCTAAATTCTATAAAAATAGAATAAACACAATAGTAATAGATGAATCTCATATTATTCCCTTATGAGGACCCAGGGAGGAATTTTTCTCAGGTTCCTATACTAAACTATATTTCTCTTAAACAACTTAAAAAAATCTTACACACCATGTGAAAATTAGAACCGTGTTTTCCTTTTGCTTTAGTTGCTAGGGACCTCAGAGATTCATTTGTGGGGGCATGCCTCTAGCAATTACACAGGACCTTTTGGCATGATTATTTTGGGGGTATTAACATATCCTTGCCTTTATTTTGCTTATTTTGTTTGTTTTCCAATAACCTTTTGCTTCTTCCTATCATTTTCTCCAATGATAGTATATATATCTCTTTCTGAGCACACTCAATCTTTTGTGAGGCTGGTGGGGCATCGATAAATTATATGCATCTATAAAATACATTTAAAAATAGTTCTTATAGGTTGTTAAAGCATCAAATTTCTTTTGATCTTCTACTTCACAGAGAGATATCATCTATTTCAAGGTCATTGGGAGAGCACTTCAACTTCCTTCCTCACTTATAAAGTTAGTCACACCTTTAAAAGAGTGACATTATATATGTCCTTAAAAATATACATTTTTCATGTGGAATATAGATAAGCAGAAAGCAGGATAGCAAAACCCAGAAAAACGCATCATGTGGTAAGAACCTACATATTGCTGTTTTCATAACCCACTTGTCTCTCTTAACAATGTATTTTACATATTTTTTCTTACCATGAGTCTTCTAAATCATTTTTAATTGTTCAAAGCATCCCACTAATTGTATATCAGGGTAGTCAATCAGACTGCAACTCCACATTCCTCTCCTATAAAACCTGAAGATGCTCTTTTTTTCAATGTTTATACATTTTTGAGAGAGAGAGCGAGCGAGTGAGCAGGGGAGGGGTAGAGAGAGAGGGAGATACAGGATCCAAAGCAGGCTCCAGGCTCTGTGCTATCAGCACAGAGCTTGACATGGGGCTCGAACCCATGAACTGTGAGATCATGACCTGAGCTGAAGTCGGACGCTTAACCGACTGAGCCACCCAGGCGCCCCATAAAATCTGAAGATGCTCTTACAGTAACTAATATAAGTGAACTTCTCTTATCTGCAACCATGTTATCCATGTCTAAGAAGTATGGGTATAATGTATTTCACGTATCTTTCATTGGTGGACAAGCTGAAATGAACTCCACACAGCTTAATATGTGTGCAGTTTTGATTATTTCCTTTTGAGAACTTCCTAGAAGTATGCTTCCTTAAAGTATATACACATTTTAAGGATATATAGTCCTAAAATGCCTGGGGGAGGGGAGAGAAGTACCAGTTTCTATTCCCATCTGCAGTGTCTATTTAACTGAGCCCTTACCCAACACATACTATTTTCTTTTTTAATCTTTGCCATTTTTTTACATATTCTTTTTTAAAATGTTTATTCATTTTTGAGAGAGTGAGTGTGAGTGGGGCAAGAGCAGAGAGAGAGAGGGGAACAGAAGGTCGGAAGCAGGCTGGGAGCCTGATGTGGACTCAAACTCAGGAACTGTGAGATCATGACCTGAGCCAAAATTCAAAGCTCAACCGAGCCACCCAGGCTCCCCAATCGTTGCCAATTTAATAGGCATTTAATATTCCATTTATATTATTACTAATGTGGTTGGGTATACATATTATTGGCCATATATATGTATTTTGATATATCTTCATTCCTCTTGCCAACTTATAATAGATTTAAAATTATTATCATCCATAACCCACTTTGACATCTTCCTACCTGGTTCCACCACCTAAGCTATTTATGTACTTGATGTGTGGATCTTATCTCCTCCTATTTCTTTAGAGAATCATTCAGTTATTCCCTTTGTTGGCAGTATCTTTAACCTCTGACTACTAGCTTTTTTTCTCTTGTACTAATACACACCACTAAGTCTCTTCTTAACGAAAAACCTCAACTTTTTTTCTTTTACTTGACTTTTCTCTGGCTACTGACCTTCCTCTTTTCCTTTACAGCCAAACTTCTTGAAAGATCTGTCTTCACATACTGTGTCCACTTCATCTCTGTGTCTTCAATTCACTACAAAACAGATTTACATTCAGGTCTTCAAAGGCCTTCTTTGTTGCTAAAATTTAAATAACAATTATATCCTATATATATTTATGAAAAATGATTTTCCCCAAATAAACCCAACTGTGTAAAAAATATTTGGGCTGAGAAAAAAGTGATAGGTAATATATGAAAAGTTTAAGTCACTGCTAAATAGTGGGGATGAGTAATGACTTTTTTTTAGCTTCTTTTTAGTTTTCCTCAACTGAAAAAAAAATTACTTTGATATTAGAACACATTGCAATGTAATATTGAAACTATCAACCTACATTTTATTTTTTTAAATTAAATTTAATTAATTTTTAAAATTTACATCCAAGTTAGTTGGCATATAGTGCAACAATGATTTCAGGAGTAGATTCCTTAATGCCCATTTAGCCCATGCCGCCTCCCCTAACCCTTCCAGAAACCCTCTGTCTGTCCTCCATATTTAAGAGTCTCTTATGTTTGGTTCCTCTCCCTTTATATATATATATATATATTTTTTTTTTTTTTTTCTTCTCAACTTACACTTTCTAAAAGGAAGAAGAAAACTTAGAGAAGTGACGGGTGCCACTTGGCCCGCCCACACTTACTTTCTCCTCAAGGCGCCAAGGGCAGCAGGGCGCCACCCAGAGTCCCTGGGCAGGTGTCCCTGCCAGAGGCGCGACTGGGTAACCTCTTGATAGAACAGTCTTCTCTTAGAAAGGCCCTCATGCCCCTGACTTCTGAGCACCCGGCCTCCACTGCTTAACAACTTCAACCTGCGGATAACCGCCAATGGTTTCCGGTTGCCCTGGCAATAGCCAGCAACCCTAGCCCCGCCCAATTTCGCTTCTGTTGGTCTTCCCAGAATGCTGCGCGCCTCCTCGCTTTCTCTTCTGGTTCTGAGGGCTGACGCCTACCGGAAGTAGATGCCTGTCAGTCTCCAGTGACTGCACAAGTGGCGTTTTTTCTGCGGAGGGCTGGGGGGCTGGGGGACGCGGGGCGGTGGGGGCAGTGGGAGATAAACTGTTTTGTTCTTTCCCAGTATTCAAAATTACAGCTGGAAAGCTAAGGAAACGTCGTAAACCCGCCAAATTTTTGTGGACCCTCGCTCAATAAATAGATTAAACGTTATTAAAAAGCTGAAAGGTGGAACGCACTTTAAAATGGTAATGCAACTTCATGTGTTGCTGTGATTTACTTAAACAAATTCCAATGAAAAAGCAACTATTGTTGCTTTAGAAAACGAAGACAAGCACAAAAACAAAACTCCCAAGTCTCATCCACATAGAAATAACCACTGTAAATACTGGGGTAGCCTTCCAGACCCTTTCTACACGTATAGTAAATGAAGTTTCAAAATGGAATAGCGTTCATGCTGTTTTGTAACTTAAATTTTATGAGTATATTTAAAAAGACACTACAATATCATGGTTTCATGTATTCCATTGTATCTCTTGGATACTGAAAACGGTTTTTGCTCTTTTTGCTCTTATTTGGTGTTGCAGTGGAGAAATGAAAATCCTTAATATAGCCAACTCTTTACTTATGCTCTCATTTCTTTGTGGTGATTACTTTTCTCTTTTTACCTTAGTCCTTTGTATTTGCACTTCTTTATCTCTCCCATAACACCTTCCCATTCCTCTCCTATGTCTTTATGCTGTAAAGGGATGAAGTTACACATACGGCATCCAAAGCCTACACAATTTTTTAAAGTTCGCTTTTCTGATTGTAAAGGTAATACATGCTTATTGTGGACCACTAGGAAAATTCAAAGTATAATAAAAATACCCCAAGATCTAGGGATCTACTGATCATGTTTTGGCGTAATTTTTTTCTAGTTTTCCTTCTTTGTTGCCTTCAGTGATGAATATTGAAGAAATATTTGCTAATTTCATAGGGGAAAGTAACAGCTTTTAATTTGCATTTTTCCCTTATTCGTGTAACTGGATAATATTTCAAATAGTATTTCACTTGCTTACAAGCTATGGTCCATGCCAGGCCCCATTTTCTCTAGCCTTTCCTGAGTATTGCAGACTCATTACAATAACTTATAATGGTGTAGTTTTCTATATGCTTTGTTGTAGCTCCCTAACTAGATTGAAAGGTGGTTGTGTGGTCCTGGATAAATTATTCAATATTGGTGAGCCCACTTTCTTTATCAGCAAAATAGTGATAATCTTATTTTGCAGAGTTGTGGTCAAGATTAGAAATAGTGAATCCAAGGTGAGCTCAATAAAGTGGCTTAAAAAACTATTATAGCTTTCGCAGTCTGTAATAGGCATTCATATTTCAGATGCATGAATGATCACAGCATCCTATCCAATTTGTGTGTTTTTCATTTCCCCCCTCTATTACCCCATTCGTTTTGCCCTTTTATGCTATTCTTTAAATGGTTATTTTTGTGATTACAACATGGATCCTTGACTAAATAAATCTACTACAAATTAGTACTTTTACCACTTCCCGACCAATACAAATCCACTTGACTTTTGCTGTCATTTATTCTACATATATTTTATTTTTATCTTTTTTTGAAAATGTTTTCCTTTTTACCTTTTTACCTTCTTCACCTATTTCTCCCATTCTCCACCCCCACTTCTGGCAACTACCAAGCTACTTTCTGTATCCATGAACTTGTGGACTTTGGTTTTTGTTTTTGTTTTAGTTTTAGTTTGCATATCTAAGAGAAAGCATGGTATTTGTCTTTCTGTGTCTGACTTATTTCACTTAGCATAATGCCTTTGAGGTCCAGCCATGTTGTTGTAAATGGCAAGATTTCATCACTTTTTTTTGAATGACTGAACAACATTCCATTGTGTATTTTTACCACTATTTCTTCATTCATTCCTCAATGAGCGCTTAAGGTTGCTTCCATCTTTTGGCTATTGTAAACCATGCTGCAGTGAACATGGGGTACATGTATGTTTTCAAGTTAGTGTTTTTGTTTTCTTTGGATAAATATCCAGAAGTGGAATTGCTGGATCACACGGTGGCTATATTTTTAATTTCTTGAGGAATCTCCATGCTGTTTTTCATAGTGGCTTCACCAATTTACATTCCCATTAACAGTGCCAAGAGTTCCCTATTCTCCACATATTCACCACACTTGTTATTTCTTGTTTTTTGATAATAGCCATTCTGAGAGGTGTAAGGTGATATCTATCTCATTGTGGTTTTGATTTGCACTCAATTTAGATATTTATTAAGCACTCATGACACAAAGTAGTTTGTAATACTCAAGGTCTCTTGAACTCGAATTATTTCAATATGCTTCTCACATAAACCATATGCTCCTCTTCAACCTGATCAATTCTCATATAATTGGTTCCTCAGTCTCTGCCATTATGCTTGGTCCATCATAATAGGTGCTGAACAAATATGTGAGCCGAACTGGGTAATTTAGTGGAAAAAGAGAAATACAAATTAGTTAAAACCTGACAAATTGTGATGAAAATGGTAACAGAGGTAAAGTACTTTGTACCTTGGGAGACCAGGAGCGAATAATTTTGATTAGGTGATTTGATGAGGACCTGGATCATAAGGACTGAGGAAAAAGGCTTAATAGATGGAAGGGAGTTAAGGCTTGGAGATAGAAGTAAACTGGCTGTGTTATGTCATCAGAAAGTTATTTGGGGTGGCAAGAGAGTAGGGGGGGTGAATGGGCCCTGGTGAACCAGAAAAAAAGTAGTTGTGTCCCACATTTTGAGGATTTTGCGACAAGCAGTCATTATAATTGCAACTTTCAAACGTTTCTGGAAAGTACTGGTTTCAATATGGCTTCGGACTTCAGGAGACAGGTGGGCCAGACTGCAATTGGCCTGCTGGTTGGAAAAGGCAGGGACTGGGAGAATGCCTGAGACCTTCGGAGCATGAACGGACTTAATGGCTAGTACCGAGGAATGAGTGTCCACGAAGAGGTGGGCTGCATAACCACGCTTATGAGGACGGGCTAACCCACAGCAGCTCCGGAGACGCCTGCGAGGGCACTTGCCATGCCCTAGTCCTTCGACCGGCAGGCGATCAGGAGTCCCCCGCCCCCTCGGCCCCCGCTTTAACTGGCGCCTCTGGCCCCGCCCTCTTCTCCCGCCACACCCTGGCCCCGCCCCTCCCGCACTTCTGGCCCCGCCCCTCCCCGCGCCTTTCGCCCCGCCCAGTGGCTCTTGCTTGATTCGGAGGCCCAACAACCCAAAGTCCTTAGACACGCTGTGTGACGGTCGCTGTTCCTGTGGCCGGTTGGCCCGGCAGAAGGAGGATCTGGGCGGCCCGGTTGGCAGAGGGAGGTTGCCTTTCCTGGGTCTCCTAGCCGGCCACCCGAGGCAGGAGGAAGCAGCGGCGAGGTCTGCGGGCTGCATGGCTGGAGCTCCGGCCGAGAGCGGGCCCGGCCCCGCGGCGGGGGAACAGCTGCAGCAGCAACACGTTGCGTGCCAGGTCTTCCCCGAGCGGCTGGCTCAGGGGAATCCCAAGCAAGGGTTCCTTTCCAGCTTCTTCACCAACAACCAGAAGTGCCAGCTTATGCTCCTGAAGACGCTGGAGACAAGTAGGAGCCGCGACCCGGAGGCCGGGGGTCGGCGGGGTGGTGTGTGCGACCCAGAGGGCAGGGGTCTCTGGGTTCATCCCCAGGTGTGGCATGAGCAGGGTTCAGGCACCTCTGAGCAGAGTCCAGACAGATTCGGCATCGTGGGGGGAGAGGGGGGTGGTGGGGGTTTGGGCCTCAGTTTCCCTATCAGAGGTGGTGTTGAGGCCTTTCAGTCCTACTCTTGCTTGTGGATTGAGGGCGGAGTCGGATAGGAGTTTGCCCTTTTCAGTCACACTCACTGGTCTGATAGATCCTCCGATTTCTCATGTAAATTATGCAGCAGTATGAGGACTTCAGGTTGTGGGCGAAGCTGCGTTTTAAAGTGACTCGTTAATTAAGGCATTACTGCAGGGAGCGCAAAAACAGTTTTGCGAACTACTTTCATTGGAAGGGGTTCTTTTTTTTTTTTTTTTTTGGAAGGGGTTCTTAACCTTCATACATGAATGGGCTTCCCAGCGGAGAAACCTCTGAAATGGACTACGAAATCGTGTGTATGCACCTGAGTGCATTTTTCTGGGGAGAGAGTTCTGGCTTCATCATATTCTGGAAGAGGCCAACGACCCCCAAAGAGTCAAGAATCACTGCTGTGGGTTAAATAGGGACACAGCTACCTGCTGATCAATTTCTTATTCCCAGGGACATTACACTAGAGATTTCTTAACTCCTTTACATTGATATGGACTTCCCAAGTTTACTTCAGATACATTTAGAAAATCAAAGTCATAAACCTACTTGTCCTAAAGCAAGGTGACTGCTTCATAGCTGGCCAATCACAGTTCAAAAGTCAACCACCTAGAGATTTTCCAGCCTTCTTGAGATTACCTGCATGTTAGGGAATCCAGGGAGGGGGGAGGGAAAAGGGGGTAATGGGAATGTTGAGGCTGTATTCACTTGGAAATACATATGGAATGCCTCCTAGGTTCTGGTAAGGGGAAATACAAAGATGGTAAGGGCCCAGACTGTGCATTTTAGAGGGTTAAAGTGGAATGCAGTGGAGGGAGCATGGGCTGAAGAGTTAGACATAAGTTCAGATTCTGGTCCTTCTTATCAGGTGTGGAAGACTGGCTTAACTCTCTGATCCCCTCTATCCTTTTCTGCACACACAGAAAGGGAAGGGTAGGGATAAAAATACCTCTTTTAGAGTTGTGAGGAATAGATTTTATAAATGTAGATTGTGACCATATCAGGAGCTGAGTAACGGCTAACTGTGCTTACAGTGGAAGAGACAACAGTGGAGGAGATGTAGAAATAGGGTGTGAGGAGGGTGGCATGGTGAGCTTGAACCCCAATAGGAATTAGCAAGTCTCAGCTTTTGTAGAAGTGTTAGTGGTATTGAAGCATCAGCCTATGGCTTTACAATCCTAAACCCGAGACTCGGCCTCAAGGGAGATCTTTGTTCTCTTTCTCTCTCTCTCTCCTTTAAATTTGAACCCAAGTTAGTTAACATATAGTGTAATGATGGTTTCAGGAGTAGAATTTAGTGATTCATCACTTGCAAATAACACCCAGTGCTTTTTTTTTTTTTAAAGCAAATCCATTTTAAATACTGCAGGTCCTGTCTGAAGTACCAAATCACAGTGCTCTCTGCAATAATAATAATAATAATAATAATAAACAACTATTATTATTTTAGGAAGAGTACTATGGACTTTGGAACCCACTTCAACTTTGTAAAACTGTCTTAGTTGCTTGAATAATAAAACACTTAATATGGTTTTTGATGCCTGATATACAGTAAAAAATACTTATTACTGATAATTGTTTTATTTTAATACTCTTAAGAGGGGGTAGTAAAGCAGTAACCTATACCTGTCTTTTTCATCTCTCCCTACTTTTCTTTTACTCACTTGTTTTTACTTTCAGCACTTAAAAAAGCCTTGGTTTCTTTTTCTAATTTTTTGCTTATGTCATATAGTGCGTTGTGCATTTTGTGCACTCAGGTAAGACCCCGACGTGGAAAGTTGATATTAGAGGCGTTTGGGTTTGTTTTACTTTCCCTTAATTGTAATAGGCTAATAGATGTTTTTGAAGTGGAAGATCTCAGGGTTTTCAGTCAGTTGAGCCTCTGACTTCAGCTCAGGTCACGATTTCATGGTCTGAGTTTGAACTCTGCCCTGGGCTCTGTGCTGACAGCTCAGAGCCTGGAGCCTGCTTCAGATTCTGTGTCTCCCTCTCTCTCTGCCCCTCCCCCACGCACGCTCTGTCTTTCTCTGTCTCTCAAAAAAATGAATATAATGTTAAAAAAACCTAAAAAACCAAAAAGAAGTGGAAGTTCCCTCAGGAGTCCTCTAGGCCTTTGCACCTCCACACTGGAAGACGCGGGGCCATCACCGACCAGAGAGTTTACAGACCTCTGTCCGAACGGCTTACCAGTTCTTTGAGGCTCCTTTTGGCTCCTGGTGTATTGTAGTCACAGCTTTAATTGTTGGAAAAATCCTTTCTCATACTGTAACTTTTACACTTTCGTCCTTGTTCTGTTCTCTGAACAAATATTGACTGACTCTATTCCCACACGGCAGCCCTTAAGATACTTGAAGCCATTGTGGTCCTTAAGTTTTTTCTTCTCCCTTCTGCATCCACAACTCCATTCATGCTTCTTACTCTGGACAGTCCTGTACTGTTCTGGCTGCCTCCCCCCCCCACAACCCCGGGGAAGGGCTGCAGTTGGCAGGTCCTGTTCAGAGTGTGGAACTTAGAATGGGACACTGTTACCCTGCGGTCTGATCAGGAAAGACGCCAGTGAGCCCCTTAATCGCTTCCTCTAACCTGGATACTGTGCTGCAGTTCGTTTCTATGGATGAGGCCCCAAATCCCCTTGTTCTTTTGGTATATGCTTTAATACATTGTTTTTGATCATAAAACTAAACATGGGTTTTATAAGAATTTTTGATGTTATTTAAGATGTTTAGTAGTATCCATCTTGGTATCTGTGTAACAGTTTTATTTCATCAAGGACTTATTTTTAGGTTAATTTAAGCTTGTCTTTTCATATCCATCTTTTACCAATTTTAAGATAGCATTACTTCCTTAGGATTTGTGACGTACTTTTTGGTAATATCCTATACTGCTTTTTGGAGAATTTAATTGGTGCTCTTTTTTCCTAATTAGCATATTTAACTGAATCAAATATCTTTCCAGATCCGTATGTCAAACTTCTACTTGATGCCATGAAGCACTCAGGTTGGTAAGTAAATCTTTTAAAAGTGTTGGTCTATATTCTGGCTGCTAAAACCACACAAACCAAAAAACACCCCAAACTCGAACCTCTTACGATTTTTCACTTCCAGCCACAAAGCCTTTTCCATATGGTGGGTGGTGGTGATGGGATGCATTCTTTCCAAGCAGGTCTTGTTCTCTTTAGACATCTTGCACCCTAACTCTAAGTCTCTGGCTCTACCATTTGTCTCCAGTATTTAGTAAACACCACACTTGAAGTCTTGTAAGTAACTATCAAACCAGGCTTTCCAACCCTACCGCCCTCAGCTTGTCCTGCATGGAGAAGAAATCTCATCTTGTTATGTAGGAGCCTTCCAGGTGTTGTTTAACTCTAAGGGAATTTGAGAAAGTGACGTCTGAGGTCCACTTCTTAACAGTCTGGCCAAGGATACCAACTCCAGCGTATTTTCAATATGGTCTTAATGAGTTGACCAGATGCTTTATGGAACCGCGTCATGAGTGTTGAACGAGGATAGATTTTGCAGGGATGATTTCCTTATTTTACAGATGAGACAACTGAGTCCTGAAGGTGTCCCAAGGTTTCTTATAGGTTAGTTTTGAAAGGGCTTTGTGATATGGGGCTTCCGACTCCTTGCCCGGCCATTTCTCCTGCACCACTCGAATACTGCTTTTGGACATTGTTTCTTTAATCCATTCTTGCCTTTTAGTGCTGTTAACAAAGAAAGACACTTTTCTTGTGAAGACTGTGATGGAAATGTCAGTGGAGGTTTCGATGCTTCTACGTCTCAGGTAGGTATTTTTGCCAAGTTGTTCTCTTTCCTGATGTTTGCTAAGTACCTTCCACCAGCTGGGCGCTCTGTTTGGTAGACTGTGTGTAAGATTCAAACAATGAATTAGTTACGGTTCTTACTCTTAAGGAGCTTATGCTTTCACAGGGGAGATGAGTCATGAACACAGACAATGATAAAAATTTGAGGCAGGTTAAACTATTTTAGGTGGGTGTAGTTACCGCAGTGGGACTGTGATACAACTGAAAAACGTCAGCAGATTCAGCTAGAGCATATAAAGCTTTTTCAGGGGCAAAGAAGACAAAGACTGTTGCCTGAAGAAGGGGTATCACGAGCGAAGGTGGTGTATTGGGAGAGGACAAGGTATATTTCGGGAATGGCATGTTGTCTAGTGTAGCAGGAGGGGAGGATCCCGTGGGGAATATGGGGAAATAGGATTGGAAAGAAAGGTAAGCCATATTGTGGGAGGCTTTGAATGCTTAAAGAGTTTCACCTGTATCTGGTGAGAAGTGATACACCTTTGAAAATTTTTGATTAGGGGAGTAAGTTTTCCCATCTGGAAAATATGGATAATGATTATATCTATCTTATAGAACAGGTATTAGGATTAAATGAGATACCCCATGTAAGGCGCTTAGCATAGTAAGCACAGCAAGTGTTGACCAAATATTATTAGTTTTTAAAACAATTTTTAATGTTTATTTTTGAGATAGAGACAGAATGTGAATGGGGGAGGGGCACACACACACACACACACACACACACACACACAGAATCAGAAGGAGGCTCCAGGCTCTAAGTTGTCAGCACAGAGCCTGATGTGGGGCTCAAGTCCATGAGCTGTGAGATCATGACCTGGGCCAAACTCAGATGCTTAGCTGACTGGACCACTCAGGTGCCCCTAAATATTATTAATTTTAAGTAATTGGAGAGTCTTGACAGCGTCTTGGAGTTGGTGGAAGAATTATATCATGTGAGGAGAGTAGATGAAGGTTTTATAAGTAACGCCTCCCATCTTGAACATATAACTCTATTTAACAATACTCACTTGTTTCCTCCTGGGGCATTTTGTATGTATTTCGGTTATTTATAGCTGTTTCACAGTAACCATGGATAAAATAACAGCATAGGGGTGAGAGGACTGGGTTTTGGAGTCTGGTAGAATTGAGTTCAAATCTAGTTCCCCTGTTTATTGGCTGTGGGGCTTGGGCTAGTTATTTGCCTTATTCTCAGTTTCCTCATTTGTAAACTAATAATAATAATACCTAATAGCTCTCAAAATGGGTCTTGGTAAATTCACCCTACCCCACCCCCCTTGGGGTTAAATAGAGTGGCCATTCTGAACTTTTATCTTATTTCTCAGTAGTGTTGAGCTTAGTTGGACACTCCTTTTATTTTATTTTTTTAATTATAGTTTGTATTATGAAGTGTCTCATTCATACAGAAAAGTAAGAAACTTGTACGTATGCTTTTGGTCTCAGTAATAAAATGGCCACCTGTGTAACTGCCACCAGATTTGAGAAATAGAACATCGCCAGGATTTCACGAGACTGTGTGCCCCTCTTGGATCACATTTCCTCTCCCTTTCTTACTCTGACTTCTGTGATCATCATTCCTTGCTGTTTTACCATCTCTGTGTACAAACAAGGTGTTATTTAGTTGCCTGCCTTTTAAGTTTTATGCATGAAATATTTTGAGTTCTGGGTGATACTTTGTAGTCTTATGAAATCATACAGTATATGGTTTCCTGTAACGATTCTGTCTAGAACAGCCGAGATTCTTCCATGTTCTTGTACACACTTCTGGTTTATGTTGTTTGGCGGTTGAATAGCGTCCCACTATGTGTCCGTACTGCAGTTTACCCTGTTTACGATTGTTTCCACCTTTGTTATTATGAACAATACTGCTGTGAATATTTTCCACATCTTCTCCGGGTGCACATGTGCAGAAGTTACTCCTGTGTATATGCCTGGAGCAGAATTGCTGGGTCATATAATAGGCGTTCACTTGGCTTTAGCAGGAAATGTCAGACGCCTTCTTCCCCTGGTTTCCAGTATATGACACTCTTCCCTAACTCACCCCCCTCTACCAGCTCTTACGTGTGGAAGTCTCTTAATCCTTGGTGTTAGATCCCCTTCTTTTCTTCCTCTGTACTCTGCCAAGGGGATCTTGTTTCTTTCCTAGGTCAGAGCTCTCTTTTGAACTTCACATCTGTATATCCAGATGCCCACTTAATATCTACGCTTGGATGTCTTATAGGCACCGGAGACCTCACAGATTTGTCCAAGTCTAAGTTGATGATTTGTACCATCCCCTGTCCTTACCCAACCTGGTGCTGTAGTTTTGAGTATCTCAGTGAATGGTACCATTTTTTCTGTTATCCAAGCTAGAAGTGTAGAGAGCATCCTTGTACCTCTGATTCCCTTCCCGTATTCTGTCTATCTCCAACTTTTGTCCAGTTTATCTCCTAAATATTGCTTTTGGGGGAGGGGTGGCGGGTCTTCCTGTCCCTGCTCAGGTATCATTATCTCTTGCCTAGAATATCTCATCGGCCTTCAGCTAATCTCTATGCACCCTGTTTGGTCATCTGCTTATTTTTACAACTAGAGTCAAAAGGATAAAAACAAACAAAAGCACCTCCCTTTTTCATACTTTCTTTCAGTGACTTCCCACTGTTGTCAGGGTAGAGTGACTTGGCTCTAGCCGACCTCACCGGCCTGATGTCATGCCTGTCACCTGCAGCTCTGTGCTTCAGGAATACGGGCGGGGGCCAGCCTCTCAGGCACTCTGCTCCTTAAGTGCTCCTCCCCTTTGCACGGGTTGCTCTGTCTGGAAGGTTCCCTTCCCTGCCCTCGTATTTAACTCCTCTTCATCCCTGAGATCCCAACTTAAACATTCCTTCTGCAGAGAAGCCTTTCCCAATCCTCCCGACCAGGTCAGGCCTTCTCACTGTATATATTCATGATGTCTTGGATTTTTCTTCACGACACCTGTCATTGCATGTATTTAAATATCTTGGTAAACGTTTGATTAATTTCTAGCGCCATTGGTAGGTTATAGATTATAAATTAGAATTATAAATTACAAATAGATTCTAAATCTACTAGTAGACCTCAATAAATATTAGTTGAAGGATGAATGTTGGATGAATGTATATAAAATATCTGGCACATTTCCCAGTGTCTGACACATAGTAAGTACTCGATAAACAGTAACTATTATTACTGGGAACTCTCATGTCTTTATTATTCTTATAGGGTCCTGCTCAGTGTGCTGTTGGCTTTTTGCACTTCTTTCTGAAGGTCTTTCTGAGGAGTTTTCCTGGGAATTCTAGTAGAATGAGACAGTGGTGGTCATTCATTATTGATTCATTGCTCATTCAGAAACTTGATAAGAAGCAATTTACATGTATTCTCATTTAATTCTCACAATTCTATGAGGTAGGTACTCTCATGATCTCCTTTTGATAGTTGAGGAAACTGAGGCACAGAGCGGTTAAGAAACTTGCCCAAGGTCCCCAAGTTAGGAAGGAGTGGGGCTGGAGTTTGAATCTGTCTGCTGCATTCCAAAGCCCACTCCTAACACGGGTCTGCAGAGTCCACGAGCTCACCGAGGATGGAGGTTGAGTGCTGCTGTAGTTCGGGGAGAAGAGGGGGAAGTGGTCACTGGGAAGGCTTAGCGGAACGGGCACCTTCGGGCCAGGCCTTGATGATGGGGTAGGCGTGGGGCTGAGGGAGCAGTATGGATGGAGGCTCCCCCAAGCTGGCGAGCCATCTCACGCCAGAGACGAGATGGGATTTACAAAAAGAGTCAATGGTATAAGTAATGGAACTTCTCTTATTTTGGTGCCTCCTAGATAGTTTTGTGCCAGAACAACATCGGTAATCAGGCCCATATGAACAGAGTGGTCACCCACGAGCTCATTCATGCGTTTGATCACTGTCGTGCTCACGTCCACTGGTTCACCGATGTCAGACATTTGGCCTGCTCAGAGGTGAGTCTTACCGTAAAGATCCTTTTTCCCCATGGAGCACTCTGAGTTTGGACATTTTACTGAAGTATAATTTACTTAAACATATTCCTTTTCTTACACTGTCGTAGCTCTCTTAGGTTTCCATTTTTTTAAATGTTTTTAAATTTATTTTTGAGAGAGAGAGAGAGAGAGAGAGACAGTGTGAGCAGGGGAGGGTCAGAGAGAGGAGTCACAGGATCTGAAGACAGGCTCCAGGCTGAGCTAGCGGTGAGCACAGAGCCTGACGCGGGGCTTGAACCCACGGACCGTGAGACCATGACCTGAGCCGAAGTTGGGCACTTAACCTACTGAGCCACCCAGGCGCTCCAGGTTTCCATTTTTTATTTAAAAAATTTTTTTTAATGTTTGTTTATTTTTGAAGGAAAGAGAGACAGAACATGATCATAGGATACAGGAGTGCTGCTGCATAGGGGCACATGTACCCCAATGTTCATAGCAGCACTTTCTACAATAGCCAAATCATGGAAAGAGCCTAAATGTCCATCAACTGTTGAATGAATCAAGAAGAGGTGGTTTATATACACAATGGAGTATTACATGGCAATGAGAAAGAATGAAATCTGGTCATTTGTAGCAAAGCGGATGGACCTCGAGGGTGTCATGCTAAGCGAAATAAGTCAGGCAGAGAAGGACAGATACCATATGTTTGCACTCATAGGTCTAACAGGAGAAACCTAATGGGACCATGGGAAGGGGAAGGATGGGGGGAAGAATTAGGGAGAGGGACACAAATCATGAGAGACTCTTGAATACTGAAAACAAACTGAGGCTGAAGAGGGAGGGGGGAAGGGGAAAGGGGGTGATGGTCATAGAGAGGGGCACTTGTGAGGAAGATCACTGGGTGTTATATGGAAACTAACTTGACAATAAACTACAAATTAAAAAAAAAAAAAAAGAAGCGTGAGATCATGACCTGAGCCGAAGTTGGTCCCTGAACCAACTGAGCCACCCAGGTGCCCCTTAGGTTTCCATTTTTAACGACTAAACATAATTTTGAGATACAAGAGAATTTTAAGCATCTTTTTAGAATCATCTGAATTATAGCCTTTAAATTCTAATACTAGAGGTGACTTGATAATAATAAGCTATTTTTCCTTTTGTGGATTCTTGTTTAGTCTTCACCACAGTCCACTGAGGTAGATGCAATTATCCCCATTTTATATATGTCAAAAGGGAGGCATTTTTTAGATCCAAGGATTTGTAAGTAGTAGAGGCAGAATTATAACCCAGGTTCTTAATTGGTTTGCTGTGCTGCCTTCTCTAGGTAAAGCTCTTTGCCTTCCCAAGAGTAAAATATTTAGTCTCAAAAATACAACATAAAGAAAGTTTTTTTTTATTATTAAGCATATTGGATCGTTCTCAGAAGTACGATATATTTATGCTCTTAGAGACGAGTATGTATTTAATACTCACATTTCATTAACTGAAGAGTGCAATGTGCTGCTAAGTTAAAAAACTAATATATGTTTCAAGCTTATACTTTATAACTTAGATTATTTTCTCTTTCCCTTGAAATTAATAAGCAGCCTCATTGCATCTAATTATAGCTCATATTATTTGGAGAGTAGACTGAAACCTGAGTTTTTAAATAGGTCTCTCTCTCTTGGGTGTTATGAGAATTAATGCCTGTTAGCCAGTTAAAGTGTGTTAAGTCTCTCGAACTCTTCAGAGGAATGAGGCCATAGTAACGTGGAAGTAACACGAGGTGGGCCATTCTGTCTACAGTGCATTGGCAAAACTGTGGCCATGTTGTCTGTGGCATCTATGGAGGCAGTTAGAAGAATTTTTCATCAGGGCGCCTGGGTAGCTCAGTCGGTTGAGTGTCTGGCTTCGGCTCAGGTAATGATCTCACTATTGTGGGTTCGAGCCCCGCGTCGGGCTCTGTGCTGACAGCTCGGAGCCTGGAGCCTGCTTCAGGTTCTGTATCTCCCCCTCTCTCTGACCCTTCCCTGCTCACACTGTCTCTCTCTGTCTCTTAAAAATAAATAAAAAACATTTTAAAAAAAGACTTTTTCATTTATTGAAGCTGCATTTTACCTTAAAAATATCATAAATTAACAAACTGAGGGTGGATTGGGGGGTGGAGGAGAGGGGAAAGTGGGTGATGGGCGTTGAGGAGGGCACTTGGGGTGAGCACTGAGTGTTGTAGGTAAGCCAACTTGACAATAAATTATATATATAAAAAAATAGTAAATTAGAAAATATGCCCTAACTTCAGGCTGTCATGCTCATCGCATGACCAGTGTAGAATGTTTTTGATTCTTTGAAAAATTAAGAAGTTAAGTTTCAGGAACTTAATTGTGCTAAGACTGTGGAAGCCCCGGAGGAAGGGCAGAGGGAGGTTCCAAGAGAGTTGCAGTGTTTTGGGCTAGCGGTAAGAGGTTCAGATTCTCGCAGAGTCTTAGATACTGTTGTACTTAGTTTTAAGCTCACATTGAAATTCAGCTTGTAGATCTTTGAAAGAATGCTTTCATGAAGTCCTTTTTCTAAGACCTAGAACTGTGTCTTGTAGAGAGCATGGACTTTAACTCTGAGGTTTCCAACTTTCCGACTTTTGGTTCCAAAAGAAATTAATTCTTGCAATTAGGTTATTGTATAAAGTTTTGAAAATTCCCTTTGATAAATGATTAACCCTCTCCCCCCACCCCCCAGTTTATTTTGCATTGTCTAACATAGCTCATGGATATCTGTTCTTTTTATTCACTTTAGAAGCACTGAAAATAATCTTGTGTCAGAGTTTTAAAACATTCTTTATAAAACTGTGTTCTCAGAAAAACACGCTAATATTAGATTCTCTTACAGTTTTTATAGAGCCTGCGCACTTATTTTCTTTTTGTTTGCCTCTGTCTTTGTGGTAGGTTCGAGCTGCTAACCTTAGTGGAGACTGCTCCCTCGTGAATGAAATATTCAGGTTGCATTTTGGATTAAAACAACACCATCAGGTAAAACTAACATGAAATCGCTTACCCTCCAGAGGGCTATGAATGGAAATGATGAATAAAGAAATGAGAAGTTGATTTAGTATTTGAAATTTGAGGGAACTACTTATATGGAAAGAATATAAAATATATACGGTGTAAGCCAAACAAATGGAATTTAGTTCTACTTTTAATTTTTTTATTATTTTTTTAATTAAAAAATTTTAAAATGTTTATTTTTGAGAGAGAGAGAGACAGACAGAGTGTGAGTGGGGGAGGGGCAGTGAGAGAGGGAGACACAGAATTGGAAGCAGGCCCCAGGCTCTGAGCTGTCAGCACAGGGCCCGACGTGGGACTCGAACCCAGGAACTATGAGATCATGACCTGAGCCGAAATTGGATGCTTAACTGACTGAGCCACCCAGGCGCTCCTGGTTCTACTTTTTAATTGTGGGCAAGCTGTGTGACTAAGCGAGGGGTTTTAATAGTGAAAACAACTACAATCTTGTTCTTAGGGCACTTTTGGAAGGTGGGAGAGAAACAATGAACGTGAAATCACAGCTTGTCTTACATCTATCCAAGCAGTCCTGGACTTAAATTTTGAAATTACCGCAGCATTCTCGAGTCAAAAGAGTAATCCCTTTCGGAGCAGAGACCGCCCTGCTGCATGGGCCACGGCTGCGTGGTAGTGCACCTCGACAGGCTGGATGACGTGATAGCAGAGCTTTGACCTGGCACAGACTGGGTCATGAGAGGTCTCCTCTCCTTTTCCCTTGGGCAGCAGCAGAGAATGAGTAGAACTGGTGGGAGCCTGGCTGGGGGACGGCCGTCCTAGAGGATGGACCCAGGAGAGACACACATCGGTTACAGTAACTGATGGTGACATCGCACAGTTGTGTTTCTTTTAAGTTTATTTATTTATTTTGAGAGAGAGCATGTGTGTGCTCAGGAGCTGGTGGGGGAGGGGCAGATAGAGAGGGAGAGAGAGAGAGAATCCCAAGTAGGTTCTGTGCTGACAGTGCAGAGTCCAACATGGGGCTCCATCTTTCTGTGACATTACGACCTGAGCCCGAATCGAGAGTCAGACGCCTAACTGAGCCACCCTGGTGCCCCTGAAATTGTAGTTTTAATAGAAATATATTACATTTGGGAAGGATTAAAACTGAACTGTGGTCTATCCATGTGTCTCCCAAACCTGTAGCTCCAGGAGACAAGTTTTCACCATCATTTTTCTGCCTGGAAGGGAGAAATGTCCTCTTTCTGGCAATTGTTGTCATAGCTCCAGGTGGTTCTTCCTCTCTTTCTTCTTTCGGCCTGGAGTTTATTTTTAAGATCATTGGTTAGTGTAATTTAGGTCGAAAGCACTGATTTATATTCTCATACTATTCAGCCTATCCAACTCAGGCATGCTGACCAGAGTGAAAGAAAATAGCGAACACACATAGAAAATGAATGATTGACAGGACACACAGCCCTAAGAGTCAGTATTTGTTTTTGTTTTTTTACGAAAAAAAGCTCATTCTTTTGAGCTTTAGTTTGGGCCTGTGAAGAAATAAATGGATTTAAAGGTCTCCAAGAATTGGAATGGCAGGACCTTATGTTTCTTTACATGTGTAGGATACTGAGTAATTCTAGCCTATTACTGTGTAACTTTAGATAAATTATTTTCTTAGGTCCCCATGCAGAGAATGCTCAGGAAAAAAAAAAGTTGTCTGATTTTTTTTTTCCCCTGAAAAATTAAGACAACTTTAAATTTTGTGTGTCTCTATGTGTGGTTTCCTATTGCCTCCATGGGAGAATGCTCCTCTCGAAGGAAGAAGTATGTAGTATGGGTCACCTGAAAAGTAAAGGAGAGAGACATAGGAGTAAAGTACATTTTAAATCTATTTAAATTTTATTAAAAACCCAACCAGAACCTTATTTATAGAGTTTTTGTTTTGTTTTGATATTTGCAAATTGGGAGTTACTGTTTGTTGGACTGCCTGAAACTTAGAGAATGATGTCTGGTTATATTACTAGAAATGATGAAAAAATAGAGGAGGTCTTACTTATACCTAAATAATTTTAGATTGAGTTAAACATATTCTTTAATTTAAGAATTATGTTGCTACTTTCTTTTTTTATATTTTATTGTATTTATTTATTCTAGAGAGAGAGAGCGAGAGTTCAAGCAGAGGAGAGGGAAAGAGGGGGAGAGAGAGAGAGAGAGAGAGAGAGAGAGAGAGAGAGAAAGAGAATCTTGAGCTCAGTGAGGAGCCCCTGCAGGGCTCAATCCCACAGCCCTGGGATGACCTGAGCCAAAATCAAGAGTTGAACATTCAAATGACCAAGCCACCTAGGCACCCCAATGTTTCTTCTTTAGAATGACAGAAATTAGGGGCGCCTGGGTGGCTCAGTTGGTCAAGCGTCCAGCTTCGGCTCAGGTCATGATCTCACGGTTCATGGGTTTGAGCCCTGTGTCAGGCTCTGTGCTGACAGCTAGCTCAGAGCCTGGAGCCTGCTTCAGATTATGTGTGTGTCTCACTCTCTGACCCTCCCCTGCTCGTGCTGTCTCTCTCTGTCTCTCAAAAATAAATAAAAAAACAGAAAAAAAAATTAAAAAGAATGACAGAAATTAGTAAAATAATATGAAAGGGAATATATAACATGTCATTATTCCATGATTAAATTTCCATATAACCTTAAAGCCACATTCTTTTCTTTCTCCTTAGACTTGTGTGCGAGACAGAGCCATTCTTTCTATCCTGGCTGTTAGGAATATCAGCAAGGAAGTAGCTCGAAAGGCTGTTGATGATGTTTTTGAATCTTGTTTCAATGACCATGAACCTTTTGGAAGGATCCCGCATAATAAGACTTATGCAAGATATGCTCATAGAGACTTTCAAAACCGTGATCGATATTACTCAAATATATGAAGACAATGACATTTTATATTATGGCACTTCTGTGATCATGAAGAAAATATGGTTCTCAAGTGGACAAACCTATAAAACGTAAATGACCAATTAAACACAGATAAGACACAGAAGATGCTGATTCTAGTGTACGTTCAGAAAAAGTAGCTGTGGTGAACGTGAAACTGCCTTCAACTCCAAGGCAACTATTGTAGCTTTACAGTTAACTGTTTGGTAAATAAGGCAAATAAATTACAGTTTTGTATTTTCTATGTTATACTGTGTTGTTTATTATTTGTATTTTAAAAATTGTGATTTGTTTTTATTACATGTGATTATTTTAGAATTTGATTATGGGGGGTGCCTGGATAGCTTAGTAGTTTAAGCAGCCAACTTTGGCTCAGGTCATGATCTCACAGTTAATGAGTCTGAGCCCTGCATCAGATTTTCTGCTGTCAGTGCAGAGCCTGCTTTGGATTCTCTGTTCTCTCTCTACCCCTCCACTGCTCATGCTCTCTCTCCCAAAACTAAATATTAAAAAAAAAAATTTTGATTATAAAACCTGTGAAGTGTGCTCTTGTATGAAGTAGATAGGTGACTACTGTTGGTATTTATATTAAATGTAAAGAAAAATAGACTGATTTTATTATAAGGCATTTATTGAGCTGTTATCATTATCAAAGTATATAAAGAATGAAAGTTGGGAATGATTTCATTCAGTGATCAATGGCTTCCTTCTCCCTGTTCTTTCAACATGTATCTTGGGACCCTATGTCTTAATTTTCCGGGGACAGCCCTAATTAGAGTTTTCTTCTTTTGTAAAGGTAATGCATTAAATTTATAATGTAACTGAATTTAATTTTTATGCATTTGTAAGATTTTTTATATACTTATTCTCAAATGTTTTGTCAAGTCCTATGTTTGAGTTTTTTATTTTTATTTTTTAATTAAAAATTTAAAAAGTTTATTTATTTATTTTGAGAAGGGGAGATCACAAGCAGGGGTGGGGAAGAAAGAGTAGGGAGAGAGAATCCCAAACAGGCTCTGCACTACAAGCACAGAGCCTAATGTGGGGCTTAAACCCACAAACTGTGAAATCATGACCTGATCTGACATCAAGACGTTAACTGGCTGAGCCACCCAACCACCCCATTATGGCTGAGTTTTAGATTGAGAAAACCTGTCATCTTATCTATTGTAGCTGCATCTTCCACTTGTCCCTGGCAAACATCTCTTGGCCTGTGTCCAGGCTGAAAGAGAGTGATGCTTGTGTATAGCAGTGGCTAATTAAAGATTTAAAGACAATGAAGTTAGCATCATTTCTTTAGAGTTAAAAGTTAATTAAAGTTATAGAGTGATACTCAAGAACTTATTAAACATTAGAACAGGTTTGAGGATTCTAGGAAGATGACAGAGTAGGAAACAACAGAAATCTGTCTTCCCACCTAGGTACAGTTGCACTGGCAGAATCTTACATAAATATTTTGAATCTCTGGAGTCTGAAAGCTCCTAACTTTTAAAAAAAATTTTAATGTTTTTATTTATTTTTGAGAGACAGAGGGAGGCAGCGCAAGCAGGGGAGGGTCAGAGAGAGAAGGAGACACAGAATCTGAAGCATGCTTCAGGCTCTGAGCTAGCTGTCAGCACAGAGCCTGACGCGGGGCTCGAACCCACAAACCGTGAGATTATGACCTGAGCCGAAGCTGAATGCTTAAACGACTGAGCCACCCAGGCGCCCCAAGGCTCCTAACTTTTGAGAAAAGGCTTTGGTGGTAAATTGTAGTTAATTTTGATCAACTTCAGCTCTTTGCCTAGTAGTAGCTACCCATTTTCCACTATTCTATATCCCACCAGGCAGTTATGTACGTGTTCCTGGAGTAGCTTGTACACAGATTGCGGAGGTAGGGTGGGCAAAAAGCACACTGTCTTCCATATATTTGGGACCTGCTCGGATTGCTGCTTCTGAACACACAGGTTCAGACCAAGAGGTGGTGGCATTGTTGCATCCCCTCCCACTTTTGCGAATGCCGACTGCTTCCCATTTGGCTGAAGTGACTTCCAGGATTACTAAAGGGGCTGGTGCCTTTCTTTTTTGCCCCTCACTTCCCCTTTTTTGGGAGCCAGACATTGAAACGAAATCATTCAAAACCAATGGCATTTACAGGGGGAATTAGAGAGTCACCAGGCATGCCCAGGAAATGGCGCTGGCTCAGAAAAACCCAAGAAGATCCAAGTTTATGCCTCAGGCTGATCCTTGGTACAAAGACAGACTACAACAATTAAAAGCAAACCCAAAAACTAAAATTCAAAACAACTGCTAACTCTGGGGAAGCAGGAGAATCTGATTTTCAGAGTAACCACATTTTTAGAGTCAAATGTCCACTTTTCAAACCTTTCAAGTCACAAGGCATAAAAGGGATACACAAGCTATACATAGGAAAGTGTGGCCCATTCAAAGGAAAAAATAAACTAACAGAAACACTCCCTGAAAAAAACTGATGGTGGATTCACTAGACAAAGAATTTAAAACAACCATCTTAAAAATGCTCAAAGAACTAAAGGCAAAAGTGGAGAAAGTCAAGAAATGATATATGAACAAAATGGAAATATTAATAAAGAGATAGAAAAGTTAAGTGAAACCTGAAAGACCTGGAAATTACAATAACAAATGACAAAAATCCACTTGAGGCGTTCAGAGACAGATTTGAGCAAGCAGAAGAAAGAATCAGGAAACTTGAAGAAAATGAAAGTGATTGAGTATAAGGAATAGAAAGAAAAAAGACTGTGGAAGAAGGAACAGAGACTAATGGACCTGAGGGATGCAATCAAGTTGGCCACTGTGTGCATTGTGGGAGTCCCAGAAGGAGAAGAGAGAGAAAAGGGCAGAGAGAATATTTGAAAAAATAATGGTGTATAATTCCACATTTTCTTTTCCATATAATTTTAGAGACTAATACATTAAAAACATTAGTAGTTTATGTTTTGGGATATACAGTGTATAAATATGTAATTCTGGGGGCACCTGGGTGGTTCAGTCTTTGGCTTCTGACTTTGGCTTGGGTCATGATCTCACAGTTTGTGGGTCTGAGCTCCACATTGGGCTCTGTGCTGACAGCTAGGAGGCTGGAGCCTTCTTTGGATTCTGTGTTTCCCTCTCTCTCAGCCCCTTCCCCATTCATGGTCTCTCTCTCTCTCCAAAAAAGGAAACATTACAAAAATATGTAATTCTGTGACACCAACAAATGAAAAGGATAAAGACCGAGTTTTTTTTTTTTTAATTTTAAAGTTTGTTTATTTTGAGAGAGAGAGAGCACGGCAGAGCACATGAGTGGGGGAGGGACAGAGAGAGAGAATCCCAAGCAGGCTTGACACTGTCAGTGAAGAGTCTGATGTGGGGCTTGATCCTATGAACAATGAAATCATGACCTGTGCCAAAATCAAGACTTGGATGCTTAACCGCCTCAGCCATCCAGGTGCCTCAGACAAAATAGACTTTAAATCAAAAAAGTTTACAAGAGACATAGAAGGATATTGTCTATTAATAAAGGCTTCAATAGAACAAGAAGATATAGCATTTACACACCTAACAACAGCCCATCAAAATATGTGAAGTGAAAGGGACAAAATTGAAGGGAGAAAGACAGTTCTACAATAATAACTAGAAACGTCACTACCCCACTCTCAATAATGGATAGAACAATCAGATCAAAGATAACCAAGTCAACAGAGCTCTTGAACAACAAAATAAACCAGCAGATTGAACAGACATATACAGAACACCCTAGCCACCACCAACAGCATGCACATTCTTCTCACGTGCATGTGGAACATTTTCCAAGGTAGACTGTGTATTAAGCCACAAACTAATATGTCAGTTTATTTAAAAAGATATCATACAAAGTATCTTCTCTGACCACATAGGGATGAAAGTTAGAAATCAATAACAAGGGCAATTGAACATTTACAAGCTTGTGGAAATTAAAGAACACTCACAATCAATGGGTCAAAGAAGAAATCCCAGGGAAATTAGAAAATACCTAAGACAAAAACAAAACCACAAATTACCAGAAGTTATAGGACACAGCAAAAGCAGTGCTAAAGGGAAAATTTATAGCTATAAATGCTTATGTTGAAAAACAAGAAAAATCTCAAATCAACAACCTAACTTCCCAACTTAAGGGACAAGAAAAAGAAAAACAAACTAGATCCAAAGCTAGCAGATGGGAGGAAATAATAAACATTAGAGCAGAGACCAGTGAAATACAGAGTAGAAAAACAGTAGAGAAAATTAATAAAACTAAAAGATCAAAAAAATTGACATACCTAGATGGACTAAGAAAAAAAGAGACTTCTAGTTAAGAAAATCAGAAAATGGGAACTTTACTACCAAACTACAGAAATAAAAAGGATTATAAGAGAGTACTGTGGACAAATGTATACACACAAATTGGATCACCTAGATGAAATGGACAAGTTCCTAGAAATGCAACACTACACCATGGAGAACAGAACATCTAATTAGACCTTAAACTAGTAGGGAGATTGAATCAGAAGATCAAAAATCTTCAAAGAAAAGCTCTGGACGTGATGAATTCTACCAAACACCATTGAATTGCTCCACCAGAATCAATGAATTCTACCAAACATTTAAAGAAGAACTAATACCAATCCTTCTCAGACTTTTCCAAAAAACTTAAGAGGAGTGTATTCTCCCCAACTTACTCTGAGGCCAGAATTACTCTGCTACCAAAGCCAGACAAAGGCACTAGGAGAAAAATGTAACCCCAAGTCCCTTATGAATATTGATGAAAAGAAAAAATACTAGCAAACTGAATTCAACAGCATATTAAAAGGAATACATACCATGACCAAATGGGGTTTATTCCTGGAGTGCCAGGATAGTTCAACATGTGAAGACTCATCAATGTAATAAAGGGGAAAACCCACGTGGTCATCTCAATTGATGCAGAAAGAGTATTTGACAAAATTCAATACCCTTTCAGGATAAAAACATTCAACAAATTAGGAAGAGAAGGAAAATACTTCAACGTAATAAAAGCCATATATGAAAAGCCCACAATGAACATCATATTCAGACAGAACACTTTTTCTTATGGTCAGGAAAAAGGCAAGGGTGCTTGCTTTTCCACCCTCCACATATTGTTGGAAGTCTTCACCAGAGCAATAGGCAAGAAAAAAAAAAAGTCATCCCAACTGGACAGGAAGAAATAAAATTCTTTTGTCTTTGTTTGCAGATGATATGATCTTTAATTTCAAAACCCTCAAGATTACACACACACACACACACACACACACACACAATTAGAGGTTATAAATTAATCAATAGCAGGATATGAAGTTAACACACAGAAATCAGGTGCACTTCTATACACTAAGTGAGCAATCTGAAAAGGAAATTAAAAAAACATTCCATTTACAATAGCATCAAAAAGAATAAAATATTCAGAAACTGACTTACTCGGGTAAAAGACTTGTAAAATGAGAACAACAAATCATAAAGACACTAAAAAAGACACTACTAAATGGAAACGCATCCCATGTTCACGGATTGGAAGAACTTAACGTTGTTAAGATGTCACTACTACCCAAAGTGATCTACAGTTTCAGTGCAATGCCTAAAAAAATGCCAATGACTTTTTTTTTGTAAGAAGTAGAAAAACCCTTAAAATTCATGTGGAATCTGAAGGGAACCTGAATAGCCAAAACAATCTTGGAAAAAACAAACAAAACTGAGGTCTTACAGATCAACGGAATAGGATAGAGACCCCAGAAATAAATCCTTCCGTGTATGCTCAAATAATTTTTGACAAGAGTGTCAAGACCATTTAGTAGGGGGGAAAAGATGACCTTTTGGTCCTAAAAAAACTAGATATCTACATGCAAACTAATGAGTGGATTTACCTAACATTGTATACAAAAATTAACTCAAATTGGATCAAAGTGGCTTAAAGACACAGGAAGTAAAAACCATAACATATTTCTAGTTGCTAAATTAGACTTGATTCAAAATTAAAGACTTCTGCCCATTGAAAAATATTAAGAAAATTTAGGCAAACACCAGACTGGAAGATAATATTCATTTATCTGACAAGGAACTCTCATGTGAAAATATAATGACTTTCTCTAACTTAATAATAAAAAGACAACCAAATAAAAAAGTAGACAAAACACCTGAACAGGTATTTTACAAAAGAAAATAGATAATTAGCCAAAAAATTTGTGAAAAATGTCTAATATCATTAGTTATAAAAAAAAAAGGAAATTGAAACCACAATGAGAAACCACAACACACCCTCTAGAAAAGCAACACTTTAATTGGCTGCTGACAGTATTTGTTAGGATACAAAGCAAACAGAACTCTCATATATTACTGCTAGGAATGTAAAATGGCACATTCACTTTGGAAAAAGGTTTGGCAGTTTTACATAAGGCTAAACATACACCTATTTTTTTTTGACTCTCCTATTTTAAGCTAAGTATTTTACTTAATAGAAATGAAAACAAATCCACAAAAAGGTCTTGCACAAGAATATTAGCAGCCTTATTTATAATACCAACAACCAACTGGAAACAACCTACTGTCTCTCAGCAAGAGAATGAATACATAAGTTGTGACATATTCATATCATGGAAGAGCAATAAAAAGGAATGAATTATTGATAAAGGTAGTAAGATGAATGGAGCTCATAGACATTTTGCTAATTAAAAGAAGCATAAGATACAGGATAGTATATATATGGTGATTCTGTATGAAATTATCGAACAGGCAAAAACTAATACATTTTTGAAAAAAAAGTCAGCAGTAGTTGCCTGGAGGTTGGGGAGAGGATAAAGAATTGACTGGGAAGGGGCACCTGGTGGCTTGGTCGGTTAAGCCTCTGACTTGAGCTCAAGTCACGATCTCACATTTGTGGGTTCCAGCCCCGCGTCAGGCTCTGTGCTAGATCCTGCTTCCAATTGTGTGTCTCCCTCTCTCTCTGTCCCTACCCGCTCATGCGCTGCCTCTCTCTGTCTCAAAATAAATAAAATATTAAGAAATTAAAAAAAAAAAGAATCGACTGGGAAGACAGAAGTAATTTCCTGGGGTGATGGGAATGTTCTATGTTTTCATTTCGATGTGGGCTACATAGATATACCTGTAAGATTTACTAGATTGGAGCAGAACCGAGAGGAAAGAGGGAAGCCGGGTTATGGAGCCAAGAGGGCCTTTATTGGGATCCGCAGTCCTCGGGCGAGGTTCCGTGACTCAAGTCCCGGGCAGAGTCAGGGAAGGCGTGCCTGGTACAGGAGGGGCGAGGTATTTTATGGGTGAAAGACTTCCGGTCTGGTCCTGGGAGGGCAGACCACCAAATAAGGGCACTTTAGGGACGTGGCGGGATGGGATAGGTTGCCTCCTCTGTCAGGGTGGTGGGAAGCTGGGGCTCCATGGTTGGCTGTTTTCAAACTGGCGCGGAACTTTCCAGGTCTGCAGGTGAGGGGTGGGGGTTGTCGGTGCGCGGTGTTTTTCCAACCTACAGCAAAATGGCCGCTCGGTCGCCATGCCAAGGTGACTCCCAAGGTGACTCTTACAATATCCATTGTCAGAGTTGTACAGTTAACATTTGGGCAGGTGGAGGGTAGGTGGAGGTATAGATTAAACAAAAGGGAAGAATGTTGATAATTGTTCAACCTGAATGATAGATCCAAGGATATTCATTATACTGTTTTGTAGACTTAGTAACTGTATAAAATTTTCAACGATAAAGTCATTCTTTTTTTTTTTTTTGTAGATGGGATGTTTTTAAAAATTTAAACTCAAGTTAGTTAACGTACAGTGTAGTCTTGGTCTCAGGAGTAGGCCTCAGTGATTCATCTCTTACATATGACAGCCAGTGCTCATCCCTAAATGTGCCCTCCGTGATGCCCATCACCCACTTAACCTATTCACCAACCTACCTCTCCTCCAGGACTCCTCAGTTTGTTCTCTCTATTTAAGAGTCTTTTTAAGGGAGAGAATGAGTTAAAAAGATTGGTAGGCACTGAATTCTAAATACAATATCTTAAGAAAAAAAAAACTCTGTGAAAACTGGTATAATCACACTGTCTTTGCTAAATAATGAGGAAACCATTGTTTTTTTCATTTCTGCCCTTGGGAGAGAGAAGGAAGGGCAGACTGAAGAATGAAACGGGACAATCTTAGTCTGCAGCAGTCAGACTGTGCTATTTCAACTATTCAACCTCCCTTCTCAAGGGGATAGAGATATCCAGCCAACATATTACCAAACCTAGTTATTTGCTAATTAAACTCACTTCAGAGCAATACCCTGAGTGTATAATTAATTAAATGTTAATTTATGTTGATGATAATGTTGCACTTGAATTTTTAAACTTTTCCTGAATTTAAAATATTTGAGAAGCAAGAACCAAGCATTCTGCTAATAACCTGTATTTTTCTCTTTCTTCTTTCTCTTCCCTGCTGCTTTCTACTTTTAACTTTTATAATGTGAGAGTTAGATTCCCCAAGAGCAGCATTTGGTTGTGTAGAAAGAACCAAGTAGAATATCTGGGATTTCATAAGGACAATAGTATTCATTCAACAGGTACCAAAGCTAAGTTAAAAGGAAAAAAGAAAATCAGGCAACCTCCTAAGTGGCAGTGGCAACTTCTCTGAGTGCTGACTGCATTCATATTGTGTCACATCCAAGGTGGTAAAAAAAGAGAGAAGAAAAAATCAGACTGAGCCAAGAAAAATCTCCTGCTATGTGCTTCTTTTTCTGAAAATTAGTAAGTCACAGAGCCCTAGTGCAAAGGCCAAAGCTATATGCATCTTCCATATCTGAATCTGTAAGGTCAAAGCCAGACGTGTCTAGAGGGGGCCAGACAGGTTGCTGGCGTGGCCACGTATGAGTAGGAGGTCCTGAGGAGCCTCAGGGAAGTCAAGGGGCTCACGGACAGAACCACAGCTGCCCCTCATTTTGCAACCATTGCATAAGGAAGAGAATCAATCTGAGGAGGAAAAAAGTAAACATTGCATTCATTCAGTAAATATTTATCAAGCATTCACTGTTTATGATGTACTGATGTGGACATTAGGGACACTGATGTGACCAACACAGTTTGGACTTTTCTCATTGTGGGGAACAGCTCCATCAAAGAGGACAAATATGGGGTGATTTGGGGAGGTGTAACATGGCACCCAGCTTAGAGGAAGTGACATATAACTGATACCTGGAGTGTGAGGAGGGTGAGGGGGAGAAAGGAGACTTCAATACAAGGGGAGACCCTTTGTGTGAAGACCTTAGAATGGAGCAGGGGCGATGGGAGAAGGTCTACGGAATGGGGTTAACGTTGAACAAAGTACCTGCTTCCCAAGGAAACTTACACCCAGTTCCCAGAAAGAGGAGACTCTATGTGACTTGAGTGTCAAATGAAAAAGGTAAACAGTGGGGAAGAATGAAATACTCTGTAAATGGTTTGGGGGAAACTAGAGACATCTAGAAAAAATTGAGTTAAATCCCTATATTATTCTTATAACAAAATAAATCCCAGAGATATCAAAGATGTTAATAGAAAAGAAAGCCATAAAAATACCAAAACATGGGAGAATTTTTTATCATCTTAGAATGGGAAAGCCTAAAGCAACATAAAAATCATGAAACCATAGAAAATGATACTGCTATACTTAATGGCATTTTTTAAATTTTCAAAAAAAGTTAAATGAAAGACTATTTTCAATAATGTCATGACAGATTTGATATCATTTACAATAAAATGATGACTATACAATTTTTACCTCTATATAAAAACAACTCAACAGAAAAATGAGCAAATGACATGAATAGAAAATACACATGGGTGCCTCTCAAAGCATAAGCCTTATGTGACCTTTCTCATAATGAGAGATGTGTAAACTATGACGTACTATTTTTCACTTAGGAGACTGATAAGGGTCAAAAATATGATGTTCATCAAACTAAAAAGAAACTATCAACAAAGTGAAAAGGGAACCCGAGTGAGAGAAAATGTTGGCAAATCATATATCTGATAGAGTTAACATTCAAATATGTAAAGAACTCATACAACTCAACAGCAAAAAGCCACAAACAATTAGATTAAAAAATGGGCAGAAGGTATGAATAGACCCTTTTCCAAAGAAGACATCCAGATGGCCAACAGACACATGAAAAGATGCTCAACATCACTCATCATCAGGGAAATACAAATCAAAACCACAATGAGATATCACCTCACACCTGTCAGAATGGCTATTGTCGATAAAGTGAGAAATAGCAAGTGCTACTTAGGATGTGGGAACAGGGAAGTCCTGTGCACTGTTGGTGAGCATGTAAATTGGTTTATGTTGGGAGTATATTGGTATACACACACATACACACACATATTATTCAGCCATTCAAAAGGATGAAATCTTGCAGTCTGCAACAACATGGATGCACCTTGAGGGCATTATGCTAAGTGAAAAAAGTCAGACAGAGATAGACAAATTCGTATGATCTCACTTATATGTGGAATCTAAAAAAACAACCAACCACATTTGTTGTTATTCTTCCTAAGTTTTTTAAAATTGTTATGTCAAATAACCAATGAGTCTTTGTTCTAAGTTTGAACAAATACTACTAACGTGGATGTTGTTAAATATGTGATTAATTTATTTCCATCAAATTAGTTTCACTTTTCAAGCCATTGTTCCAAGCCCACTGTTTTTCACCCTTAAAGTGTCTACCTTGAGGTTCCTATTTTAACTGAATTCTCTTTCAGGAGTCTTAGTGCTGGCACAAGTTATCTGTGCTAACGAGGAGTCCCAAATACCCATTTCCAAAGCTGCAATGTGTACTGTCTTTGTCCTGTTCGTTTGTTCTTACTGTGCTTCCGTACACATAAAATTCACCATCTTGCGGCGTCTGGGTGGCTCAGTAGGTTAAGCATCCAACTCTTGATTTTCGTTCAGTTCCTGATCTCACTATTGTGAGATTGAGCCCGAGTCAATTGGAATTGAAATTCTCTTTCCCTCTCTCTCTGCCCTTCCCCTGCTCATGGTGTCTGTGTCTCCCTCTCTGTCTCTATAAACAAACAAATGAACAAACAAACATTTAGAAAATCACCATCTTAATGTTTTAAGCATACGGTTCAGTGGCAGGCAGTACATTCGTATTGTTGTGCCAACATCACCACCTTCCATCTCCAGAACTACTTTCATTTTGCTGAACTGAAACTCTATACTCATTAAACAATAACTCTCCAATCTTCACTCCCTGACCATCCCCAGCAAGTGACATGTTGCTTCCTGTCTCTATAATTTTGACTACTGTAAGTACCTCAGAAGTTTAATGTGAGGATTAAATTAGTTGATATATAAGACTTGGAAGAGTGCCTGCACTTGTATTACTTGCTGTTATTATGTAGGTATCACTGTCCAGTAGAACATATCTCTATAGAACATTGTTAGAAGGCATTGGAAGTTTATGGTGGCTGTTTCCATATGAAAATATTGATGTATGAGTCAAATTGATAGTTTTTGAACCTGAAGGATCAAATAGTGTCATTTAATTGTACTAACCAAATTGATTTTAAACCAGCAGAATTATTTGCAGTGCTTAAGCAGTCATTATGCGCCATCCAAGCGAGATATGTGGGTCACCTTGGGATTTACAGCTGGAATTCTCCTTTATGACGATACATTGGGAACCAAGTCATTTGTCCTAAAGAGACTCTTTCAGTAAAGGTTCACCAAACCTGTCTTGATTAATTTTTCAAAAGCACATGAGGAGATTTACCAATTACACTTTCAAGGGTTGATTTGATCGGTTTCACATGGTTGAACAATCTGCATATTGCTGCTTTAAGCTCCAACAGACTAAAATGGTTAAAAAAGGTCTGATGGAAATGAACTATGAACTAAATTCTAATATGATCTAAGTGTGTATGCTTTAAATTACTGCATATTTGAGATGCTGCATACAAAATGATCTAATGCAAATCTTATAAGTTTCCTGAGGAAGTAGCTGGGGAGCAAATATTAGCTCCTTTTGGCCTGTGAAGGATATTGTGACAGAAAACAGTAAGATAACTGAAAATGATACAGTAACCCATTGCAGAACTATTAAGATAAGTTTTCCTTTCACTGTCCCTCCTCCTTTATTTCTATGGCAGTTATCATTACAGCAAATGTGGTTGTAGTTATTTGCATTTTCTTCCTTCCTTCCTTTCCTTGCTTCCTTTCTTTCCTTCCTTTCCTTCTTTCCTTCCTCCTTCCTTCCTTCCTTCTCTCTCTCTCTCTCTCTTTCTTTCTGTAATCTAAATTTTCAATTCACACAGGCACACAATTCCATCTTGAAACAAAGTGCCTTTTCTTTTTTGGCCTCTCCTAAAATCTTGCTCCTCAAAGTGAGGTCCTTGCCTAGCATCAATTGGAAGCCAGTTAGAAATGCCCATATTCTACTAAATCAATCTCTATCGATTCACAGGCACATCAAAAGCAGGAAGCATTTCCTGAAGGGACTTGATGGCCCCAGGACCGAGGTTGGCCACCCTGGATGCAGATTAAAATAGCCCGAGCTGCTTTTAAGCCATTAGATTCTTTGGGATTCCAACGTCAGGGAATCTGGTTTAATTGGCCTGGAGGTGGAGCCTAAATGTCCTTGAGTTTTAAAACTTCCGCCGGTAAGTCTGTTGGGCAGGTTTGAGAGTCACCGCCTTAGGCTCGTGATGCAGCTAGGTGCCCTTATTTTCAATTTTATCATTCTGAAAACAAACAAAGCAAAACATTTTATCTATTTTATATAGTAATTTTGTTGCTGCTTAAAAGAAGCCTAAGAATTCAGGGTTTCTCTTGTTCAATTCATTCATTAATTAAAATAACATTTAAAAGAAAAAAATGTTTTTAGTCTTTTGCTTAGATGACCGTAATTCAATCTTTTGCTTTAAACCTTTTTTAAAAAGTTATTTATTTATTTATCTAGAGAGAGAGGGAGAACACACACAGGGAAGGGGCAGAGAGAGAAAGAGAGAGAGAATTCCAAGCAACAGGGTTCCATCCCACGATGGAGAGATCACCCCCACCCCCCACGTCCCTTTGGCTTTAAGCTTTGATCTATTAAAACTAATCGGTGTCTCACAAAATGTGAGGAAATAGAAAACGGAAAAAAGGGATGTTTGCTTTTATTCATCATTTTGGTAGGGCAAACACTGAATGTCACAAGAGAAAAGAATTTCGATTATGAAATTCAGAGTACTTGTGAAAATAGGTAAGTTTGCCAGATAAAATACTGGAAACCCAGTTAAATTTGAATTTCAGATTAACAATGGATGCTTTTTTAGTCAACAATTTAGTATTTTTTTAGTATAAGTATTTAGCATGCGTATGTCCCATGCAAGTATGTCCCAAATACTTTTATTTGGCAACCCTCAGAAATAGGCCATGTAAAATGAAGAGTAAATTAAATCTATAATGAGTAAAAATCGGAACCTATATTCTGTGCTAGTAGGATGCCCATGCAAAATGCCTTTTGTGGAATATTTTACAGTTTAAACATGCTCCTTGATTACAGCTCAACAGGAAATTTCTTGTTTTGACCAAAACATTTTTTTGAGGTGAGGAATGAAACACAAGAGACGAGAACTGAGTGTTGTATGAAGTGCTGTGTCACGGAAATCTACTCCCGAAGCCAAGAGCATACTGGATAAGCTGCATGTTAGCTACCATGGCAATAAATTTATACATATAGACATAAATATATGTATATATAAAAAGGAACACTAGATATAATCATTTTAAACAATTCCATGCATATCCACAGATATATATATATATTTTTACCAATTTAAGGGTAAAAAACAGGGAATCAAAGCGAAACACTGCATGTTCTTAAAATAAGAACAAAAAAAACAAGGGAAAGAAAAAGCAAAAGCCGAATTGAACACCCCGAGCTGTTGGAAAATCTAGCCAGCAGAGGGTACTAATGTATCACGGATGGATTTTTTGTCACAAAAGGCTCCTCTTCGCAAAGCTTTTTGCAACTTACATTTTATTGAAATATTTATTATAGTCAACCTCATCATGCGGTGTTGCTAAAACAGATTAGAAGCTAAACACAGTTCTGGGGTGCTGTTCAGCGCTCACGTTGCCCTAAATGATAGATTTCTTCTGCCCAAGATGCTTCGCTAAGAAATGGACTTTAGCCCATCTTGGGAACTGGCAGTACTATATTTTGGGGTACGTCTGAATGCTGGGGTCTCTGCAAGTATATGTGACTGTGGAGGTTATCATAGGTCTGATTAGCAAAGGCAGTGGCGGGTGGACTTTTACTGAGTGAAGGAAGTAAAAATCCCATTTGGGTGGGAGATGGCCATGGCTGGCCTGACTTGATTCTTGAACCAAAGAATGCAGTGTTATGGGCTGTAGTTCTGTCCTCAAGGGTGTGTATGGGTCTAGTGAAATTCAGGATATTTTTATTTTCCCCACATTACTGCCCTATGAGCAGAGAAGGAGCCTTCAGTGAGGTCCTGCTTTGTGCTGGGCTTGGCTGTTTGATTTCCGTTCAAACTCATGACAACCCTGTGAGGTAGGTGTTCTTTTCATCTGTTTGCAAATAAAAAAACAAAACAAAACCAAAACCCACTGAAGTTGTGGGAAAAGGCACAGGCACTGTTCTTGAAAACAGCGTATTCGTGTAACATTTGTCTCATGCAGCATTTCCCAAACTTTGTTCTGAAAGACACTGGTGCCCTTCAAGGTTTCCTAAGTTTTCCTTATTTTGCAAAATGTTGCAAACTTGAGGTTTGCATTTTTTAGAGTTTCACAACACAGAAAAATGTTTCTAAAATTTCTTAAGAAATTATGTGTCAGGGAAACATTTAACCTTGTACAACTCAGATTTCTTCATCTTAATTGGCTAATTAGTCTCCTCTCCCTCCATTAAAAATTTTTTTTAACATTTTTACTTATTATTTTTGAGAAACAGAGACAGAGCATGAGCGGGGAAAGGGCAGAGAGATGGGGAGACACAGAATCCAAAGCAGGCTTCAAGCAGCTCAAAAGCTGTCAACACAGAGCCTAATGTGGGGCTCGAACTTACAAACAGTCAAGTCGTGACCTGAGCTGAAGTCGGACGCTTAACCAAGGAGCCACCCAGGTGCCCCTCCCTCCATTTTTAATAGAACACCCTCAATATTGGAAGACATGTTGTACCTTCTGTGGCACATGTTTTGGGAAACATGGGTCTGATGACTACACAGAAGGAATATATTTCATAGTAGGAATTACAGAAATTGGTTCATTATTATTATCAGTATCCCAAAACATGTATTCAACTCCTTCTGTTTGTAGGGCTTTGGGTTAGGACCTAGAGGTATGACACAGACCCTTTTGTAGAAGACTTTACAGTTCAGACGAGGAGGAGAAAATGCTGTTAGTTTGAATGGGAATGGAATTTTAATTCTGTGATCTTATTTCTCCAATTTTTAGAGTAGGATGGCGTTAGTGGCTAACACAGTTTCCAATGATATCTTAATGTGGCATTCTGTTTTGTTCCCCTAGTGAACAATTACCTTTTCCCCCCATTAATTTAGTATGGCTCAGACGCTCAGAAGATGAGAAATTTAAACATTTGATTACAAGTAAATCCTAGATAGAAGTCATTAAGAATCACATATCTTTGACACACCCTGGGAAAGCAGATGTTCTCCTTTTCACACACAAGCGCGCACACACACACTCAATTTCATCTTGTCAGTGCATCATATCTTCATGTCACCTGTTAGATGAACGAGAGCAAATGAAGGATGTGGATATCTATATCAGGGGACTGGTCGAAGGATTTGAAGTCTGAAGAAGGAAGAATTGCAGGTGTTTTTCAGTAATTTTGATGGCTGGGAAGTTCGCACTAAGCCAGAGTAATCTGTAGCCTTTCCTCTCTAGAGATGTGGTATTTCACCTGATTCTGGCACCCTTTCTCTAAGAATCATTTGAAGCCTTACCAGCAATGTAACAGACTACCAACAGGGAAAATGAAATCCATTCATAGTTGCACCACTAATAAAGGAATTGGAAATGAAATATTCAGTTGTGATTAGAAATGCAAAAAAAATGTGAAAATGATGAAATATAATTCAGATAATTCCGTCTTGAAATCTATTTTCCTGAGGCATTCAGGTGCCTGTAACAAAAAATAGATTTTTCCTTTTGAGTTGCCTTATGTAAGCTGGTCCCATGACTTCGCCCTGTGTGCCTCTTTGAAGTAGGGCTCTGCACGGAAAGACCCTGGCACCCAGGCTTGCTTTGCCAAGTATGACCTGTGACCTACGACTGTCATGACCTTCATCTAACGGGGTTCATCTTCTTGGAGAGAACAGGCAAGAGGTTTTATATTAGCTTCTACATATCTTAGCTGCCTTCTCATCCTGTTAAAGCAGCAGGCCTTATTTATTCAGGTCACAAATAACAGAGCAGTGTAGAAATAATAGGATAGTGGTGGCAAATTGTGTTTTTCCACATCATGACTGTAAATAAGTTACCTGAGACAACTTTTCAGAAGTCAATTTCAGTAGAACGATTTAAACCAAAAATCCAATGAAAGGAAATCATTTTTCACATAATGCAGTCATGATTAAGAATGATTATTTTCTCTTTATATTGATAGCACCTAGTCCTTATCCTCCTTATGAAATTTGCTTTACTATTGAAAACCAGTAGACATTTCTAGAAACGTGCTTGCAACAGTGAACTCACTAGGAATCGCAGAGAATGTCCACAAGGGTGTTTTTCATATGAAATTGGAAGTGGCTCATGACATTACTCTGGATAGTTTCCTAGGGGAACAAGACACTTATCTGACAATATAAATTGAATAATTCATTTCTTGGTCCAAACTGGCACCATTTTCAGGCTTCCTGCCTTGATGTCTCTGGGTTTCACAGAAGAGCATTGTGCCAGAAAGAAAGAACAGGTCAATTTATCATTTAAACTCTTTTCCCTACGTTAAGAAACTGAGGATGCAAAACAAAAGAAACTGAGCCTCAGGGTTACAGGTTGCAATCTCTTCCAGCACCACTAGGAAGTCTGATGTAAACGTGTTAAGGTAACTTGAACAATTCAGGACTCGGTAATCACTTGTCTAGGACAAGTTTTTAACACCTGTAACTCCAGTTGTGGGATAAAATCATTGCTAGATTCAACTAACCAAAACCATTTTTCCAATACTAATATCTGTTTCTTCAACACATATTTATTGAGCACCTATTTTGTGCTAGGCATCATTCTGGGCACTGGGTCCAAAGAACATAATGCAAGAAATTCTAGCTCTCTTAGGGCTTACTTTCCAGTGGGAATAAAGTTTACGTAGAGTCCATGAAGAAAATAAAATAGGATAACGTGGTTGAGAGTGAGGGGTGTGGATAAGAAAAGGCATCTCTGAAGGAATGCTATTCAATAAGATGGGTTCAGTTATAAGAAGGTGAGGGAAAAGAGTGTCCCAAGCACTGGGAACTGCAAATGCAAAGGCCCTGAGGAAGCAGCAAACTTGGCATGTTCAAGGCACTGGGAGGAGCTCTTATGGCTAGAGCCTAGTGAGCAAGGGTGGGAGAATGGAAAATGAGGAAGGAGAGGCTGGCGGGGATGGGATGGGCTCTGTGGGATCTTGTAGGGCCCTACTGAGGAGTTTGGATTTCATCCTATGTGTAGTCAAGAAACTGTTGAAGAGTCAAAAGAAATTGTTCTAGCTACTGTGAGGAGAATGACAATGACAGCAAGAGTGGCAGTGGGAAGACAATTTGGGCCAATTCAGGTAAGTCCAGGATCTTTGGACTAAAGTGGAAATAGTGAAAATGCAGAGAAGTGGTTGATTCCAAAATATACTTTGGGGGGAAAAATAACTGGATATATTGATGGATTAGATGTGAGGATTGAAGGAAAGAGGTATTCGTCCTGAGCAATCTATTGAGATGGGAAAGAAGAATTTAGGGTCTGGGATTCATTTAAAATTAAAAATCAATGTTTATTTATTATTGAGAGACAGAGAGAGACAGAGCATGAGCAGGGAAGGGACAGAGAGAGAGGGAGACACCAAATCTGAAGCAAGATCCAGGCTCTGAGCTGTCAGCACAGAGCCCGATCTTGAACCACGAGATCATGACCTGAGCTGAAATTGGATGCTCAACTGACTGAGCCACCCAGGCGCCCCATGGGGCTGGGGGATTTAGAATCTGATTTGAATGTGGTGAGTTTCACATGAGACATGAAAACATAATGATGTCAAGGTATGTCAGAGCTGAAGCTGTAAGTAACTGATGGCATCATTTGCATATGGATGATATTTGAAGACCAAGGACTGGACTAGCTGACCTTAGAAGAAAGTGTAGGTCCAAGAGAAGATGGCCCAGAACTGCATCTTAGGTTACATCAGTTCAGAGGCTGGGAAGAGGAGGAGGAGCCAGCAAAAGAGGTGGAGAACGAATAGCCAGCATGGTAGGTGGAAAGCTGGAGACATCGGGTGTTACGGAAACCAAAAGAAAAAAGTGTTTTAGGAAGGAGGCGTGTAACATTGCTGAGAGATATGGTAACATGAGAACAGAGAAGAGAAATGGTCACTTAAATTCATCTCTTAAAGGTCATGCATGACCTTAGAAGAGTGAGGCCATTGACCAGGATGACAGAGAAGATGAGAATTGATCTATTTTTTCAAAGAAATGACACTGTTGTTTCAGACACGGGACCAGTGCTCCATTCTATGTCCATGTGTGGCTTCTGAGTACCTGTGTTACTGTGGAAACCAGTTAGCCCATGGAATATTATTATTTCTAGATTTAAGGGCCCTTAAAGTTCAGGTAGTCTAAACTTTCACCTTAGGTCTTCCTCGACAGGCAGACAGATGTCAACATTTGCATAAACCTTTCTGGGGGTAGAATTTCATCTTATAAAAGGGTTCATTCTGAAAGCATGGAGGTTTATCATGCCAGGATGTTTTTAATGTATGTCTATGTGTTGTCTATACATGTCATTTCTCCCTTTTCTCTTCATACTGTGTGTGTGTGGAGGGGCAGTGGTGGGGAGTAGAAAGAGCATGGGTTTCTGAGTTAGACAGATAAAGGGTCATATCTTGGGTCTGGTTCAGTTTTAGGCAAGCTATTTTACTTTCTGGACAACAGTCTCTTGATTCATAAAATGGGGATAATACCACATATTTCATAGGGCCATTATGGGGGCAGAATGAGATGTTCTCTGTAAAACACTCACCAACTGACTGGTAAACAGCAGGTGCACAGTAGGTACTGATGACTCTCCCCTCCCTTAGCTCTGTGGTGACACCAGCTCTTGGCTTGGATGGAGGCTTCCTCTGGGGTACCTTTTTCTCTCTCTCTCTCTCTCTTTAAAAAAATTTTAATGTTGTTATTTATTTTTGAGAGACAGAGAGAGAGAGAGGGGCAGAGAGAAAGAGAGACACACACAGAATATGAAGCAGGTTTCAGGATCCGAGCTGCCAGCCCAGAGCCCGAAGTGGGGTTCTAACTCATGAACCATAAGATCATGACCTGAGGCAAAGTCAGATGCCCAACTGACTGAGCCACCCAGGCACTCCTGGGGAACCTTTCTTGACTTCCCCATTGCTCTGGACAACACTCAATCAGATTTTCTTCTTTTATTTCCTGTAGTGTGTACCTTCATCAGACCATTTAGCACATAGCATTTTGATTGGTTACTCCAGTTCTCCCGAACTAGATTGTAAACCCTCAGAGACTAGGAAGTGTTTTCATTTTTAGGGAGTTAAAATAGTGATTAGAGGTGTAGCTTGAAGCCAAATTGCTTGGGTTTGAATTTCAGCTCCACCTATATCAGCTGAATTGTCATGGGCAACTTACTTAATCTCCCTGTTCCTGGTTTTCTCATTTGAGGAATGGGTATAATTCTAGTACTGACAAATTTGGGTGAGGATTACATTCCATAGTTCTGATAAAGTTCTGCGGTAGCGCCTGGCATATAGTCAGCACTCCATAGATGCCTGGTTTTGCAAGAATGGTCTTTGAAGCCCCTGCAGTGCCCGATTTGGGGGCTGGTGCCTTAAGGGAGCTAGTGTGGAATGACCGAAAAGGTGACCGGGGAACATGGATCACTGCCTAGATGGGTAACTTTATCACAGTAGTAATATTATTGTAAACGATCTTTAAAAAAGTAAAATTTCAGAAGTGACACAAGAAAGCATTATTTTTGTAAAAGGTCCAGACAACAGAGAATGATATTAAGAAGAAAAAGCCCCCACTCTTTCTCCTCCCCTGTTCCTCACCTCCCCACACATGCTGATGTTAAGTTTGGTGTGTAGCCTTCCAGCCTTTATTATTTTCTGCATATTATAGTTTTCAGGTGTGTGTCCTCAAGTCCATGGGTTGAAAAACAGCATCTACTACACGTTCACCAAAAATGTCAAAGATTAATTAAGTAATTAGAATCAATTAAAAATTAATTCTAAGTTAAGTTAGAAACTTATTACTAACCACTCGTTTTCAAAATAATTGCTTTATGCCTGAGTTAAACCTTTTTGTTTCCTCTTCAAGATGATTTGTGTGCAAAGAGACTGCCCTTGAAGGAGCATTTGGAGACCACGAGAAGGGGTGCCTTGTTAAAATATTCTCTCCCGGAGGTGCCTGGGTGGTGCAGTGGGCTGAGGGTCCATCTTCAGCTTAGGTCATGATCTCAAGGGGTTCATGAGTTCGAGTCCTGCATCAGGCTCGCTGCTGTCAGTGCAGAGCCCTCTTAGGATCCTCTGTCCCCCTCTGTCCCTCCCTTGCTTACACTCTCTCAAAAAAAAAAAAAACAATTTGACAATAAACTATTATATATTAAAAAAAGAATTCTCTCCCACGACTCTATTTCAAGCTGTTGCTGGAGTAGAGCTGAAGTTTTTGAGTTAAGCTCTTATTGCCAGAAAGCCCCTGTAAAGTTGCAAGTAAGCACCGTTCCCGGACAAGAAAGTTTGTGGGGAAGGAGAAAGGCCGGAGAATCTCAGGAAGCCCTTTGGAGTTTGGCCTTTGGCTCCTTTTGCTCAGGGCACTGGGGACCCAGCTCTGATTCGGAAGTGTTAACTCTCTTGGTTCTCACTCCTTGATTTTGCCATGTTCCGGCTTTTTAGCGAAAACTCCTCTCTTCAGACTCCTTTTCTATTTTGAAAAAACAGTAGGAGGAGCTCTTTGGATGAGCTGAGGCTCTAGTCATCCTTTAATAATATTTTTTTTTTTTCTGAAGCACCATGCATAGACCTAGAGGCATTTTACTGTGGTAGGTTTTTATCTGTTTTTAAAAATAAATAGAAAAGGACACATGAATTTTTATTAAATCATCGATCTAAAAACAAAGCCCATGGTAACAGAATGTTGCCCCATATTTTCTAATAAGGCTTTATTACTAACATTTTTTATTATCCTAAAAACTGGTTACTTCTCTTCTGATTGTATGATAATATAAAATTATTGGTTGGCATATTATATTATAGTTGTTTTAGATATGAAGATTTATTTTGGGGCTGGAGTCACATTGTTTGGGAAAACATGATTGTATAGTCATAGCTGTTGGTGATTTCCTAACAAAATCTTTAAATTTTTATAATGTTTTAAGACTTTTATTTGCTTTAATGTTCTAATCATCAACAAACCAAGGCTTAGTGCTCAAGTGTGATTGTGTTTGGGACAATAAATTTCATATTGGTAATTCAAGGATCCTCTCCTGGTTGATCATAATAAGCTGTGAAATCTCGCTGATTGAAATGTGGGTAGATGCTACTGTTATGTTTCTCTCTTCTGTGGCTAGTATTTTATATAGACTTTAGCAGCTATTAAACTTCACTTCTAACTTTTCAAATGATTATAATGTTTTTAAAAAAAGTTTACTTATTTTTAGGGAGAGAGAGTGAGAGGGACAGTGTGCAAGTAGGGAAGCGGCAGAGAGGGAGAGAGAGAATCCCAAGTAGGCTCTACACCACCAATGCAGAGCCTGCTGCTGGGCTCAAACTGAGGAACCGTAAGATCATAACCTGAGCTGAAGTCAGACATTTAACTGATTGAGCCACTCAGGTGCCCCAATGATTATAATGATTTAATGAAATAAAAAGCAGTTTTAATAAAGACATATAATTGGAAAAGAAGTTCATTCATTCCGTTATGCATCAGCAAACAAATATTTGTTGAGAACTGGGAACCACATTAACGTAAGATACGAAGTCACAGAGGTCTTTCCTTCTGTTCCCTCCGAGAGCAGAGACTGACAAGGCCTTACTGATAGGAAGTTTTATTTTGGGAAATAAACAAGAAATGGAAATGGGAGATGAAAATAATGAAATAGGGAAAGAGACTAAGTGTTACTGAGCTGGCTTACCACTGTGAGCAACTAGGGTCCAGTCCCACTGGAACCCCCTGAAAATGGTGTAAGGATGTCCCTTAAAATTGCCCACTTGAGGGGTGCCTGGGTGGTTTAGTCAGTTGAGCGTCCAACTTCGGCTCAGATCATGATCTCACACTCTATGAGTTTGAGCCCCACGTGGGGCTCTGTGCAGACAGCTCAGAGCCTGGAGTCTGCTTCGGATTCTGTGTCTCCCTCTCTCTCTGCCCCTCCCCTGCTAGCATGCTGTCTCTCTCTCAAAAATAAAATAATAAAAACATTTAAAAAATTGCCCACTTGAAATATGGAATTGGGAAATATTCAATCCCTCGAATAAAGATTATTTTTGGCAGTGTTGACTTTCTCCACTTGTGTAAGAATCAGAATAGCTCAGTAATTCTTGATGTCATCTAGCAGAGGGAAAGAACCCCCAAGAGAAAGTGAAGAGAGAAGCACCGGGATGGCTCAGTCAGTTAAGTGTCCGACTTTGGCTCAGGTCATGATCTCACTGGCTTGTGAGTTTGAGCCCTGTGTTGGGGTCTGTGCTGATGGCTCTGAGCCTAAATCTTGCTTTGGATTCTGTCTGTCTGTCTGTCTGTCTCTCTGCCGCTCCCCTGCTGATGCTCTGTCTCTCTCTCTCAAAATCAAGTAAATATTAAAAAAAAAAAGTGAACAGAATGCACTGTCAGCTTTCATCTGCTGGTTGCCGTGGGCAAAGCCAGACTAAAAAGTGGGCCAAGAGGATGCAAGATAAGGCAGAAGAGGAGTTTGATAAAAAAAAAAGCCAGGTGTTCATAAATCTTATTATCTGCTGGTGGACTGAGACAATAGGCAACTGCAAACAATTAGACCTGATACTTGATAAGAAAAAGGGAGAATTTATCAGCCAGAACTGTGTTGGACCACACACAACAGAAACTTAACAGTAGTGGCTTAATCTAATGGAGTTTATTTTTCTCTTGCAACAAGAATCCAGAGGAAGCAATTCAGGGCTGGTCCAAATGTTCAAGGAAGCCATGCAATACCAGGCTTTTTCCAACCTCCTGCTCTCCCAGCCTCTGTGTCTGGCTTTCATCCTCACAGATAGAAGATGATTATTCTATTTCTGGGTGTTCTGATCATGTTCTGGGCAGGAAGACAGGGAAAGGGTAAATGGCAAGAGCTGTGCCAACTAAGTCCATCTGTTTTTATAAGGAAAACTGTAGCTTTCCAGAAGCCACACCCACTAGAATTCTATTGGCATATCATTAACTGAAGTAGGTCACATGATCTCTCTTGGTTCAAGGGAGACTGGGGAAATGAGTATTTTTAACTGGACACGTTATACACTGAACAGAATTGGACTTCTGTTAGTAAGGAAGAAGAGGGAAAGGATATTGAGTTGGTAACTTACAGTTTTTGCCACCAAAATCCAGAGTGCCATGGGAGCATGAGGGAGGGACCTTAAACCTGGACTGGCGAGGAGAGAGGGTGGTCAGAGAAGGTCCTTGAAGATAACTCTTGAGATAGGTCTTGAAAGGTGAGTTAGAATTAGTTAAGTAGAAAATATGTAAGCTTGTGTATGGTGTATGGTGGCAGGGGTAAGTGAAGGGAATGAGCAGAAGGACAATCTAGACATGTAGAAGAAATGGAAATATAACTGATTATAAATACTTAAGAATAATTTCAGAGAGATACAACATGGCTAAAGAATTGAGTGTGAATGAGTAGTGATGGGATACAATTCCGACAAGTGTTCTAGGACCAGACTAGACTACAAAGGATCTTGTAGGCCATAATAAGGGATTTGGGTTTTTTCCTGGAAAGTTATGGGACATGTTTGAAGCATTTTAAGCTGGAAGGTAATGTGATAAACTTTATGTGAAAACATCAATCTGAAAAATTTTTGGAAAATGGAGGATACAAGGTGGACAATAATCAAGTATTTGCCATAATTCAAGGGAAAAAATGGTGTGGCTCTGAACTGATGAGGACAGAAAGAAGGGGACAGACTCCAATTCAAGTGGGAAACTGACCTTCTTGGTCAAGCCCAAGTCCCTTTGGGGGCTATGCATTCACACAAATACTCCAGAAGCTGACTTGACACAGTCATGCGTGGCAAGGGGGGGGAGGTTCTTTCTAACGAACACACCCACGGAGGACCTTGCCTGTGGTTTGTGCTGTTCACTCTCCTACACGTTAAGGGAGGGCCGAGTTGAAACTGAGCATCTTTCATTGTCATCAAGTGTTTTCACCAAAGAAATGTGTTTATTAAGTCGAGTTATTTTCTACGATGATCAGAATATCTCAACCCATTTCTTGGTGTGGGCTGCTCTCTTCCCTTTCTTCACCTTTCCAAATCCTATTTATCTTTTCAAATCAGTCTCAGGTCTTGAGTGGGAGGGAGTAAGTGAAGGTGACTTCTTCCATGAGAATCAAGCAACAGTGACATAGAAGTCATGCACGAGGAATTCCTCTGAGATATACATCACTTAATCGAGGCAACTTGTACTGTATGAGGATATGCTATGCTATGCTGCAGGGACACATTGGCCCCAAATCTCAGTAGCCTACCCCGTAAAGCTTCCTTTCTTTCTTAAGCTGCACATCTGATTTGAGTGAGCAGGTGGTGGGGCACAGAATGTGGGATAGTGTGGTGGTGGACCTCTGCCCATGTAGTCACTCAGGGGCCATTCTGACAGCAGCTCTAACATCTGGAATGTTTCCATCCCATCTGGACAAGACAGAGAGACTGGGGAGAGGCCAAACAACTACATAGTAACCTCCTCAGCCTACAGGTGATACAAATCACTTCTTACATTTTATTGGCCAGAACCAGTCACATGGACCCTTCTAGCTACAAGAGGATTGGGAGATGTAATCTTCTGAATATCTAGTAAGAAAAAAATAGAACTATATACAGATGAAGATGGGTGATGTCTATCAAAGCACATAAATATTTAGGCTGCTGGGGTTGTGCTCATAGGTGGGGAGGGGGGATGTGAGAGATGATAGGTTTTACTCTCAAAAACTGTAGAAACATCACTGAGACTTCTGAGTACTGGCTAAATGTACCTGGGTGTATCTGGCCTTTGGATAATGAGGTAAACTAGAGTCAAAACCCAATTTCACAATCTATGGAAGCCCAAAGTCTCAGAGAGATGGTTGAAAATAGACTGTGTATGTCAAATAGACATATTAAAGCATGTGGCAAAAGAACATCAGAATCACCCGGTCCTCAGTCATGGACCACAGGAAGACTTCTGAACTCAAAAACCCGGGCACTGAAACATCATTTTTTTGGTCAGCAACTTGTCCTTTACTTAACACTTGACTTCAGTCGTCACACAATAACTCTGATTAATAATAAATCAGTTAGAGTCAGCTGTCCAATAGTTTAGGTTATAAGATTTAAATGTAGGTAAATGCTAATTTATGCCTTTCTAACTGCTAAGACATGGAAATATATCCTTTCTTGTAAATAGAAAATAGCAACCAAAGTGCCCTTGGCAAAGAAGTAGGTCCTCCTCTCCCCGAGAGGTAACTTTAAGATAGGACTTGAATTGGCTTTGAATATTTACATAGGAAGTTCTTAAAAATGAAGACATTTTTTTGAAAGTTAAAAACATTATTAAAATAAAGAACCAGGAATGAAAGAAGGTCTGGTCAGAGTGGATCATGTTAGGAGAAAAGCATTTAGATTCTTTCATTACATAATTGAGCCAAAAATTCTACTGGTGTGGAATCTTCGGAGGAAATGCCCTTGGTTAGCAGGATTCTCTGTTCTTCTTCAAGGACTTGAATCCTTTCTTTATGTTATTAGAGAATGACAGTGAGAAGTCTATGCCCTGCCCATTAGGAAACCCACTGGAATGATGAATGATGTTGTCCCCTCCTGGAAGATATTTTACCTAGTCCACCTCCTCAGTGGGCCTACAAATGATAATACATTCATCCGGTTTTTCTTCTAGATTACCTATTGGCTGAGCTATTAGGGACCTTAAGACAGGGTGTCAAGGTGGTCACTAGACCTTTTGCTGCTGAAATGACTATAAATCCAATTTCTCTCTTTCCTCACTTTTATTTTATTTTTTATAGTTTTTTTAAACATTTTATTTATATTTGAGAGAGAGGGAGAGAGGGAGACAGATCACCAGTGGGAGAAGGGCAGAGAAAGAGGGAGACACAGACTCCAAAGCAGGCTCCAGGCTTTGAGCTGCCAGGACAGAGCCTGATGCAGGGTTCGAACCCACAAACTATGAGATCATGACCTGAGCTGAAGTCAGATGCTTAACCAGCTGAGCCACCCAGTCGCCCCTCTTTCCTCATTTTTAAACATATGAATTTGGAAACAATCTAGTCTAGATGAAAATCTGAAGCTGGTCCCATGGGAAAGACGAGCTGTAACCCCAGCTGACTGCATTTTATGTTTGCACCAAAACTTTTCTTTTCCATGTGGCTGGCAGAAAGAATAAACTTTACTGAGGCTTCATATTTGTGAATCACCCATTTCAGTATGATGTAGACCAAAAATGGATCCTTGACAACTGCTTGGGCTGTGGATATCTAGGCTAGCTGGGTTGACCTTGGGTCCAATCAGGCAGAGACATTGTTTCATTTGAGAGGGAAGATTAAGGGTCTGATCTGATCGGCAGGAGTGATCCCGGTGGCTAAGAAAGTTTGAAGTGGGGACTAACTTTATAGGTGGCCAGTTTGTTAGTGGATTGTTTCTAATTCTAAAGATTTTTGCTTGTAACTGAGGTCTAGAATGAATATTCTGAAAATGAGGACTCCAGTAGAGCATGATATGTCTGCTCACATTCCATTCCAAGCAAGTTATCTGGCCATTCCCAGTATACTCCACTCATGGGGATGATGGAGGAAGAAGGGAATGTTTCTGAGCAATATTCTAAAAAATTTTTTAAATGTTTATTTATTTTTGAGAGAGAGAGAGAGAGAGAGAGAGAGAGAGAGAGAGAGAGAGAGAGATAAGCATGAGTGGTGGTGGGGCGGAGAGAGAGAGGGAGACACAGAATCAGAAGCAGACTCCAGGCTCTGAGCTGTCAGCGCAGAGCCAGTTGTGGGGCTTGAACTCACAAACCAGGAGATCATGACTTGAGCTGAAGTCAGATGCTTAACTGACTGAAACACCCAGGTGGCCCACTGAGCAATATTTTAAACCAGCATTGAAAGCTGCGGATGAGGCACACAGAGGATGCTTCTGCACCCTCTCTGCAGAACAGAAGGTGCACAGAGGTTAAGTCCTGGGGAGGTGGGGAGCGATGGCCCAGGAGGGCACTGTGCTAAATGATTTTCATGCTTATTTCAGAGGTCAACACGTTTCTTCTGCTAAGGGCCAGATGGTAAGCAGTGTAGGTGTTGAAGGTCATATGCAGGCTCTGCCTGAGTCACTCAACAGTGCTGCAATAGGGGGGAAGCAGCCACATGAATACAAAAATGAATGAGTGAAGCTGTGTTCCAATATCACTGTACTTATGGGCTCGGAAATGCGAATTTTACATGATTATCACATGTCACGAAATATTTTTGTTCTTTTGCTTTTCAAAAACAATTGGAAAATGCAAAGTCATTCTTATGTGGTGGGCTATAAAAAAATTGGTGGTAGACTGGATTTGGCTCATGGTCCGTAGTTTGCTGATCTCTGCTTTATTTCATTAAATCTTCACAATAAACCTTGTGAGGTAGTTACACTATCCTATAGTTGAGATGAATATTGCAGAAGTTACTACAGTATTCCCCCCTTGTCTGTAGTTTTGCTTTCTGTGGTCTCAGTTACCTGAGGTCAACCACCATCTGAAAGCAGATGGTCCTTCTGACATATTATTGGAGGTGAATAGTAGCCCAACGCTATGGACGTGCCTACCTCATCTCATTTCATATCATCACGTAAACGTTTTTTCTCACATCATCACAGGAAGGAGCATTAGTATAGTACAAGAAGATATTTTGAGAGAGATATATTATTACAGTCTATTTTTATAATTGTATTTTATTATTATGTATGTATAGGAAAAAACAGTACATAGAGGGTTCAGTACTATCTGTGGCTTCAGGCATCTACTGAGGGGCTTGGAACACGCCTCCCACAGATGAAGGGGGATGACTGTATTTCTGCTAATTTCTGGCAGTCAGATAATATCACATCAAGAAGTTAGTGTGATTTTCTTTGCTTTCAACTAATGACATGTTCATAATGTGTTATAGAGCAATACAGTTTCCAATGTTCTGAGTATATTTTAAATACCATTAATACCACAGAAGGAAACTACATTTATCTTATTTTTCATGACTTTAAGCAGATTATTGATGCTTAATTTATTTGATTATGGCATATGACCAATCGTTATTTTAGACTTCTTTCCCATTTAATAATGTTTTGTTTGGGCTCATGTTAAAATGGACTGATTTCTCCTGAACACACGTTGAGGAAAAAGGAAGGTGGTTGTGAGTGACGGCAGGAGAAATCAGTGAAGGATAAAAAGCTGGCCATTTTACATGGAGTTAATTGAGAGATGGCTAAATGTGGACAAATATGAATGCACGTGAATGCATACACATACAACACACGCACACTCTCCAGAGAAAGAATTCCTTTTCTGAATTTGGCAAAACCTAGAACGGTTACAAAAGGAAATTTTCTCTCCCTTGCATCCTCAGTGTGGTTCATTACTGATGCCTCAGTGAGTTTAAATAAAACAACTGGACTCATATGAATTCATACATATTTCCAGAGTATTACATTTTACACTATAATAAAATTCCTTTACAATATGGATTTTTTGGTTAAATGGGTTTAGATAGAATATGAGCCAAATAATGTTCCCTGAAACACAGTCTCTGCATACAATAACGATCTGATCCATCATAGATATGAGTTTTAGCTGCCAGGGATCTTCTATATTTAACGTTTTGAAACTTCTAATCTAAATAACAGGCAATTAAAACATTTCGGAATGCATCTACTGTATATGACCAAGACATTTAGACCAAGAAGACTAAGTGCAAGGACCGAAGAATCTCATGTGCTAACGAACAACATAACCATTATTTGTATGTTTAAGAAAAAAAATCTAAATTGCCCAGCACGGCTGTGTCTAATTGCTATTACAATATCAGTGGGTAATTGTGCTTTCTGTGAGAAAAATTTGTTCCAAAGTCAAAATGTCATCTTGCTGTCAAATAATCCCATAGATTACTACAAACAGAGCTGGAAAAAATTGTACTGTGGCCGATAAGATGTGATGTGAATCCTGCTCGTTACCCAAGACATGACTTCCATTGTAATTGCGTAGCTACCACAATGGCTTCTTTCTGCCATTTCCTGCGTACCTGCTGCCACACACACGACTTATTAACATTTGGTCAATACAGTGCCATTCAGACAGTCAACCTCTGAGCCAAGGGAGGTCATCCTTCATTTTGATGCATTCTGTATTAACACGACAACTTGCATCAAGGATTAATACGTCCCTTTCCTTCATTTATGGTTAAATTAGTAATTAGTCTAACACCTAGGTTCCATTATATTCTTGTTTGTCTGATCTTGTATTGAAAATTCAATGGGTTTACTGGAAACTTCAGAGCCCTCTTGCCAAGGAGGAGGTACTTTCCTCTCTGGCTACACCGACTTTAAAAAGTAGAAGGAAATATTTGGCATCAGGTGGTAATTTGAATATGAAAAATACTGGTGATATGGAATGAACAGAAGGAATGTAAGGTCTAGAAAGTTTGTGGTGGTTTTTGGAAATTGAGATTAAATTAAACTACATGAAAGTTCTAGAAATTTGTTTATTGTGATGGGAAACTTGAGCCTGAGGTCATTCTGGTGTTTCTAACTGAAGTGTACAGATCTCATGTTGGAGACTTACTTTCAAGATCCTCTGGTGTAGTGTCTCATTCAGTTTGGTAAACTGTCGCTGACAGCTGCATTCTGTGTAAACACATGCTTCATTTTCCTATGGGTAGTTATTTGAACTTTTGAAGTTGAGAATAGACTTATTATAGCAAGACATTTTCAATAGGAAAGAAAATTATACTTAAAAAACATGATCGCTCGTTATAAAGAATGACAGAAGTCAGGAAGATGCAGCAAGGGGACAGCTAACGTTTCAGAGAATCGTTATTAACCTTTGATATCTGTGCCAATTAATGTTTTTTCCCCCCAACAACACTGAAATATTGTTTAGTGGAACATTTTACAAGATTTTATTTTATGCTTCTGCGGCTGTCTTTGGAATGAAAGTTTGAATTAACTTGGCATGCTTACAATTTTCACCATGAGCAGTTGAATAAAATTCCTATCAGATAAAAGAGCAGTGAAATTCACAGATCCAGGCCATCTTTTAAAATAGGTACTTCTCTGTGGGAGGTTGTCGACCAGGTGCTCCAGATAGTCTTCGCAAGCCGTGAGTGGTTGGTGCTATTGTCCTGATTAGAGAAGAGGAAACTGAAGCTCATAGAGATTAAGTGATCTGCTGAAGGCCACACCCCCAGAAAGTGGTAGGGTCAGAATTTAAGACCAGGTCTGCCTGAGAGACAGCCCATGTTTCTTTCCACCATGATGTATCTCACTGGGCCATTCATTCCTAATCCATTCCAGTAGAAGAAGACAACAATTGTGTACTTATCTCAGGAAGAAAAAACAAAGGCCAATACTAAGAGACAAGCATTTCAAGTGGAGTAAAATCAATTAAATTTGTAATTACGTAGAACAACATGCATCCAGACATGTGCTGGGCATTATTTAACAAGGGGGCTCTTCAGTGACTTAAATAGATATTCCGGCATTTTCTAAGTGTAGAACTTTTAGGATGGGTAGATTGTATTTTATTTTTCAGAACCTGGAGCTTTGCAGTTAGGTATGGCTTTGGATTTTTTTGCGGGGGGGAGGGTAGAGGTATATCTTGCATTAGAAAGTAACCACACTTGGAAAGTATAATTTTGCAGTTCATCAACAGTTTATGCTGAGCATATTGCATCTGAATAAGAAAAGCTGGCGTGCCAGTTATCAGTTGATTGCCTCTCAGCTTCAAGTCCATCCATTACTGCCTGCTCGATAAATATAGAGTTGGGCCCTTGAAATACTTCCTTGCTAGCTGGCATGATGTTAGCTTTGTCAGTTGAAGATGCTAGAGGGATACCGGAGGATGAAGTTTTGTTTTGTTTTGGTCCTAGTCCCAATGTGTTCTCTTGGCAAACTCCTGCTCTGGTGTGTGACTTCTACCTTCTAGGCTGGCAGCGCGACACACAGCTTTCTTCACCTCTTGGCACCTGCAGTGAGCGGGATCTCCAGCTTCTGCCTCCTTTAGTGAGTGGCTCTGCAGTGCACGGCAGCCAACAGCATTCAGCATCTAGCAGCTTTCCTCTGGTAGCCCCTTGGGCAGCTTTGCAGCAAATTCCAAGCATGGTACCTCCTTGTCAATGGCTTTCTCGTGCAATCCAGAGGGTGTATTTCCAGCAAGATCCAGCAGTAATGGCATCTCAGCAACTACTCTCTCTCCAGTGAGCTGTGCTGTTGCTCTCTCCAATAAGGTATGGATCTCAGTCCTAGGAGGAGGAGAGTTCTTCCTGGGGCACTCTATCTCAGCCCCCGGGGTAGTAACTGCTCCTTAGATCTGCAATTCTTATATTCTTCAGAGTTTCTTTAACTTCTTACCAGCTTATGCCCAATTATTGAATCTTCTGTTATAGTTCAGTTTTCCTTGTTAAAATTACTGGGTGATTTCTATGTCCTGGTTGGATGCTGACTGATACAGCTGTGTAGAATGTTCTGGGAGTTAGACAATGCCTAGATATTGGCAGAAATCTTTAGTCATCTAGGAAATGTATAGGTAGGGTTTGAGAGTCAGGGGGAAGAGATGGTCTTGATATTTAATAGATTTTTAAAAATGTTTTTAATTTATTTTTGAGAGACAGACAGAGACAGCGCGAGCAGGGAAAGGTCAGAGAGAGAGGGAGATACAGAATCTGAAGCAGTCTCCAGGCTCTGAGCTGGCTGTCAGCACAGAGCCCGACACGGGGCTCGAACCCATCAATTGTGAGATCATGACCTGAGCTGAAGTCGCACACTTAACCGACTGAGTCATCCAGGTGCCCCATTATTTAATAGATTGTAGAAGATGATTCAAGGGAAGGTGAATTCTTAGGTGAGGAATTAATTTGCTGTAGAATGGTTTTCCTATCTCAATTAGAGAAAAAGTCAAAGGCTTCACAGTGGCCAACAAGGCCTGTCATGACCTGACCACCCTCTGACATCACTTCCAACCCTTCTCCCATTGCTCACTTCAGGGGCTCCAGCCACACTGGCCTCTTCATGATCCTTCAACACCGCAGGAGTACACCTGCCTCAATGTCTTGCACCCACTACTCCTTCTTCCTGGAAGATTCTCCTCCAGATACCTGCCTGACTTATTTCCTCTCTTCTTACAAGTCTTTGTTTCATTGTCATCTTAGTGAGGACTTTTCTGGTTACTCTTTTTAAATTTGCAAACTTGACCTGGCACTTTTTCTCCCCTATCATGCTTCTCTCATTTATTTTCCTCCATAGCAACTTCTAAGATGCTGCGTAATTTCTTATTTGTTTTGTCTCTTGTTTCTCTCTCTCTGACTAAAAGTATCAGTTCCATGAAGCAAGAATTAAAAACATTTTTTTCAGTGCTGTATCCTTAGTATCTAGAATAATGTCAAAACACTTGCGGACAAATGAATGAATGAATCTCTTATATTGTTAGGCTGAATATGACTCAGACTTATGTACCTTATTATAATTTTTATTTATACTTTTGGGTAGGTGTGTGTGTGTGTTTATGTTCTGGACATGAACAGAATTAAAGAGATGCAACCTTTGTGTTATGGACAACCTTATTCGCAGTCTGTACTTCTCAAATGAGGGATTCCTAGAATTAATATGCTTGTAAGTGGTATTTTGTCCATGTTTTAACATTAATTACAGTGGAAATTTATAATTTTTGCCTCCCATCAGCTATCTCTCCCTTCTTAACAGCACCCCAGTTTTGCTTTGATGGGACTCTCCACCAGGGCCTTGATGACTCCCAGCCTAAGCCAGGTGGCCAGAGGTGTTTGCATTCATAAGAGGGATGATATAAAGACCCCATATGACTGGAGTCTATTTATAGCAGAGACTATTTATTTCTCCTTGAACTGACCACTGATCACAGGTTCTGCTTCTGTTTTTCCTGGGGTTGCTCTAGTCTCTGCCCTTCCAGAGTCTGTTCCATTCTGTGAGTTATGCCATCTTGCCACACAGTCTTTCTTTTCTACTTAGATTACCTAGGCAGTTTCTATTTCTTGCAACCAAACCATATTAGCTGATAAAATAATTTACTTTATCATTAAGGGAGGTTCTGTATCTTATATAGGTTGGCAACAATATGCCTAGATCGGTTAATGTGTAGGAAATATGCTTTTCGAGATCCTTAATATGTAACATAAAAATGACCACTTTTCGTAGCATATTTCAATGCTGATAGACTAAATGTAGTTAGGCAAGTCAAATCAAGAAATAGAAATGGTGTAACCTCTGCTCATGTTACATTAGATATACAACATATTGTGTTTTGGATGTCTCCTCTAGATTCCTTGTCTCATTGATAGTTTTGGAAATCGTAATTAATATACTTAGGGGCTGGCGGAGAAGGGCTCAGTTACAGAGGAATAAAAATATGTCGTGAATTTATGCAACAAAATAATAAATTACAGACTGTTTTGCCCCACAGAGAGCATCTTCATTCTATAATAACTAGCATAAATTGTAAAGAATAATGGAGAAATGCTCCACATACTTAATTTCCAAAACAGTAGCAAACTATTTACTGTTGACAAGCTTAAAAAGAATCTGCTGGTGATGAGGTTGAGATATTTGTCATATTTTCAATTCAAATTAATTCAAGACATGATAATAATAAATACTGTAAATCAATGGTAAAATGTCACAAAATCTGGAAAATAATATCTGATAAAAAACAAAGCAGAGTATTAGGAAAATATGTTCTTTTTTATGAAGATATAATTCACATATGACATTAGCTTCAGGTATATGACATGATGATTTGATATTTATGTATATTAAAACATGTTCTTGCCCTTTCACGAAGATGGTGCTGAAGGTGAAGAAAGAAGCCGCTGCCCCTCTTAAAGCCAAAGCCAAAGCAAAGGCTTTGAAGGCCAAGAAAGCGGTGCTGAAAGGCAGCCAGTCATAGAAAAAAGAAGATCCGAACATCACCTACATTCCAATGGCCCAAGACACTGTGTCTCCGAAGGCACCCCAAATATCCTCGAAAGAGTGCCCCCAGGAGACACAAGCTTGACCACTATGCCATCATCAAGTTCCCCCTGACGACTGAGTCAGCCATGAAGAAAATAAATGACAGCAACACACTTGTGTTCCTTGTGGACGTCAAGGCCAACAAACACCAGATCCAAGAAGCTCTATAACATTGACGTGGCCACGGTCAATGTTCTGATCAGGCCCGATGAGGAAAAGAAAGCATATGTTTGACTGGTTCCTGACTATGATGCTTCGGATGTTGCCAACAAAACTGGAATCATTTAAAGTGAGTCCAGCTGGCTAAATCTAAATATAAATTTTTTTATCATAAAAAAACCCAAAAAACATGTTCTTGATCTTGATAATAGAGGTGTTTTCAGATCAAATAAGTTATGTTTTCCCTGAAAAACTGATGAAGATGTTTATCTGATAGTGCGTATAAAATAAACTTTCAGTGGGTTAACTGTTTTAATATTAAAAAAAAAAAAGCCCAGGACTATACAAAAATGCATGTGTGGTAGTCATTTGTTATGAGTTAGGTAATAGATCTAATAAGCATTTCAAAAGAGGTTGCTTCACTTGAATTTTTAAATTCCCCTGCTTCAGCAATGTATCATACCCTATCTAAAGCAATTGATATTTCCTAAAAGGGACTGCTTATCTGGTATGGCCACTTTGGGAATCAGATGAAGAAAACTTTTTACTATGCAAAATTTCAAACAGATAGGAGAGTACAAAGAGAGAGAATATAACGTTAGTGTGCATTAGAATCACCTGGAGGGCTTGTTAAGACAGATTGCTGGAATCCACCCCCAGAGTTTCTGATTCAGTAAGTCTTAGGTGAAGCCTGAAATTGGCATTTATAACAAGTTTCCAGCCGATGCTGACACCGATGGTCCAGGGACCACACTTTGAGAACCACTGGTTTAATGAACTCCCCTGTTCCCTATCCTCAGCTAATTATCAGCACGTGACCAACCTTGTTTCATTTATACTGCTAGCTCACAACCCCCTTCTCTCCAGTGAAAGATTCAGAGGCAAATTCCATCCATCATATACTTTCATCTAAAAGCTCTTCTGAATATATCTCTAAAACAGAGGTTGACAAAATCCATCCTGTTGCCTGTTTTGGTAAATAATTTTTTACTGGAATACAGCCACCACAGTTTGTTATGTGTGGTTTATGGCTGTTTTCAGGCTACAATGACATAGTTGAGTAGTTGCAGCCGACTATAGATCCACAAAGCCTAAGACACTATCTGGCCCTTTATAGACAAAGTTACTGACTTAAGCATTTAACGTAAGTGTGTTAATATTATCAACTATCTAGCAATATTCAGACTTCTTTGTCTCATACTTCTGTTGTTTCTTCAAATCACAATCCAAATCAGGTCCACTTATTGCATTGGTTGATACGCCTTTTTGACTCTTTTAATCTATAGATTCCCTGTCTTTTATTATTTTCTTACAGTTTACTGGTTGGAGAAAGTGGATTATTTGTCCCGTAGACTTTTCCATATTCTGGGCTCTGGTGATTGCATCCTGTGGGTGTCCTATATTTCCCTCAAGTCTTTTACATTTCTTGTAAGTGATAATTAAAGAGGCTTGGTCAGATTCAGGTTGGCTTTCTGACAAGTACACTTCATAGGTAGTGTCGGGTACTTCCATTTGCATCACATCTTTTTTTAACTAAAATTTTTTTAATGTTTATTTTTGAGAGAGAGAGCGAGACCAAGAGAGCAAGTGAGCATGGGGTGGGGGGAAGGGGCAGAGAGAGAGGGAGACACAAAAAAATCCCAAGCAGGCTACAGGCTCTGAGCTGTCAGCACAGAGCCTGACACGGAACTTGAACTCATGAGCCATGAGATCATGACCTGAGGCGAAGTCAGGTATTCAAACCAGCTGAGCCACCCAGGCACCCCTTATCACATCTTTTTATGGTGGTGGGATTAAGTCTTTAATCCATTTATTGTATACCAATAGCTTTTCTATTTGATTGTTCTAATGGCCATTGATACTCAATGCCTGTATCAATAGTCTCAACCTTGGCTGCTCGTTAGAATCATGTGAGGAGATTTTTAACCCTCCTCAATGTCATTGCCCCCCACAAGGTAAATTAAATCAGAATCTCTGGGGATGGGATCCAGTCATCATCAGTATGTTTAAAGCTCCCAAAGGTGATTCCCCAATGCAGTCAGGCTTGACTTGTGTGCATATGTAAATTACAACGTATGTTATTACATTGTGTACACACACACACACACACACACACACACACCATGTACTGTATTCATTTATCCATTAAGGGACACTTGGGTGTTTCCATGCCTTGGCTATTATGAAAAATGCTGCTATGAACAGGGGAGTGCTGATGTCTCTTTGAGATATTTATTTTTTTTCCCCTTCTAGATTAATACTCAGAAGTGGGACTACTGGGTCAAAAGGTAGTTCTATTTTTAATATCTTGAGGAACCTCCATACTGTTTTCCATAGTGGCTGTGGCAGTTTGCATTCCCAGTAACAGTGCACAAGGGTTCCCTTTTCTTCACATCCTTGCCAGCATTTGTTATCTCTTTTTTGATGTTAGCCACACTAACAGATGCAAAATGATTTCTCATTGTGGTTTTGATTTGCATTTGCCTGATGATGAGTGATGTTGAATGCTTTTCATGTACCTGTTGGCCATTCATATATCCTCATTTGACAAATGTCTATTCAGGTCTTTTGTCCATTTGAAAACTGGATTGTTTTTTGAGTTGTAGGAGTTCTTTATATATATATATGATTATGATAAGGGGTTAATGCCTAATATATATATATATATTCCTCCAGGAATTAACCTCTTATCAAATATATGGCTTATAAATATCTTCTCTCATTCTGTAGGTTGCCTTTTCATTTTGTTGATGGTTTCTTTGGCTGTGCAGAAGCTTTTTAGTTTGATGTAATCCCACTTGTTTAGTTTTGCTTTTGTTGCTTGTGCTTATGGTGTTGTATCCAAAAGATTTCAAAGACTTTTCCCCTGTGCTTTCTTTTAGAGGCTTTAGGATCTCAGGTCTTATATTTAAGTCTTTAATCCATTTTGAGTTAATTGAAAAAATTTTTAATGTTTATTCATTTTTGAGAGACAGAGACAAAGCATGAGTGGGGGAGGGGCAGAGGGAGAGAAGGAGACACAGAATCTGAAGCTGGCTCCTGGCTCCTGGCTCCAAGTTGCCACCATAGAGCCTGACAGGGAGCTCTAACTCACAGACCACGAGATCATGACCTGAGCTTAAGTCAGACGCTCAACCAGCTGGGCCACCCAGTGGCTCCATTTTGAGTTAATTTTTATGAGTGGGGTAAGATAGGTGTTCAATTTCATTCTTTTGCCTGTGGATGGCTACTTTTCCCAACACTGGGATTTTTTTTTTACTAAGAACTTTCATCAACAGTTTGGCTATTTGCACATGGAGAGGAGGGAGGAAGAACAAATGCTTTATTCTAATTTTTTTCTTTACCAATTTTCAGAATAACAAGTTTTGGGGACCATGACTTACCAGGCCAGGTGAGTGCCCACCTCCTCCAAGAATCTCTCACCTGGGAATTATTTGTTTTGGACCTCATGAGCACACACTGTGGGTACGAATGAGGTCACATAAACTCATCTTTCCACCCTGATGGTTCCTTGTGCCATCTCCATTTCTATAGTACTCAGTCCCCTGCAGATTCTCTTGTTCCAATTATTCCAGAAGTCTCCTGGTCATGTCTCACATCCACCTGTCTATTCAACAGATATTTGTTGAAAGCCTGCTATGTGCCGGGCACATAGACTCAGGAACAATTCAGTCATTCCACTGGCACTGGTGCTGCTTTGACAAGGAGGCTTACCATTGCCTCTGAGGATGATGCACATCCTGAAAATGCCAGTGTATGCGCCAACACTGCTTCCAACTCAGAAATCCTGGCTGTGTTAGTGCAGTGCTGGGGTGTGGAGAGCAGTGGGGATATTTCTCCTTCCTCTGTCTTGATATGTCATCTGGGTTCTGAAAATGCACGCCTTTGTGACCAGTTTCTCACTGAGTCTTTTAGGAAAAGTGTTCCTTCACCTGTTGACTTCGTTGTCATCATCATCATCATCATCATTATCATCATCATCATGACTATCATCATCACCATCATCATTATTTTCCTGCTAGGGCTTAGATAGAACACCACTTGGTCCATTGTCCTTGTCTTCTCCTTTTTCTTTGAACACTCATGTACCCAAACCCTTATTCTTTAGCAAATTTAACCAAAACACAAACAAAACATACAAGACAACCTTCCCATTCATACTTCCTGTCACTTTATGAGAACAGGTCTCTTGAAGGATCACTAACTTGTCAGTTCCACAAATAACAAGACCACTGTTTCTCCAACTTTAATGAGTGAATTTATTGCCTGAAAGTAACTTGCTAAAATGCAGATTCTGATGCAGTAGGGTTGGAGTGGGGGTGAGAATCTCCATTTTTTTTCTTTAGAGAGAGAATGAGCTGGGGAGGGGGCAGAAGGAGAGAGAGAATCTTTTTTAAATGTTTATTTTATTTTATTAATAGTTTAATACAGAGTAAATGTTTATTTTAGAGAGAGAGTGAGCAAACAAGCATGAGCAGAGGAGGGACAGAGAGAGAGAGAGAGAGCGAGAGAGAGACAGAGAGAGAGAGAGAGAGAGAAAGAAGAGAGAGACAGAGAGAGAATCCCAAGCAGACTTCGTTGATGTCAGCACAGAGCCCAACAGTGGGCTCGATCTTCCCAATTATGAGATCATGACTTGAAATCAAGAGTTAGATGCTTAACCAACTGAACCACCCAGGTGCCCCAAGAGAATCTCCATTTCTAACAAGCTCCCAGGTGAGGCCTTCGCTGTTGGTCTAAGCACTGTTCTGAGCAGTGAGGAACTAGACTTTGCACTCCAGTTTTGGCTCAGCTGGGCATTCTACTGGACAATGACCTCAGATATTTCTTCCTGAAACTAGGCTTCTGATCTCCAGTCTTTGTTTATAAGCTTTCTCCCCATTATAAGTCAGTGATTCTCAATCCTGGGTGCACAAAATGAAGTTTTTTTTTCAAGAGTGAAAAATCTCTGGGGGTGGGCCCCAGGCAATCCTATTAAAAAAATATCTCCCCAGGTGTTTAATTCTAATGTGCAGAGTTGAGAATGAATGTTTTAAATACCAATTTTTTTCATTTCAGTGTCACTAAGAAGATTTGCTCCCTCAAAAACAGCTCTGCATAGAGCTTGCTGTAAATCCTTATGACCTTGGCAATTTCTACTTGGTTTGTGTCGTACCATAGTTCTGCGTCTCCCTAGTGCTGAGCCGTTGGAGGGTTATAGATTCTTCCCTTCTTGTACACGTGCTGACCAAATGGAAGGACTGTTTTATTTGACCATGTCTCACAAGACGAGCAACTTCCCTTATGGCAGCCCAAGCGAAAAACAGGATTTTACCACTAGGCAGAAGCTTGGATACAAGGAAACATTCTGGGTTATTAAATGTCTGGCTGTTTATGTTCAGATGGTTTGTGTCAGGTATTTTTCCTGATATAAGGCGAGGACAGTTGTTAGGCCCCTCGAAACAGAGGCAGCAAAGTCTGTGGCAGGCATCGGCCAGAAGGAGGAGAGGAGGGATGGAAAGGCCGGTTGCTGTTCAGGATTTAAAAGGCTTTAAAAGGTTGCCAACTGAGAAATGACTTGTGCTGCTGCCCAATTATCCGTCCTCCTTCTCTGGTCCACTGGCTCCCTGGTATCCGTGTGCTGAGAGAAAGAAATGATTCTAGGACAGAGATTTGGAAACCAACCTTTAGAACTGTTTGCCAGATTCTAATATTAAATGTGCTCAGGTTTATCCCTTTTCCGTTTCTGGAGGCATCTCTCATTGTACTGAGCGCCGGGGTTTAAAGGTGTGTGTGTGTGTGTGTGTGTGTGTGTTTTTAAAGTGACATAAATACATCCCCGCTCCCCCTCTCTTTCCTGGGCTGAACAAATATATATTGTTCCCAAACCTCTTCCTGGTGAGGAGAAAAAAGGGAAAAGATATGGATTCTGAGATCCTGCCCAATATAAACCGTGTTTATAAAACTCTGTCAGGCAGGTCTCTGAAAGGAATAAATGTTAAAGTCATTCTGGGTTCGAACCATATGATTTGAATCTGGGCTTAATGGCTTCTCTGTTGCTAAAGAGGCATTGTGAAGTAGACCATGGAGGCATAAGCCAAACTGTCACAGAGTCGGGCGTGCAACTCGGGCCTGGTGCTGGGGACACTTTGCTCACTTCGGGACCGAAGGGGGTTGAATCGTGGAGGGAAGACGGCTGTATAATCCAACCCTTAGACTCCAGAGGCAGCGCCATTTAGGTCTCTGAGGAAAGAAGATAAATTCTGGTGAGTCCCTCTATGGGGAAATGACATACTCCTCGAAAATCCCTCACCTCATAGAATTTCCTGGTGGACGTTTCTTTTATTTGTATCTTTCAAAAACACCAGACTAAAGTGTGCGTGTGTGTGTGTGTTTGTGTGTGTGTGTGTGTATGTGTGTGTGTGTATGTGTGTGGTGTTGGGACACACAGGAGAAGGTGAAAGGATATAAAACTTGCACAAGGAACTGACTTTGGTGCACTGAGGGAAGAAGGGACTGAGCATTTATTGAGTTTCTTTTATATTTCCGGTGCCTTATGAGTTATTATTATAATCCTTATACTAACCTTCTGAAGCTATTAAATAGCTATTAATATTAAACAGTTAGTAATCATGAGGAATTTTAATACAAAACTAGAATTGGAAGAGGACCTGACAGATGGAAATTTTGTCTTTTCGCTTTCCCCAGTTTCCCCTAAGGATGGCAGCAGAATTGTTTTGTGTACAGCGAATGTCCAGGTGTTCGCAGAATGGCCATGCATTTCATCTTCCTGCTCCAGCTAGTTTCTTGAGCAAACTCTTCCTGTTTCCTAACAAACACCTTCTCCTCCTTTTCTCATTTCTCTGGTAGGAGCCAGGTCCACTAGTTTGAAAAAGGCAGGTATGTACCTTCTTCAAAGAACAATGGAGAACCCACGTTGGCTCTCTTAAAATATGGACTATCATAGCAAATACAGCCCACGGACAGGGGAGCCCCAAGAATCTCTTCTCCTCCCCATTTTGTTATGTAGGTTATTTGGACGGTGTGTTTCTCAGAGAAGACTGGGAAAATACAGTAACATTCTGGCTTATAAAACCTGAATCAAGTGTGGACTGGAACATGAACTGACTCCCAACTCTGGACCTCATTCCTTTAATAAAATCTATGATTCTTCTTGATCGAACATTCTTATCTGTTTGTAAGCCCCCAGAGACTCTGGCACCTAAAGATAGGTCTAGACTCTGGGAGCTATAGATGTTCTTATTTTATAGATGCAGGATTTGAGATTCAGAGAGTGTATTAGTTTGTTAGGGCTGCTGTAACAAAATACCAGACTGGGAGGCTTGAACAATAGAAATAAATTTTCTCACCATTCTGGAGACTGGTAGTCCAAGGTCAAGTTATTGGCGGTTTTCATTTCTCTTGAGGCCTTTCTCTTTAGTTAGTAGTTGGCTGTCTTCTTGCTGTGTTAATATAGTCTTTCCATGGTGCAAGTTTTCTGGTGTCTGTTTCTTCTCTTATAAAGACGTTAGTTATATTGGATTGGGACCCACCCTTACTTAACCTTAATCATTTCTTTAAAGTCCCTATTTTCAAATACAACCCCATCCCAAGATACTAAGGGTTAGGGCTTTAACTTATGAATTTTGGTGGAACACAATTTAGTCTATAGCAAGAAGATGAAATAAAGTGGATAAGGTCACATAACTGGTAAGAGATGGAGTTGGGACAAGAACCCATATGCGTCTGACTATAAAATCTGTCCTCTTTCATACCACACCTAAAGTATAGGATCATTTTAGACTGTAGCCTTTTGGGTCAGAAAGATTGGGTTAACTGACTTTTGTAAGTCTTTTTACTCTATTCTCCAGCAAGTTTCTAAGACCCATGAGATGTTTGGAGACAATCAAGATGTCTTTCTGTACTTTGTTATTCTGCTAGTGTGATTATGATGAAGGTTGTATATAAACCCAACCATTCCCATAAATAAGCATGCTCCAGGGGTGCCTCTGTGGCTCAGTTGGTTTAACATCCAACTTTGGCTCAGGTTGTGATCTCACGGTTTATGAGTTCAAGCCCCGTGTCGGGCTCTGTGCTGACAGCTCAGATCCTGGAGCCTGCTTCAGATTCTGTGTCCCTCTTTCTCTGCTCCCTCCCCTCCCCTCTCTCTCTCTCTCTCAAAAATGAATAAACATAAAAAAAACATAATAAGCATGCTCCAGACACACCTACACACACGTCTTATATACTCACAAACACTATTTGAATTTAAGTAAAAATTCAATAAAACTCAAGTGACCTCAGGCAACAGTTCTCATTAGTTGTTATACCTGATCCCAGATAATTATTTTAGTTAAATGTGTATGTTCTCTATAATTACCTGAAACCCAAAGGTTTAAAACAATGACAGCATTTATTACCTTTCATAATTTCTATAGGTCAGGAATTTGGGGTATGTCAACTTGGCTAGGATTAACTACATTCTTTAGAATTTCCTTTCTAGTACATTTTCAGATTGGGGAGGTGACTAGCGTGGTCACTTATGAGAGCTGCAGGATGGAAGAGCAGTGGCAGCCATCTTGTAACACACACACCTTCTCCCACTATTCAACTGACCACTAACCTAGGTGCTGTTGGGAAAAGATTTTGCGGATGTAATTAAAGACCCTAATCAATTGTTGACTTTAAGTAAGGGAGATTATCTTGGGTAGACCTAATTTATCCAGTTGGAAGGGAGGTTGTCTGTGGTAGGCATAATTTAAACAACTGGGAGGCCTTAGAAGAGGGTTTAGGCCAGAGGGAGGTGGGTGGGGACAGAGACTGACAGGGAGAAAGAGAGAGAGAGAGAGAGAGAGAGACTGCTATGGCCAACAGCTTCTGCCTGTGTCTATGGAGCTCTACCATGCTTGCTTTGCTTGCTTGTAATCTCTTCCTGACTGCCTGTGAACAATAGCTTTGGTCTTTGTCCCTGAGGTTCCAGCCTGCCTGTGATCTTTCCTTCCTGATTGCCTGATCTATGGATTTCAGACTTGCTAAGCCAGCCCTCACAATTTCATAAGCTAATTCCTTGTAATAGATCCATGAATTGCCTATTGGTTCTGCTTCTCTGATTGAATTCTGACTAATCCAGAGTGGCTTAACTGGGCTGTTCTGGCTTGGAGTCTCTCATGAGGCTGTAGTCAAGATATTGGCTAGTACTTCAGGCTTCAGAGGCTTACCTGGGACTGGAAGGTCTGTTTCTAAAAGACCTCAGTCATATAGCTGGCAGGTGGTCTTGGCTGCTGGCAGGAAGCCGCAGTTCCTTGCCACATAGACCTCTCCTTGGAGCTGCTTAAATATTGTTATTACATGGCTGCTGACTTCCCTAAAGTGTGTGATCCAAGAGAGCAAAGCAGAAGCAGGAATGTATTTTATTATTTAGCATTAGAAGTCACGTACCACCACTCCCACTGGTTTCTGTTAGTTACCCAGACCAACCCTGAAACAATATGGAGGAGGACTATGCAGTTTTGTGCATATCAGGAGCAAGGATCAATAGTAGTCATCTATTTTTAAAAATTAAATTAATTTTTTTATAAAATTTCAGGAATAGAATTTAGTGATTCCTCACTTACTTGTAATACCTAGTGCTCATCCCAACAAGTGTCCTCCTTAATACCCATCACCTCCTTGGCCCATACCCCACCCAACACCCTGCCAGCAACCCTCAGTTTGTTCTCTGTAGTTAAGAATCCCTTATGGTTTGTCTCCCTCTCTGTTTTTATATTATTTTTGCTTTCACTCCCTTATGTTCATCTGTTTTGTTTCTTAAATTCCATATATGAGTGACATCATATGATATTTGTCTTTCTCTAACTTATTTCACTTACCATAAATCTATCTAGTTCCATCCACCTTGTTGCAAATGGCAAGATTTCATTCTTTTTGATTACCACGTAATACTCCATTGTGTGCGTGCATGTGTGTGTGTATATATCTTCTTTATCCATTCATTGGTCAATAGATATTTGTGCTTTTCCCATAATTTGGCTATTGTTGATAGCTCTGCTATAAACATTGGGGTGCACGTGCCCCTTCGAATCAGCACTCCTGTATCCTTTGGATAAATACCTAGTAGTGCAATTGCTGGGTCATAAGATAGTTCTATTTTTAGTTTTTTTGAGGAACCTCCACACTGTTTTCCAGAGTGGCTGCATTCTCATAGCAGTGCAAAAGGGTTCCTCTTTCTCTGCATCATCGCCAATATCTGTCATTGCCTGAGTTGTTAATTTTAGCTATTCTGACAGTTGTGAAGTGATATATCCTTGTGGTTTTGATTTGTATTTCCCTGATGAGTGATGTTAAGCATTTTTTCCTGTGTCTGTTAGCCCCCTGGATGTCTTCTTTGGAAAAGTGTCTATTCATGTCTTTTGACCATTTCTTCACTGGATTGTTTGTTTTTTGGGTGTTGACTTTGATAAATTCTTTATAGATTTTGGCTACTATTTACCTGATAATCATTTGCAAATATCTTTTCCCATTCTTTCAGTTGCCTTTTAGTTTTGATGATTGTTTCTTTTGCTGTGCAAAAGCTTTCTTATTTTGATAAGATCCTAATAGTTCATTTTTGCTTTTGTTTCCCTTGCCTCCAGAGACATGTCAAGGAAGAAGTTGTTGTGGCTGAGATGAAAGAGGTTGTTGCCTGTTTTCTCCTCTAGGATTTTGAGGCTTCCTGTCTTATGTTTAGGTTTTCTTTTTCTTTTTTTAAAAAAATTAAAATGTTTTTTATTTTTATTTTTGAGAGATAGAGACAGCACGAGCATGGGAGGATCAGAGATAGAGGCAGGTACAGAATCTGAAGTAGGCTCCAGGCTCTGAGCTAGATGTTGGCACAGAGCCCAACACGGGGCTCAAACCCACAAACTGTGAGATCATGACCAGAGCCAAAGTCAGACGCTCAACCCACTGAGCCACTTAGGCGCCCTTAGGGCTTTCATCCAGTTTGAGTTTATCTTTGTGTATGGTGTCAGAAAGTGGTCCAGGTTCATTCTTCTGCATGTTGCTGTTGAGTTCTCCCAATACCATTTGCTGAAGAAACTGTCTTTTTTCCATTGGATATTCTTCCCTGCTTTGTCAAAGTTAGTTGGGAATATGTTTGTGGGTCCATTTCTGGGTTCTCTATTGTGCTCCACTAATCTATATCTCTGTTTTTGTGCCAGTACCATATTGTCTTTTTTTTAATGTTTATTTTTGAGAGACAGAGAGACAGAGCATGAGCAGGGGAAGGGCAGAGAGAGAAGGAGACACAGACTCTGAAGCAGGATCCAGGCTCTGAACGGTCGGCACAGAGTCTGATGCAGGGCTCGAACTCACGAACCACGAGATCATGACCTGAGCCAAAGTTGGCCACTTAACGAACTGAGCCACCCAGGCACCCCCATACTGTCTTGTTGATCACAGCTTTGTAATACAGCTTGAAGTCTGGAACTGTGGTGCCTCCAGCTTTCGTTTTCTTTTTCAGGATTGCTTTGGCTATTCAGGGTCTTTTCTGATTCCATATAATTTTAAGATTGTTTTTTCTAACCCTGTGAAGAATGCTTGTGTTATTTTGATAGAGATTGCATTGAATATTATAGATTGCTTTGGGTAGTATTGACATTTTAACAATATTTGTTCCTCCAATCCATGAGCATGGAATGTTTTCCCATTTTTTTGACTTCAGTTTTTCTCATAAGCTTTCTATAGTTTAAATGTATAGAAGGTACAGATGTTTCACCTCTTTGGTTAGGTTTATTCCTAGGTATTTTATGTTTTTTGGTACAGTTGTAATTGGGATCGATTCCTTGGTTTCTCTTTCTGCTGCTTCATTATGGGTGTATAGAAATGCAACATATTTTTGTACATTGATATTTTATCCTGTGACTTTGCTCAGTTCTAGCAGTTTTTTGGTGGAGTCTTTTGGATTTTCCACACAGAGAATCATGCCGTCTGTGAAGAGTGAAAGCTTGATTTCCTCCTTGCTGATTTGAATGCCTTTTATTTCTTTGTGTTGTCTGATTGCTGAGGTTAGGGCTTGCAATACTATGTTGAACAACAGTGATGAGAGTGGACATCTGTGACACGTTCTTGACCTTGGGAAAGCTCTCAGTTTTTCCCCATTGAGGATGATATTAGCAGTGGGTCCTTTGTATATGGCTTTTATGATCTTGAGGTATAATCATTCTATTTTTACTTTATTGAGGGTTTTTATCGAGAAAGGTGTTATATTTTGTCAAGTGCTTCCTCTGCATCTATTGAGAAGATCATGTGGTTCTTATCTTTTTTTTTTTTTAGTAATGTGATGTATTATATTGATTATTTTGCTGATATTGAACCAGACCTGCAGTCCAGGAATAAATCCCACCTGATCATGGTGAATAATTTTTTTAATGTATTGTCGGATATGGTTTACTAGTATCTTTTTGAGAAATTTGTGTCCTGGCTCATTAGGGGAATTGATATATAGTTTTCCTTTTTAGTGGGGTCTTTGTCTGGTTTCAGAATCAAGGTAATGTTGGCCTTGTAGAATGAGTTTGGAAGTTGTCCTTCCATATTTTTTGGAATGGATTCAATAGCATAGGTGTTAATGCTCCTTTAAATGTTTTGGCAAGATTCCCCAGGAAAACTGTCTGGCCCTGGACTCTTGTTTGTTGGTAGATTTTTGATTACCTACTCAATTTCTTTGAAAATCTAATTCTTTGATTCAATTGATTCTTTGAATCAATCTGGTTATGGATCTGTTCAAAATTTTAATCTCTTTCTGTTTCAGTTTTGGTAGTTTATATGTTTCTAGGAATTTGTCCATTTCTTCCAGATTGTCCAATTTGTTGATATATAATTGTTCATAATATTCTCTTATTACTGTTTGTATTTCTGTGGTGTTGGTTGTAATCTCTCCTCTCTTTATTTATTTGTGTCTTTTCCTTTTTCTTTTTGATCAATCTGGCTATGGGTTTATCAATTTTATTAATTCTTTCAGAGAACCAGCTCATGGTTTCATTGATCTGTTCTACTGCCTTTTTTTTTTTAATTTCGATATCTTTGACTTCTGCTGTAATTTTTATTATTTCCCTTTTCCTTCTGGCTTTGGGCTTTATTTGCTATTCTTTCCCCAGCTCTTTTAGGTGTAAGATTAGGTTGTGTGTTTGAGACCTTTCTTCCTTCTTCAGGAAGGCCTGGATTGCTATATACTTTCCTCTTATAACCACCTCTGTTGTGTCCAAGAGGTTTTGGGCTGCTGTGTTTTCATTTCATTGGTTTTCATATACCTTTAAATTTAGTTTCTTCATTAACCCATTTATTCTTAGTAAGATGTTCTTTAACCTCCAAGTATTGATGATCTTTCCAAATTTTTTCTGGTGGTTGATTTTGAGTTTCATAACATTGTGCTCTAAAAATATGCAAGGTATGATCTTGATCTTTTTGTATTTGTTGAGGGCTGATCTGTGACCCAGTATGTGATCTATTCTGGAGAATGTTCCATGTGCACTTGAGAAGAATGTGTATTCTGCTGCTTTAGGATGAAATGTTCTGAATATATCTGTTAAATCCATCCGTTCCAGTGTGTCTTTCAAAGCCATTGTTTCCTTGTTGATTTTCTGCTTAGATGATCTGTCCATTGCTGTAAGTGGGGTGTTGAAGTCCCCTACTATTATGGCATTATTATCAATGAGTTTCTGTATGTTTGTGATGAATTGATTTATATATTTGGATGTTCCATGTTGGTGGCATACATTTTTACAATTGTTAGATCTTCTTGGTGGATAGACTCCTTAATTATGATATAATGCCTTACTTCATCCCTTGTTACAGTCTTTACTTTAAAACCTAGTTTGTCTGATATCAGTATAGCTATTCCAGCTTTCTTTTAATTACCATTAGTATGATAGGTGGTTCTTCAGCCACTTACTTTCAATCTGCAGGTGTCTGTAGGTCTAAAATGAGTAAAATGAGTCTTTTGTAAGCAGCATATAGATGGGTCTTGTTTTCTTATCCATTCTGATACCCTATGTCTTTTTATGGGAACCTTTAGTCCATTGATATTTCGAGTGAGTACTGAAAGATCTGAATTTAGTGCCATTGTGTTGCTTGTAGAGTTGGTGTTTCTCATGATGCTCTCTGGTTCTTTCTAGTCTTTGTTGTTTTTTGGTCTTTTTTGCTTTGTTCTGTCTTTTCTCCAGTCAAAGAGTTCACCTTAAAGTTTCTTGCAGTGCTGGGTTAGTGGTCACAAACTCCTTTAGTTTTTGTTTGTCTGGGAAACTCTTTATCTCTCTTTCTATTTTGAATGACAGTCTTGCTGCATAAAGAATTATTCGCTACATATTTTGCTAATTCAGCATCTTGAATATATCCTGCTATTCCTTTCTGGCCTGCCAAGTTTTTGTGGATAGGTCTGCTGTGAACCTGATCTGTCTTCCCTTACAGTCTAAGGACTTTTGTCTCCTTGCAGCTTTTATAATTCCTCCTTTGACTGTGTATTTTGTGAAGTTGACTATGATATAACTTGGTAATGGATTTTGTTGAATCTAATAGGAGATCTCTTTGCTTGGATTAAAAAAATTTTTTAATGTTTATTTTTGAGAGAGAGAGAGAGAGAGAGAGAGAGAGACAGAGTGTGAGTGAGGGAAGGGCAGAGAGAGAGGGAGACAGAGAATCTGAAATAGGCTCCAGGCTCCTAGCTGTCAACACTGAGCCTGACATGGGGTTCGAACTCATGAACTGTGAGATCATGACCTGAGCCAAAGTCAAACGCTTAACTGACTAAGCCACCCAGGTGCCCCTCTGTGCTTGGATATTGATGTCTATGTTCTTTTCCAGATTAGAAAAGTTTTCCACTATAATTTGCTCACACAAACTTCTGTCCCTTTTTCTGTCTATCTTCTGGGACTCCTATGGTTCGGATGTTATTACTTTTTAATAAGTCACTGAGTTCTCTTAGTCTTGAATTGTGATTTCTTGCCTTTGTTTTTTTTTCTTTTTTCTACTTCATTATTCATAATTTTATCTTCTATATCGCTGATTTGCTGCTCTGCTTCATCCATCCTTGCCTTCATGGCATTCATTTGAGATTTCATCTCGGTTATAGGATTTTCAATTTCATTTTGACTAGATTTTACTTCTTTTATCTCTGCAGAAAGGGATTCAATGCTTTTTTCAACCCCAGCTGGTGTTCTTATTATTGTGGTTCTAAATTCTAGTTCAGACATCTTGCTTATATCTGTATTGATTAAGCCCCTGGTTGTCATTTCTTCCTGTTCTTCCTTTTGGGGTGAATTCCTTAATTTTGTCATTTTGGAGGAGGAAAAAAATTATAAAATAACAAATAAAAATTTAAAAATTAAAAACAAAACAAAAACCCAAATAAATGAAGCTAGATCCTAGATGTGTTTTGGTCTGTTTTTTGAAAGCAGCTTGATAGAATAGGGAAAAAAAAGGAAAGAGAAGAAAAAAAAAGGTAAGAAAAAATTAAAAAATTAAAAAATGTGAATAATAAAAGAAAAGGAAATGAAATAGAATAAAAAATAAATTAAAAAATAAAAATAAAATTTTCTCTTTCAGTATGCCAGAGGAAAAAATAAAGGAGGAAAAAAAGAAAACAATTTAAACAAAAACAGAAGCAAAGAAAACAAACAAATAAATGAACCAGCAAACAGAATGAAACCCAAACAAAGTTACATCCAGTTTCCCCTAGAACTGAAACTGTGAAGCCCTCTAGAGTCAGTACACTAAGCAGGTGGAGTGACTTGTGAAGCCTTATAGGGGATGTGCTTGGATGGTGCAGTTGGGCAGGGTTGGTGTAATAGTGCCGTTCTTCACTAGGTGGCACTGCTTAGCTTACTGGGGTGGATCATGTGCGGAGGAGTCAGAAGTGGTTTCACCCAGCTCCCTAGTCTCTGGCACAGGAACTTTGCCCTCTCACCAACCCACAATTAACCACCCCTCCTTTGTCTCAGGCCTCTGTTCACTCCTCACCTCTACCCTGTCCGTGGCCAAGCTGTCTGCTTGCCAGGCAGCACCTCCCTTCAGAGTTTTATCTCAGATGGGGTTGTGTTTCAAAACCCCATACTTCAGAGACCTCTGTGGCATGGACCCAGACCGACTCTCTGGGGAGGGTCTCACTGAACAATGGAAGAAGGGTACTGGCTTGCCCCAGAAAACGTTTGTGCCATGGTGCAATGGCAGAGGTACAGGGATTATGGCCAATCACAACACACAGATGGTGCCAGATTTCACAACACTCTGATGTCTTTGTCCCAATACAAGCAAATGTGGCTGCTCAGCAGGGTCTGCTGGGACCTTTGCCTGTGTGTATGCCATATGGCCTCTACCAAATGCACTCCAAGCAAGGGAACTACTTTTCCCTGTGTGGCACCCTCAGACCTCACTGCCTGATCCTGGGGAGCACTGAGCTCTGAAACTTCAGACACTGCACTCCACTGTTTATAAAATCCTGGTGGTATTGAAACCCTCTACTTTCTTCTTGTCCGTGGTTTAGGGGAACAAATTTTTTGTTGAGTCACTGAGAGCATTTTCACTCTTTCTTTTTCTCTCCAGCTGCTTTTGGCCAAGTGCTTTTCTTGCTCAGTCCTGAGGCACTGCATTCTCCCCCCCCCCCCACCTTTCTCTTTCTCTGTCCTCTCCTTGCAAAAAACAGCTCCCTACCTTCTGTGGCTTTTCTCTTCCCCCAGTTCAACTCTCCACACCGTATACCTGCTGAGTTCTGTAGCTCAAGATATGAAGATTGTTGTGTTGATCCTTAGATCAATTTCCTAGGTGCTTACAATGGTTTGGTGCTGCTCTAGCTGTGTTTCAGGGATGAGACAAGCTCAGGGTCTCCATACTGCTCTGTCATCTTAATTTCTCTCCCCATTAGTAGTCATCTTGAAGGCTGGCTACCACAAAGCCTTTTTCATCTCAACTCATTATTTTGGTGTCATGTAGATATAGGTATAATAATGCAATGGATAAAAAACCTTATATAAAATTAAAAAATTTAGATATACTTTAATACATTTAAAAGTATTTAATTTTAAAGATAATTTAAATAAAATTAAAAGTTTAAATATATAGCTTTTAAATAAAATGGTAAAGGACACAGTAAATTTACCTCCATGCATCTATCACCTGGATTCAATAAATATAAAGAGTTGTCCAATTTTGTTTGATCTATTTTTTTACTCCACTTTTTTTTTGCATATATATATTTAATTTATTTTGAGAGAAAGAAAGAGAGAAAGAATCCCAAGCAGGCTCCAAAACATATAATTTTTGCATATATATGTATATATATATAATGTTTTTGCATATATATATATATATATATATATATATATATATATATATTTAAAATTTATTTTGAGAGAAAGAGGGAGTGAAAGAATTCCAAGCAGGTTTCATTCTGTCAGGGCTTGATCCCATGAATCTTGAAATCATGACCTGAGCCTAAATCAAGAGTGAGATGCTTAACCCACTGAGCCATGTAGGCACACTTTTTGCAAAAATATTTTAAATCAAATTCCTGAAATCAGGCATTTTACTTAAAAATAATTCTGTTTGCCTCTCTGGTAAGTTCTATTTTATTTTATTTTATTTTTTATACATAGCCACCAAGACTTTATAACAGTCAATAATTAACAATAATTCCTTAATGTCATCTGTGCCCAGTCCATACTCAGGCTGCCACCATGTCTTTTTAGAGTTGTTTTTTTGAAACAGGACCTCAGCAACAACCAAACAATGCATTTGGTTGTATGCCTGCTAATTTTATTTATTTACTTACTTACTTACTTACTTATTTGTTTTTTAAGTTTTTATTTAAATTCTAGTTAGTTAACATATAGTGTAATGTTAATTGAGATGTAGAATTTAGTGATTCAATACTTACATACAGCACCCACAGCTCAATTTATTTTATTTTATTTTTTAATGTTTATTTATTTTTGAGAGAGAGAGAGAGAGAGAGAGACAGAGACTGAGCATTAGTGGGGGAAGGGCAGAGAGAGAGAGAAAGACACAGAATTCGAAACAGGCTCCAGGCTCTGAGCTGTCAACACACAGCCCAACGTGGGGCTTGAACTTACAAACTGTGAGATCATGACCTGAGCTGAAGTCGGATGCTTAACTGATTGAGCCACCCAGGTGCCCCTCCACTGCTCAATTAATTTTAACCAAGAATGATTTCCTCCTCCTTTTATTTCTCCATAGCATTTATATGTGTTCTAATGCTTTATAGCACTGATGTGTTTCAACCCATTGTAATTATTGTTCTTTTTGATTTCTTTTAGGCCAGTGGAGACTTCTTTAAGGGGTCCTATTTCCCTTTGATGTGAATTCATGTACTGTTGAAAGCTTCCTTTCAAAAGGGTGTTCTTGACTCATCTTGATACATTTTTGGCCCCAGACATGGAATGAATGAGTCATTTATTCAAGGAGCTATTTTCCTTTTAGTGGGAAATGGTATACAATCTGGTGCTAGGGGTGCTCACTGCTACTGCAATATTTTGAAACGTTATCTTATGATGCTCTCAATAAGACAGCAAATGAAAATAGCTGGATGTTCCCATTTCTAATTCAGTCCAATCTGCCATGTTGTAATACCGCATATAAACAGGAACCATTGAAGTGGAATTTCAGACAGAAGGTCTTTCAGGCAGAATAGCTTACTGCTAGATGATACTGTAGACAGAGTTCTTACTGGAAATCTAACTCAGGTTATGGCCAATTGAAGCAAACTGAAGTAGGTGTTATTCCTTTGACAGTAGATGTTATTCCCAGCTTCCTTACCTGTGTCCTTTCCCCTTTCCCTAGGTCCTCACCTCTTTTTGCTCAATGTTTTCCTGTACTGATTTTTTTCCTTCTCACTTAGGAGGAAAACTCCTTCACAGTTACAGTTGACCCTTGAACAACATGGGTTTCAACTGTGTGGGTTGACTTTTTTTGCAGATTTTTAAAATACAGTACAGTAAATGTATTTTCTCTTATAATTTTCTTAGTAACACTTTCTTTAGCTTACTTTATCATAAGAATACAGTATATAATTCATACAACACACAAAATATGTATTAATTACCTGTTTATATTATTGGGAAGGATTCTGGTCAATAGTAGGCTATTCATAGTTAAGTTTGGGGGAGTCAAAAGTTGTGCATGAGTGTTTGACTGCGTGAGGGCATTGGCACCTGTAACCACTGTATTGTTCAAGGGTCAGTCGAACTTTCTTAGTGGTTATTCTTCAAGGGAAACAGTAGGTTGTAGGGGAAATTTGCAAGACTATTGTAACAAATGAAACTGGACTTCAGGTTTGATTCTGTGTTTTGCATTTTATAAAATGGGCACCTGGACAGAGACTGCTGAATTGCAAATAATGTATCATTGTGGAAGAGCTTTCAGGGATTGGGAAGGAAGATATATATCTGTGTTGGACATACCTTCCAGATGTCTCTCAAAAATTAATTAATTATTAATCATTTAATTCCATTTGATAAGAAAATAAGAACTCTTTATACAGTGTTCCCACAGAAGAGAAACTGTGCTTCCCTTCTGTATGCATTAAAAAAAAGATTGACAAATTTTTTCCAACGTAGAGGGTCATTAAATACCTTTTTGCAGAAAAGACTTAGAAGATGGAAAATCAGACATCCCATAATTCCAGGGTTTAAAGCAGAAAGGACAGATTTTTTTTTTTTTGCACCAGAGTAAATATGTCAAGTATGGTCATATTTGCATATGTTGTGTTTTAAAATCATGCTTGAAACTGCCTCATATATTCTGAATCTGGCAGGTGGAAGGCAAGGGGTCACCTGCACAGCTGGTGCAAGTAATGGAATCCCCACCGGGCACATTTAGAAGATCCAAAATAATGTGACAAACAGAGCACTCCATCTGTTGGTTGCCCATTGAGATGAGCACCTCATCTACAGACAATGTAATATGGGCAGTATTATCTTGAGAGTAAACATTTGTAGTAAGTATCTTTAATTTTATTTACTTTCCATCTAATTATTCTAGAAGATAGTTACAAATATGAACTGTACAGGAGTACACATGCTGGTGAACAAACATAATATTTCAATCTTAATTATACTACATGCAGAAAAAAAAGGAAACTTGTTTCAGCACAAGATGCTTCATCAATCTTGTATTATTGAAAACTGTTTCATAAAAGCTTGGTGGCAGTTAATTTATGATATTCAAAATGTCCATGAGCAGCTACGTGAAGAATATTTGAGATAAGAAAATGTAATAAACCATTTCTAAAACTTGCTGTCCTTTTAAACACTTTAGATCATTGAAAAACAAACATAAGTAATGAAGTAGAAATTTTTTTTAGTGAATTAGAAAATATGACATATAACTGATTATAGATGGTAGAATAGATTAAGTTACTGCAAATTCTAATAGCTATTATTTCATATCAATATGGTTTTTAAAATTTTATTTATCTATTTTGAGAGAGAGAGAGAGAGAGCAAGCATGTGCATGTGCACGTGAAAATGGTAGGGGCAGAGAGAGAGAGAGAGACAGAATCCCAAGAAGGCTACATGATCTCAGTGCATAGTCTGACTTGGGGCTTGATCCCACAAACCGTGAGATTATGGCCTGAGCTGAAACCAAGAGTTGGATGCTCAACCTACTGAGCCACCCAGGAGCCCCTTGAATCAATATTTTTGACTAATTCCAGTAACCCTCACCTGGAGAAGCAGTTCTCAATTGATAGAAGTCTGTGGTGAGGTGTGCTGCAAGTAGTTTGTCAATAATAATAGTTCTTAAAGTTTTAAAATGAATTACTCACTAGAAATTAGTGGAAACTCAAAGTGAGCTGTGTAATGAGGTTATCCAAGGACATGGGACTCAAGCATTTCTGTGAGCCTTCGAAGATGGGAGAGAGCTGGGGAAGGGGGAGTTTTTTTAAAAAAAGTTTTTATTTTAATTCCAGTTCATTAACATTCAACATTATATTAGTTTCAAGTGTATAATATAGTAATTCAACAATTCCACACATCACCCTTTGATCATCACAAAAAGGGCACTCCTTAATCCCCATGACATATTTTACTGATCCCCCCACTCTCTCCACTCTAGTAACCATGAGGTTGTTTTCTATACTCAGCCGTCGGTTTGTTCTCTACATTTATACTCAGCCGTCGGTTTGTTCTGTATATTTAATAATCTATTTCTTGTTTTGTCTTCTCTCTCTTATGTTTTCCCTTTGCTTGTTTTTTGTTTGTTTGTTTCTTAAATTCTACATATGAGTGAACGCATATGGAATTTGTCTTTCTCTGACGGACTTACTTCACTTATTAGCATTCAACTCTCTAGTTTCATCCATGTTATTGTAAATGGCAAGATTTCATTCTTTTTTATGACTGAATGATATGCCATTGTGTGTGTATATATATACCACATCTTCTTTATCCACTTAACTATGAATGGACACTTGAGCTGCTTCCATATCTTGCTATTGTAAATAATGCTGCTGGGGCACCTGGGTGTCTGAGTCAGTTAGGTGTCTGACTTTGGCTTAGGTCATTATCTCATGGTTTGTGAGTTAGATCCCTGCATCCATCTCTGAATTGACAATGTGGAGCCTGCTTGGGATTCTCTCTCTCTTCCTTCACTACCCACTTGTGCTTTTTCTGTCTCTCAAAATAAATAAATAAACTTAAAAAAATATAATGTTGCTGTAAACATAGAGGTGTATGTATCCCTTTGAATTAGTGTTTTTGTATTCTTTTTTTCCAAATTTTTATTTAAACTCTAATTAATGAACATTAAGTAAAACATTGGTTTAAGGAGTAGAATTTAGTGATTCATCACTTACATACAACCCCCAGTGGTCATCATAATAAGTGCCCTCCTTAATACCTATCAGCCATCTAGCCCATCCCCCCCCACCTCCCTCTGTCAACCCTCAGTTTGTTCTTTATGGTTTTTTTTTTAAGTTTATTTACTCATTTTTGAGAGAAAGAGAGAGAGAGACAGAGAATCCCAAGCAGGCTCTGCATTGTCAGTGTAGAGCTTGATGGAGAGCTTGGCTCCATGGACTGTGGTATCATGATCTGAGCCAAAATCAAGAGTTTGCTGCTCAACTGACTGAGCCACCCAGGGACCCCAGTTTGTTCTCTATCTTTAAGAGTCTCTTATAGTTTGTTTCTTCTTTCTTTTACCCCTCTCCCATATTTTCATCTGCTTTGTTTCTTAAATTCCACATATGAGTGAAATCATTTGGTGTCTGCCTTTCTCTCCCTGACTTATTTCACTCAGCCTAATACACTCTAGCTCCATCCATGTCATTGCAAATGGCAAAATTTCATTCTTTTTGGTGGGTGAGTAACATTCCATTGCACGTGCGTGCGCGTGTGTATATACACACACGCCACATCTTTATCCACTCATCAGTTGATGGACATTTGGGCTTTTCTCACAGTTTGGTTATTGTTGATAATGCTGACACAAACATCTGTGTGCAAGTACCCCTTTGAATCGGCATTTTTGTATTTTTTTGGTAAATACCCATTAGTTCAATTGCCGGATTGTAGGGTAGTTCTATTTTTAGCTTTTTGAGGAACCTCCACACTGTTTTCCAGAATGTCTGCACCAGTTTGCATTCCCATAAACAGTGTAAGAGGGTTCTCCTTTCTCTACATCCTGGCCAATGCCTGTTGTTTCTTGTGTTGTTAATTTTAGCCATTCTGACAGGTGTGAGGTGGTATTGGAGAAGGGGGAATTGTACACAACCTGCAGCAAATTTCCTCTGTGCCAGAGCCCTTACATACATCATTCATCACGTACGTCTTAGTGGGTATAATAAGATTGGGAACTGCCAAATACTTGGGCAAAGGTTGATCATGGTGCTAGGGACCCTTTGTGGGCTGGTGTGATATAATTACTTACCTCTACTTCTTGCGTAGCTTCTGATGGCTCTCCAAGATAAAGGATGATGCTTCCAATTTAGAGAGGCCCTGTTCTTGATATTGTTTGCCAATTAAACCTCCTATAACATTTGTGTGAAAGATGCTCACAAAGGAGAGTGCCTGGCTCCCTACAAATGTATATTCTTTTTTACTATCAAGTAAGGGTCTAAGAGAAGCAAAGTGTGATATTGACAAAAGTAAAAAAAAGTTGCAAAAATAAAAGGAATCAAATAAAAGAGTAAAAAGAATAATGGGCTCTTTAATGAGCTATTTACCTATTCATTAAATACTTTAAATACACATTAATCCTGACCACATTCTTCTGAGTTAGGTATTATTATTTCATTTTACAGATGGTGTAATTGAGCCTCAGGGAGTTTAAGAACCTTATTCAGGGTTCCAGCTAGTGAGTGACAGAGCCACGTTCAAACCCATGTTTTCATGATGCCAGTCGTCATAGTCATGCGTACTGTGTTCTATTGCTGCAAAGTAAGATGGTAGGATCCTACATTCCATGAGTGTTGTTCAAGAGATGTTAACAAAAATTGTCATTCTATTCAAAAATCAACTTACACTTTCAAAGCCTATTACAAATTATGAAACCTTTTACATATACTATCTTACTGATCATTAAAGGAGAATACCCTTTCTATGTGTAAGACTCACACATGCATGCATATGTGTGTGTGTGTGTGTGTGTGTGTACATTGGACTTTGGGACAGAGTGAGAGGGGAGGCGAGAACAACAGAGCAGTCTATTCCTGTTACTCAGTGTGTGGGGACAACATAAAAAGTGTAAAAGCTTCAAAGATCTTCATTTCAATTGACCTGAAGATTAATAGATAATCTTTCCTCATAAAATAAACAAAACCGAACCCTGACTCTTTAGACCTGACCCAATTCTTGGCTTCTTTTCAATTCTTGACTGACTGACTGTCCCTGGAGAGCCAGGCTTTGGCTCCAGTTGGTCTGAATCTAGCAACTGTGAACCTTAACTCACAGGTTATATTGCTCCTGACTTGTGGGCAGAAGGCGTCAGTGGACTCTTCTCTGTAAGGACCCGGGACCAAAGAGGCAGAGGAAATATGAGGCAATGACAGTGAGGACCTTTTAAAAAAGTATTGGTTTAGATATCATAGTTTCAGTATTCCAAAAGTATTAATTAGGCTTTTGTGCACATTTTGGAGAACAAGAGGTAAATCACAAGCTTGACCTTCAAAGATCAAGTTTTAGAGGCATCATTTATGAAGTATTTATATGTGGAAATAACAATACATTGAACCACATAGTCAGCTTTCTTTCTCTTATGACTACCAACCCATCCATTAGCCAAGTTCATACCCAATGACAGCATATCATGTTTGAGCCTAGATGACTGTGGTCCCAGAACTGGTTAAACTTCTTATTCCCTGGAGGACAAAATATAAAGGTGTCTTGGAGAGGAGAAGAAGTTCTCATAGGGAGGGTAGAGTTGATGAAGTGTTACATTAGGCACCTGATTCCTTCTCCTTTTTCCCTTCTGTGGGGAGGGAGGTCACTTGACCTGCTCTCTTTGCATCTCCCACCAGCCTGAGGGGTCCCTGAGAGTGTCCCATGGGACCTGAAAGGTGATTTTAGAACATGAAGCTGGTGCCTTCTTCTTCCAGGAGCTCCCATTAAGACTAGGGGCTTTCAGATGTGTCCTGCCATGGCCAGGTCTGAAAAACTGTGGGGTGGTGCAGCAGAGAGGGATGGAGAGTGCCAGGGTCCCCACCACGTGGCATGGCAAGGATGTTTGAGTTTTCCTGTGTGCCCAGAACCCACCTGCAAAAGTGACTGGGCAGTGGCTGGTTTGCAGCCTTGCTCTTTCCCCAAGGTGTAGAGTCAAAGGGAAGGAGTAGAAGGAAGGTGGGAAGAGACCTGGATGTTGTCGACTGAGATAGTAACTCCTGAAGTGGATTAAAAGACACTTTTGGACTAGGTCAAGTTTGGTGGATTGGACTAAATTTAGTTTTTTTACTGTGAAGTGGGAGTGGAAGTCTGTCAGAGAAAGGTGTGTGCAGATATAAAGAAATAAAGAATTTCATGTTTTCACAAAGCTGATTTGTCATAGTCCAGCTCATGCCACTTACAGTAGATTTGTTAAATCTACAGTGAGGCAGTTATTGAAAGCCAGACTTTGTTGAAAAGAACATACTTTTCTAAATTCCAAAGCTTGCCTTTAAATAACAAAACTGAAGGGCTGAGCTTAGAGCTCAGGGGGAACAGGGCATTGCGTGAGGAAAAGGCAAAGGACTGCCCTGAGGAACCTGAATCACCTTCTCCCACTGAGGCTGAGAGTCTTTGGGGAATGGGGGTTAGGAGTAATCAAAGGACTTTAAGAAATCTTGAACACGGATCTTTCATCATCACTGGGAATTGGGATCCAGAGGGAGCTGAGATCAGTCCCAGAAAATAAAGAGAGTTAATATTTTTTTTTTGTTTGCGCATTTGAGTTACAGAGTGGTGAGATGTATCATGCAGGGGTCTTCCTGGTGGGAGGACTAGACATCGTCACCCTGATGAACTCAGGTACGGCTATGTGCCTTGTTCTGGCAAATAAAATGTGAGCAGAAATGAAGGGTGTCTCTGAGGTTGAAATGCTAAGAAACATAATTGGTAATGCTTTAAAAAAACCCCTCTACCCCTTACCATGGTGGAAGCATGTGAGGCGGAGTTTACATTAGCCTGGACTCTTGAGTGACTCTGACGGGCAGATCTTCCCTGTCAGTTTATGATGAGTGAGAAGTAAGCGTTCTTATAATGCAACTTTTGGCTTGTTACTGTAGCATAAACCACTACCACTTTCTGACCAATATACGGCGTGAGAGACATAGTCTGTCTAACTCCATTTACACAGTTACAGTTAATTTGCTGAGGAGGGCAGCTGGATTAAATTCCATCCTAGTTGTTTCTGCAACAATTTAAGGGCTTACTTACTCCTTTTTTTTAATGGCACCTATTACTTTCTACTTGTATTATTGTTATTAGTGATGCATTTAAATTCCTCTCCTGGGCTGAAGATTCCTTGAGGATGGGAAACATGTCTGCTCCATTTTTGAATAAAAACTTACTCCTTCCCACCCTGCCCATCCCCCCAACAAAACTTCCACATAGCTATTATTGAACCTGCCTCCTAGTGTGGAAGTGTAGAAAGAAGAGAAAAATCATTTTCCCAATAAAGCATGTCCAGCTGTTCTGATAGTAGTGATGTTTTCAGCATGATATGGTAAGATGCTGGTGACCTTGATACAACAGACATATGTGTGTCATCTCATGTCCAATTCCTTATGGACCCAGCTTCATTCTTCTCAGCGTCTCCTCTCAGAGTTGTACCTGATTTTATTACTAGTTTTCATCTGACTCCACTGGGGAATGGGATGATCCTGCTTTTGTTTCTTGGCCAAGAATCACTTCATCCTGAAAGTCTGGTGAGAAGGCATGATGAGGAGCAGAGTTAACTGCACACGCCACAATGGTCGAGAAAGGGTGAGAGAGGAAAGCCCATTCTATGATGGTCATATGAATGAGTGGTAGAAACTATTGGTAGAAGCTTGGTTAATCTGAAGCCACTGAAAACAGAAACACAATAGATCCTTTGGAATTATAATTTCCTAAAATATAAAAAAAATTCTTCTTGTATCAGAAAGATACCTGTCATGTAGAAAATAGTCTTTCTCTTCAGTAGGCTTATTGAATGGGAGCTTTTGCAATTGTGTACTCTTCAGATAAGGTGAAAAATAAGGAAAAAATTATCATTAGCTAACATTTATTTAATATTTACCATGGACCAAGTACTGTTCTAAGCCTTTTACACTTACATCTTCAGAACAACCCTACTATTATGATTTTTAATTTTGAGATAAAGAAAAGTTGGCACAGAGAGGTTAAATAACTGGCTCAAGGTCACAGAGCAAGGTGGTGGGTTTGGAATTCAAATCTAGTCTGACTCCAAAAATCTTGCTTTTAACCACTGTGCTATACTACTCACTTGGCAGCAGAAATATTTTTGAGGCTTCTTCAGCTCTCATCTCCCCTGTCTGGGAGTTACCTCTCTCTATGACTCACATTAAGGAGTAGTACTTAGGTCTTAGCTTATCAGACTAGCGGTAGACTGGTCAATGGTTTATCCAATGGAATATTAGATTTTTTTTCTCTAGAAAATTTAAACCAAGAAATGCAGAGTGTGAAACGAGTTAGGGTATGTGAAAGGCAAAAATGACAAATTGAGGGTCTTTGAGCCAGAGCTTTTTGGTTGGCCCCAACCACCAGTGAAACATAAAAAAGGGAGAATGAGGAAGTCAAGGAAAAAAGTCATAAAACATTGTCCATGATAAAAAAAATAGCATGTGTAATATTCCACTTAGGTACAATTATACTTGTGTATGTATAGGTATAAGGAGGGGCTGGTGCATAAAAATATGGTCACCAAATGTCAGTGCTGACCAGTTAAGAGTAATGGCATTTTAGGTGATATTTATTATTTCACATAGATTTATGTATTTCTTGACTGCTTTACAACAAGCATGTATAGTTAGCAAAAATGATCTTAATTTTATTTTAAATTATTAAAATTTTTTTACATTTATTTACTTTTGAGAGACAGAGAGAGATAGAGCGTAGACAGGGCGGGGACAGAGAGAGAGGGAGACACAGAATCTGAAGCAGGCTCCAGGCTCTGAGCTAGTGGTCAGCACAGAGCCCGATGCGGGGCCCGAACCCATGAACTGTGAGATCATGACCTGAGCTGAAGTCAGGTGCTCACTGACTGAGCCATCCAGGTGCCCCATGATCTAAATTTTAAATATAAAGATTTTACATAAATCTCTGTATTCCTAGGTACAGTTGAAATTTGAAAGCACTAGCATTGCTGGACTCACACTTTCACACGGCCATGATGGCTGGGGCTGAATCTTGATTTTTCCTTTAAACATGGTGAATACTCTCTAACTCCCACAACCTGTTCTTCTTCACACTTGACCATATTTGCTTTTTGCTATTTAGTGCTTGTTGCTTGTTGGCATTCGAGGGGCCATTCTTCAGGGAAAGGTCATACAGACTTGGAATTAGCAGCCATTTTGGGTAATGTGCAATCTACAAAAGCCATATAAGGTAATGTGAGCTATGCAAGCTCAGGATCTAGAGATGTCGTGCCATCTAATGCATCTAGATGCAGTACCATCTAATGGAACTTTCTGTGATGATAGAAACAAGCACTTGAAATATGGCTAGTGTAACCAAGGACCTGAAGTTTAAACTTTATTTAATTTTAACTACTTTTAATTAAAATAGCTGCATGTGGCTTGTGGCTACTATATTGGACTATATATATATATATATATATATATATATATATATATATAGAGAGAGAGAGAGAGAGAGAGAGAGAGAGAGAGAGAAAGGAAGTGAGAAAGGGAGAGGAGAGAGAGAGAGATGAGAGAGTTTGCTGAGGGTGGAGATACCCTAAAGAGAGTATTTACATAGGTCGTGCTAATAGGTGGCCCAAAAGTCATACATAGCCTACCTTAAGATTGTATATTGGAAAAGAAGTGAGTGATGAGAAAAGGGATTGGTGCAAGAGAACCTCTTTAGAGGGAGCTGTCAGCATGCTCTACATTTCTCCCCCTTTCCTCCACCTGCTTCAGATCAAGTAATGAGGGTGCAGGAAGACTGCACAGAGAAGCGACCTACTCCTTGAATTTGCAAGACTCAGAAATGGGTGGTTGGCTCTCTTTGGAAAATGTCCAAGGAGAGACTAGATGAAGATGCCCCTGCACACACAGCAAAGAGAAAGGGCTAAACCTGAGTTTGACAAGAGGGTACCCTTTGGGCTAGAGAGCTCTGTAGAAGGTGGCAATGGGCTCATTACCTAGGAAGATGAGATGTCTACAATAGGAAGAGTCTTTGTGGGGTCTACTTTCAGAGACTACTGTTGGAAGGGAGGGAGTGGAAGACACCCCCTGAAAGAGTGATGCAGCAGTGTGCACGGCCAATCAGAGGGTGCCAGCCTGCAAAGACAAGAGCACCCATCTCAGGGCCCTTTCTCCCCCTTTATCTCCCCTGTGTGCACTGCCTGGTGAGGAGGTGGACCAAGGAGAGCAAAGGCAGACAAAAGGTTTCCAATAGGAAAAATGAATTGCCATTTACCTAGGTGGGGGAATGCTAAGGGAAATGTTTTACTTCTTGAGGGGAGGAATTAGGAGTTCAGTTGGGGAAGGTGGATAGCAACTAGCTGGCCTAGAAGAGATGTTGAGGAGACAGTATAGACTCGAGTTCAAGAGCGAGAGGAGATAGAAAGTTGGGAATTGTTGGCGTATAGATGGCATTTGAAACCATGGAAATGGATGAGCTCACTTAGGGAGTGAGTCCACATAGAGTCACTGAGGGCTGAGCCCAATGTTTAAATGCATGAAGATAGATGGATCCACTCAAAGTGCTTAGAACAGAGTTTGGCACATGGCGAGTGCTCAGTAGCTGCTATTATCAGTTGGAAATGACTGGGGAACAGAGGTTTTCAATGGAGATGGAACTCTTAACGTTGACCTAGTGATTTGTAATAGCTGCACAGGTCAGGGGCAGCGCTCGCCGTGGGAAGAGCAAGTGGCAAACTTGCTAATTCACATTCTTTATACTTCTCTGTTCCCAAGGCTCATTTACTGAAGGACTTGTCCTGTTCAATCATATCTGGGGTGAGAGGAGATAAGGATGGCATCCAGGCAGGCCAGCTGGTCACCCAGACTGAGCCTGGGGAGGCAGAACCAGAGTGCAGCTGTCAGGTTTACAGGTGCAGAATCTGTGCTTTAGCTTTACAGCTAGAGTTGGGTACTGAAACTCTGTGGCCAAACTCAGAAGAGACTGATGGTTCAATTGAAGTGCCATTTTAGTAATTTATAATTGACAAGTACTTCTCTGCCCTAGCTCATGGTGTCTTCATCACTCACCTCGACTTATCAAGAGTTCCCAAACATTTCTCCACCTCCACTCTTGCTCCCCTCCAGTTCTTCCTCCACAGGATGACTGGAGTGCTCTTTTTTTTTTTTTTTTTTTACATTTATTTATTATTGAGAGACAGAGCATGAACAGGGTAGGGGCAGAGAGAGAAGGAGACACAGAATCTGAAGCAGGCTCCAGGCTCTGAGCAAGCTGTTAGCACAGAGCCTGATGTGGGGCCTGAACCTGAGAACCCTGAGCCAAAGTTGGTCGCTCATCCGACCCACCCAGGACTGGAACGCTCTTTAAGGAATATTGTTTGGATCATGTCCCTCTCAATCTTTAACTCCTTCTTTGTCTGGCTAGTATCAGAATAAAGTCCAAATTTGAAGGAGTTTGGCCCTGCTTGGTTTGAGCACAGTCTTCCTTTCCAACTTTGTCTCAGGCAGCACTCACTTCCCTTCAAGTTCTCCGTAGGCACACTAGTATTTTTTCAGATCAAGATCTCCACACGCTCCATGCCATCTTGCCTCTAGGTCCTCCGACCCGCCGCTGGTCCCTCTGTGGGTGCTGTTCCCTCCCAACCCTTCACCTGGTTACTGCATGCTTTGAATGTCAACTTATACATCTCTTCCACACAGAGGGCCTTCTTGACCTTCCAATCCAAATTAAGTACTTCTAGTTATTAGTTCTTATCTTTCCTTCATAGCACTTCATAAAAAGTTTATAATTATACATTTATTTCTACGTTAATTTGTTTGATGTCTGCTCTCGGGCTAAACTTCCGGTCCATAGGGCTGTAGTTCACGACCGTATTGCCCAGTGCTTGGCAGGGTGCTTGGTACACAGAAGTTGCTCAATTAGTATTTGTTGAATAAATGGATGCCAAGGGGACCAGAATGTTATCTCTGTGGCTCAACAGTGTTCCTGTAGAAGATTTACCCGGAAAGCCAAATTACATGCTGGGGGTGGTACCGGCATGGAATCAGAGCCAGGTAGGTGGTTGGGTGATTTTAGTGCCTGGTATCTTTGGATTATGAGATCCTTATACACTCATCCCTGCTCTGAGGAAGTATCTACAAGAGGTCTGGTCCTTTGCTTTTCTAGAACATCAGGCTCACCCTTCCAGCATGTTCTTTCACCCTGCAGTTGGGCAGGCTACATATAGAATCATTGGCTTCTGGGTTTTTATTTATTTATTTTTTGGTATAAATGATTTTTTGGTAATTTTTATTTTGTTTATCTGCTTTGAGTTTTTACTTTAAGTTCAGTTAGTTAGCGTACAGTGTGATATTGTTATTATTTTTTAAATTCTTTCTTATTTCATTATTTCAAAGGAAATATGATAAGAAACAAATAGTTTGGAACTATAATATTCACAGAGTCTAACAGTTCCCTGTTTCTAAAATTATTATTGGAGGGATGCCTGGGTGACTCAGTCGGTTAAGCATCTGACTTCAGCTCAGGTCATGATCTCATGGTTTGTGAGTTCGAGCCGCATGTCAGGCTCTGTGCTGACAGCTCAGAGCCTGGAGCCTGTTTGAGATTCTGTATCTACCTCTCTCTTTGCCCCTCTCCATTCACCTCCTGTCTCTCCCTCTCTCAAAAATAAATAAACATTAAAAAGTAAAAAAACCCCATCAGATTATTGCTGGGATTTGTGCATACTCAAATTTCTCAGCCATCTATTTTCAGAATATTGGTTAGTTTGAGTTATCTTTTCTGACAATTTATTTTAGTTATTGAATTAATTACTTACTTATTTACTTGTTGCGATTTCATGTTCAGTCTTATCTTCAAGTTTGGGGAGTCTCTTGCTGTCACGTATGCCAAGGACACAGTGGTGTAAGGCTTTAGAACACTTGCCAGTTCTGGCTTCCTGATGTAAAATTCAGATTTTTTTTTGAATCTGTTACTAGATTCAATCAAGGCAAAAGGTCTTCAATTCATAAAAATAGACCATAACAAACTTAGAAAACAAAAAGCTCAACAGAGTTATGATAGTGCTTTCCTTAATGTTTCTGCCTCCCTGTTAAATACCTTTTTAGTCATATAGTCTACCACAAAAGTGCCAACTTTGATTAACACAGAAATTCCATGGTCCTTCTGGCATACATCAAAATTCAGAGCCTCTAGTGTGTATTTACATCAAGTCAGTTCTCTTTCAGGAAGTCATTGGAATACTATTCCGTAGCCACTATGCAAAAAGTCTGGAAGAATCCAAAGAAGAAAATCGTTTTTAAAGAAAATCTTAAAACTATTGCTTCCATAATTTTATAAGTGTTGTCATGAAGGACATGGCCACGAAGCCCTGCCAAGCCACAGTCAGTAGTGGGCACTGTCGGGTTAACTCCTGCATGCTGCCATTTCTCACTCTACGTGAATTATGGGATGCAAAGTGACAATTTATGCAACCTTATGAAAGATGCCAGAACAATGTAGCATTTAAGCTAAGCTATTTTAATGGCCCAATTTATTAAGACTGCTTGAGGATAAAAAGTGATTTCATAGGATTTGTTACTATTAATCACTGCAACCTTCGTATTTAGTAGATTGTGGGCAGCTGTTTTCAGGATTATACTAATAACAAAAGAAAACAACAGACATGTTTTTAATAGCCAAATTATAATTAGAGACAATTAATGTAACGTATTAAATTGGAATAAAAGGGCAAGGTTAGCGTATTATAATATATTATAATTAATGTACTAAATGCAGACACAATAATCTTACTTCCTTTTGTAATTACTCATTCTACTTTACAATAAGTTATTTGGTAACAGATTCAGACCGAACTTGGGGGAAAATGAAAGGCATCATGGCTCCACTTCTGGTGTCTAAGAAGGAGAGAGAATAAGCTATATTTTAAGAGACCTCTGAAAAAAGTTGTTCATTTTAAAAAGTGCCAACACTCAGGTTTATTATTATTCTCCTGGGGCACACACTTTGAAATGATATTTTCACACAAGGTAGAATCTGAAATTTGAATTCTGTCATACCCACAAAATGCTGAAGGTCCAGGTCTCACAGGGAATAACATTTAAATATTAAATGTCTATGTCCGAGATGGAGATGACAGGAATAAAAACGGTCCCATTTCAAGTGAAATCTCTCTCCTCTTTGTTTTTTAAACTGGGTTAAATTAGCATTTTTCGTTCAGTTGAGCCTGGGAGAATGCAAAGTAAATATGATAAGACGCAGATAGTGTGGAAGTATAATGTTCACGTAGTCAAAATGATTCTCCATTTCACTGAAGGCCTCCTTTTTCATGGAAGCCTAGGATTGTTATTTACAGTCTCTGGGACTTAAATGACTGGTCCATCAGCCAAACTGCGTGCTTCCTACAGCAGAAAAAAACCAAAGGGATGATTAAGTGAATTTTTTACTCTGTAACAAATGGTTCTGGTGTCAGAGGAGTGGTCCTCGAGTCCCCATTGTTTGTCCCTTTCCTCCACTGTCAGGACCTGTGTCTTACACACGTCAGTCGCTGGGTGCCCTGGAGGATGCCGGCTTTCTGGGGCTAGCTTTTCCTTAAATAAGGATTGCCAGAGTCTCTACACGTGTTAGAGTTTTTGAGGAGCATGTAATAAATGGCTCCTTTTTCTTAAGTTCTGAATTTGTGCAGAAAAAAACAGAAGTGATTGTATAACATGTGTTTATTCAGGTGATTACAGAAATGGGCCAGAATATCATCCAGAAAAAAGGCTCTGCAACAGGTCCATGTGGCTGTGCAGTGTTCTGCCACGGGACCTAGTGGATCTGATGGTACTTGAAGTGTCCTGTAGATTGAGATGTGTATGCAGCTCTGACAGGAGCCTTTTTGCATTCCTCCTTTAGAATTTTAGAGCAAAGCTCTGCCATATTTGGTAGATGGCTACTTTTTGGAGAAACAGTTTATGGCTTGCTACTCCACACTTGGCCAGGGGCAACCAAATGAGCACGAGCTGTCTGTTATAAATCTGGTGATGGCTGGCCCACCAGACTATAAAGCTGGCATTCAGCATAGTTTGTGCAGGTGCTGAATGTATAAGTAAGTTGAAGGAGCAGGTGGCCCAGAAACCTATAGACCCTTGCTATCTTGTCTCCTCTTTCCTGATTCACACCTATGGCCTCATATGGAGTTAGCTATGACTAACGTCGACAGAGGAGGAGAAAGTTTCAGGCCTGGCTTACAGATGTGCATGACATGCTGGCACATCCCCAACACAGATAGCTCAGTACGACGGGCTCACTCTGTGGTGGTTCTGAAGTATAGCAGTGAAGGAACATTCTATTGTATAGTACTTCTAGGAATACATCTAGTTATTAATTTTTTCCTGGGAGAAGAGATGGCCCAAGAGATGGCTCTACACTGACTCATAGACAGTGGCTAGTGGTCTGACTAGATGTCCGGTGTCATGGGCCGTATGGTATGTGCTGGAGGCTTGCTTGTGCAAGCACACCCTGAATGTCCCTGCTAATCACGATCTTGAGAAGGTAGAAATCCTGTCTTCTTTCTATGTTCCCATCAAGAAGAATGTGGAGAAGAACATGTTCAACATTCAAGGTCAGGGGGTCTGGAGGCAGCCAACATGGAGCATCTCCTTTGTAACAAAGAGTGTCTGGATGGCAGGACTTGATCTTCTTGGAATGCTGGCTGTGCATGGAGGAAGAGGCTACAGACGGTTGCTGGGCTAAGTTGCTACCCTATCCAAGCTTGCTGCACGTAGGTCCTAGCAGCGGATACTTTGTCCAGTTGGCTGCTCCTGGACTCCCTGTATGTAATTTCCCCCAGTAAACCTATGTCTTGATTGCTATCTCTGGGTTATTTCTTTGACCTCATTGGATCATCACCCACCCTTGGCTTAGAATCTTCTGGGGGACTATCTGTACAGGTCCACCCAAGAAGAAACACAACTGGAAAATTGGTGGCTAGGAGGTGTATGGATAGATTTTCCTGAATAGGCACAGGGCAGGAAGATGTTTGTTCCATGTGACTATTTATCAGAAAGCAACCTTAGTAGAGAAGGATCTTAATTATCAGGTGGACAAGATGCCCAGCCCTGGGGATGTCATTCAAGGTCTTTTCCCAGTCACTCCCTCCTTGCCCAATGGGCTTATGAACAAAGTGGCCATAGTGTCAGGATGGAGGTTACAGAATGGACTCAGCAACATGATCTTCTACTTACTGAGACTGATCTGTCTACTATCACTTCTGTGTGATCAACCTGCCAAAGGCAGAGATGAACTCTGAGCCCCTAATATGGCAGCATTCCCCAAAGGATGAGACAGCCACCTGGTGGCAGGTTGATTGCATTGGATCACATCCATCTTGAAAGAGGCAGTGATTTGTTCTCACTGGAAGAGACACCTCTTGTTTTGTTTCCCTTGCCTTCAGTGTTTTTGCCAAAACTACCATCTGTGGACTTACATTATATCATTTGCAGCAAACTATTCTTACAGCCTTGCTTCTGACCAAGAAACTCATTTAATAGCAGTTGAAGTGCAGCCATGGACTCATGCTAATGGAATTCACTGATCTTATCGTGTTTCCCATCACTTGAAGTTGCTGTCCTGATAGAATGCTGGAAAAGCCTTTTGAAGATTTAGTTTTCATGGCATCCAGGTAGCAACATCTTGCAGGGTTGAGGTAAGCCCTCCAGGATGTGGTATATGCTCTAAGTTGATGATTAATATATGGTGTGAGTTCTTATATCACTAGGACATACAGGTCCAGGAAAACCGTGTGAAAATGGAAGTGATTCCTTTCACAATTGCCCATAGTGAGCCACTATTTGCTGTTTGGCATGGGGTATCTGTCACTCTCAGAGCTCAGGTGCATTGTCACTAATCTACTGGTGCATCTTGCTCGTTCAAGGCAGCAGCCAAGGTCACGGCTCCTCTACCTCCTGCTGGATCAACTCCTTCAGCTTCTCTAGATCCCAGGTCAGATGTGTGTGCAACTCCATGGTGAAGAGTGACAACCCCTTCTGCAGGTCATCTGTGTGGTTGAACTTAGAGGTGGTGAGGGAGATACGAGGGTTTCATCCTGCCTTGTGGGTTCCAGTTTGTCCTTGCTTTCCCCATTTCCAGGTCCAGCTTTTCTTCCCAACTGCTGGTCTTGAGGCTCTACAGAAACTTGAGGCCCACAACAGCAATAGCTTTCCGTAGTATCCCTTAACAGCTCCCAGAATTGTCCAAGATATAATCCTTACAGTAAATCCCATATAGTGGTTCTGCTTGTCTGACAAAGTCTCAGTGACACAGCATCGGACATCTTTGAGGATTCCCAGAGGGGGACTTGGTCCTCTTAGTCATTTATTCATCTGATTTCCTGCTTCTCAGAATTTTCAAGTTCACTGTATCTTTTTTTAAGTTAATTTATTTCTTTTGAGAGAGAGAGAGAGAGAGAGAGAATCCCAAGCAGGAGAGCTTGAACCCACAAACGGACAAATTGACTGTCACCTTGACTATTCCCTTGGCTAAGCCCTGTGTCAACCAAAATATGTAACATTGTGTTTTCTCCTTCATTTACCTCCAACACCACTCATGAAAGTAGGAAATTTCATAAAGATCTTATGGTAAAAATGGGAGTTGCACTGAAATAGACGACTCAAAATTGAATACTAGTTGTCCCTGTTTTGCAAAGTCCAGCTCTCTGGCCTTCTGCCAACTACCATTTTTTTTCTTTCTCTTTCTCTCATCTCTGTCTCTCTAATCTGAAATGCCCTCCTTGCTCCTGGCAAAATAAAACTCCTTTCATACAAAAATGTAGAACAATTCAGCTCTCTCGTTGTCATGTCCTTGATCATGCTATTGTGTGCTTTCTCTTTCAACCAAAGAGGCCATCAGAGAAAAGCAATTTTTCTCCTGAAGAGGAAATTTGCTGCCAGTTAAAAAATGTAGCCCCATCTGTCCCTCCCCCCCACCTCCTCCATATCTTGAATTATCTTACATTAGATTTCATTGGAAAGGGACACCATATTCTCTGTCATCGTATCACAGATTTACTTTAAATCAATTTTATGAAACCAAAGTCTTAAAAGAAAGATTGGAAAATGATTGTATTAGGTGATGTAGGTCCTGCTAAGAAAAGCTTTGAGAGAGTTTTGAATTACAGGAAGTTTGCAACAGCTGTCGGTTGCAGCATTTTCCCTGGTGAGTTGTTTAGGGTGCCATTGTGTATAAATTTCAAGCTATACTTCTAGAAGCGTTCATTGAGGAAGTTGATATTTCACTTCTTTAAGAGTTAACAGAAAACCCCAAAACCCCATACTGCATCTTATGTGAAATTGTGGGCAAATTCTGGTATTGTCACTCTCCCCTTTGGATATATGTATGTTTGCCAATTTAAAAAAATATTAAGGAAGCAACAGAATTGTAGCAAGGTTGTTATTTAAACTAGAAAAAATTTTTATTTACTTTTGAGAGTGAGAGTGCAAGTGGGATCAGGAAAAGGGCAGGGAGAGAGAGAGGGAAATAGAAAATCTGAAGCAGGCTCTGCACTGACAGCAGCAAGCATGTCATGGGGCTTGAACTCACAAACTGTGAGATCATGACCTGTGCTGATGTCGGACACTCAACCAACTGAGGCACCCAGGCTTCATGGATATTTAAGTTCAGAGAAAGAGAGAAAATACAGAGGGAAGTTGAGTTAGGTGGAAGAGTTCTATTTTAATTTCTGAAGACATGACAAGAAGCACCTTATTTTAGCAAAAGAAAGACTTGTAGCTATGTTGAGTTTTTCATGATATCAAGAGTCTTTATATGGTCTTGTAAACTTCCTGGATACTTGAAAAAAGACTCCAAATTGAAAGACTGATAGTATTTCATTGCCTCTTTGCTATTTTTGTGCTATCTAGAGCCTCGTGATAAGGTTTTAATTTTTAACTTAATAAATTTAAATAATAAGTGAAACGGAAACTGATTTATTTTTGACTGGACAGATCTAATCATAATTTTTATGTTCTCAGTGTGTGGATGTCTTGTCTACCTCTTTCTTCCACTACATGGAAGCATAGGAAGGAAAGTTTGATGGAGAGAAAGCCTGTGGGCAACACCTTTTGCAGCTGCTGTGTGGGTTAAGAAGAGCTTGCAGGTCTGTTACCCACAGTATTTTTGACATCCAGTTGATCTAATGTCTCCCAGTGATAAGACTGGAGCCCCAGGAGTGTGATCACTGCTACCAGTTTCTACCCTAGGGCTTCGTTCATTAGAACAAATTCCTGAGAAGAATGCACATATGTATGTATGCAGAAAAATTGCAAACAATATCAGAACACTCCTAGGCCCCATGAGGAGTTAAAAATCCTACTCTAAATCATTATCTTATGGCGAATTACAATGGTCTTTCTATTTTTGAACACAGAGGTATCTTTTCAGGCTTAGCCCTAAAAGTCATTTAGCTTTTCTGGGACTCAGAGGGAGAAAATATAGAGCCATACACCTCACAGTTGTTTAACACATGACTGAAAGAGTTCCAAAATGAGGGTAGCCAAAGAGGAAGCCATATTTGTCTCATATTTACTGCTGTATTCCAGGTGCATAATGGGCCCTGAGTAAGTAATTGTTGAAAGCTTTTGCTTTAGACTGTAATGCTACAGCAAAGTAAGGGGAGAGAACTAGGGTGGGCAATTGTGTGCTCCTGGAGCTCCAAAGATGGGTGGGGCATGTATTATGTTTCTGGTTCCTCAAAGCCACGGGGCTGACCGAAAAACAAGGGACTCTTCGCCTTCCTCTGGTCTTGTTGGTCATGGGAGAAAACCTGGGATTACATGAAAAATTTTGCTGTGGGTAAGGTCACTGGAGGAGACTGAAGGACAGGTTGATACAGTGACGGTCCAAGTGCTGAGGGAGAAGGGCTAGTCCCCTCCCTGATTGAGCAAAATGTCCTCAACATGGTTCTTATTCAAGTGGACAGATACATGTCCCCAGGACTAAATTGGAAGAAAGAGGTTATCTAATTTTTAATCCTTTATGCTACTTCAGTAAAATTGGACCAGGCTGATGTTGGGCTTTCCGAGGTAGCCATTACTTTACAACCCGTTTTCTGTGTCAAACTCTGAACAAACTGAGAAACACACACAGAAATCAGATAGAAATGAGCAAACAGCTTCAAAATTAAACTAACAAACAGTTTAACACTTAAAGCTCAGTCAGTGAATATGACTTGAACCACACACCAAAATGGACTACCAAAAAGTTGTCGCCCTTCCCCTCCTCACAACCCCACTCTTTCATCTTGGGGAGCTTAGAATCCCAGCTTTGCCACTTACTAGCTTATTTTCTATGTGATCCTCAATAAGTTATCTATAAAATGGGGATCGCTGTTCTAACACAGTGAGTTATAATAAAGATTAAAATGCTTAGAACTGCGCCTGGCACAAAGTAAGCTCTGATTATGATGATCATGGTTATTATCAGATAGACGAAGAAGATTCATACCCAGCTAGCTGCAGGGAGGACTGCAGCCTGCTTCAAGTCCAGAGATGCAGGTCACAGGTGACAGTGATATGAACACATCAACCCTACCTAATGGGGTAATTTGAGCCACTGCATGGTAGACTCTTGCCACGTATCATTGGCTAGATTACTCTCCAAGAGAGGAGCCTGTGAGCATGGGAAGTTCCTACTTTATGCACAGAGACAGTTTACTCTATGGTGAGCCGCAGCAGGGTGCTTGCTCTAGGCCATTTGTCCACTGACCCAGGAGGCTATAAGCATTGAAATTCAACGGGTGTGATTTTGCAGCTCACAGAATCCCTTGATATAAGAAGATGGTCCTGTTGCTGTCTCGTACAAGAGGCTGTGTCTGGACAGAGGACAGGTAGGACCAGGAGCAACACTGCAGAGATGCATGAATAGGGGAGGGCACCAGAGAAGGCACCTGCTGATGGCACAGAGGTTACAGAGGTTCCTGTAGAGAACCCAGTAAGTCAGGCAGAGTTGTGTAGACCCGAGGGGCAGGAATGGAGACCCTTGACATTCAGGTAAGTGTGTCTCAAAATCTTTGCAAATCCCCAGATTTACAAGGGCCACAACAGTATAAAATTCTTCTTCCCCAAACTATTTATTTTTTAAATGTTTATTTTTGAGAGAGAGAGAGAGAGAGAGAGAGAGAGAGAGAGAGAGAGAAAGAGAGGGAGAGAACAAGCAGAGGAGGGGCAGAGAGAGAGGCAGACAGAGGATCTGAAGTGGGCTCTGTGCTGACACAGCGAACCCAATGTGGGGCTTGATTTCATGAGTCCTGAGATCATGACCTGAGCCAAAGTTGGATGCTCAACCTACTGAGCCACCCGGGTGCCCCTTCCCAAACTATTTCTAATCAGCTTCTTAGTACTCTCCTGTGTCTTTCCCGACTCTAAGGATTGGCTTTCTTTTGAAAAGGAATTCTTTTTAAAAAAAATCTCATTTTTTTCAGATCTGAACAAATGGCGGTGAGAGTGGATCCTGGGTTGTTAGCTGGGTTCACACACCAGTGAAGTAATTCAGTCCCACCCAGTAGCCTTGCAGTGTGTGTGATTCAAATTTGTGTCCGAGCACTATTACAAACCACCACATGTCATGGGCCTTTATGGACACTAAAAATAGTTCGCGGTGAGAACACTAAACTAAATTTGTTTTGGATCTCATTCAGGGGTGTGACCCCAACCACCAAGACGTCGGTGTCTACAGCTCAGATGTGACATTCCCAAACCATGCTCTGCATAGCCTCCCTCCACACCTGGTGCACTCCCTGCGATTCCTACCCTAGACACTGGCACTAAAACTGGAACTGTCTTCCGGTACTTCTTTCCATGTTGCCTCTGTGAACGCTTCATCCGCCTCCACCATTGGCCCATGCTTCTGTTTTCCTTTAAAGCAAACCCTCTCTGAAGACTTGGGTCTCCCCGCTTCTACTTTCTCACCTCCTGTTCTCTCTTAAGCAGACTCCAGTCAGGCTGTTACACCCAGCCCCCTGGATGAGGTCACCGAATCTCACCTCCTCAGCAGCACTGACACATTCCTCACTCCCTCCTTCTGAGAAGCCTTCTTGTCTTGGCTTCCTGAACACTTCGTTCTTCTAGTTCTCTCCTCCCTCACTGGCTCTTCCTTCTTCCTTCTTAAAGCTCCAAAGTTTGGAACGATGCAGGGCTCAGCTCTTGGTCCTCTTCCACCTACACTATGGTCTCCTAATAACTGATTGTATCCAGTTATGTCTTTTAAAATGCCATCTGGGGCACCTGGGGGGCTCATTTGGTTGAGGGTCCGACTTCAGCTCAGGTCATGATCTCATGGTTTGTGAGTTTGAGCCCCGCACTGGGTTTGCTGCTGACAGCGTGGAGCTGGGTTCACATCATTGGTCCCCCTCTCCCTCTGCCCGATCCCACTGGCGCTTTCTCTCTCAAAAACAAATAAAACATTAAAAAAATTTTTTTTAAATTTCATCTATGTCCTGATGACTCTAAACTTTTTAAAAAAGTCTCCAGTTCTGACCTTTTCCCTCCTTTCCAGATTTGCGTTTCCAGCTGCCCACTTGACCACTATACTTGGATCTTCAATAGTCATCTTAAACTTAAGATTGCCAAAAACCCCTCAATTTCTGCCCAAACATGCTCCTTCTCCAGTGTTTTCCATCTCAGTAAATGACACCAGTGATGTCTGCTCAGGAAAAATATTTGGAATTTGTCACTGCTTTGCTTCATATCCTCACATCCTACTCATCAGTAAATCCTGTTAGTGCTGCATTTAAAATACACCCTGAATGCAAATACTTCTCACCATGTCTTCTGCTTCACCCTGGTCCAAACCAGCACCCCCTGCCTCCTAGATCACTTCCGCTCTAGCCTGTAACTGATCTCTGCTTTCTCCCCTATGGTCTATTATATACGCTGCAGCCAGGGTGAGCCTTTAAAATTGTAAGCTTGATCTTGTCATTCCCATGTTTGGCTTATTGTCTACCTCCCACACTAAATATATCCCAGCAACTAGAACGTAGTAAGGATTTAATAGACGTTTGTTGAGTGTAAGAAGGAAGAGGAGAATCAGGCAGGACGCCTTTATGCTCAGAGCCTTATGTATCCTGTAACCAGATTCTTGCCAATAAAAAAGGAGGTTATTTTCTTTTTCATGGATGAGGAGTGAGGTGCCCCCACCCCCGTCCTGCCTGCCAAAGAGGATTCTGCATTCATCTGCTTTGTTTCTTCTCTTTCTAGGAAGAAGAATCCTTTTCCCCAGAGACGGAAGCAGATTGAGGTAATAAGAGAAAGAGGGAGTTGGAGGTGGAAGACAGGAGAAAAGCCACAGGATAGGTGTGTGAGGAGAGAGTTTTGGGAGAAAGATGTTCTGGAGAACACACATTTGGGAATATGCATTTCAGATGATTTCTTCTGGATAGATCTGTGAAAGTGAAATTACCCAGTCAAATGATCCCCTGCCCCAGGAACAGAAGAAGGTGCCCATATGTTGGTATTTTTTACATTTTATAGCTGAAGAAAAAGCATTTTGAGAGGGTAACTAGCTGCACTAGAGTTGGCAAATACCTCTTCTGTCCAACTCTAAATGAGGTGTTTTCTCCCACACGGAAACATGACTCAGTGTTGAGAATAACAGAAAATGTGACAAGATCAGCCTTTGACTCAAGGATAGGTGTCCTGGGGATAGAGCTGAGCTATCCTGTGGGGACATGAGGCCATCCTCAGGGACGTGAGGCGGGCCACAAATTCCCTTCTCTCTCAGGCTTGGGAACATTCAGACACTTCCCCAGACTGTTCTCAGCTGACTTTCACGCTCTCAAATTTAACCTTGTCAGCCTTGATGATCAACAAGGTTGCAATGAGTATTCATAGAAATTGGTACAGAAGTTAATGTCCAGATCTGCATGAAACGCAGGCAGAAATGAAGACAGTGACACTTACCAACCTTGACAGAAGGGACAGAAGCCTAAACTCTACGAGGAAATGTTTGTAGGCCTCGTCAGTGTGGAGCTGCATATTGTAGACCTCACATGCACTCTAAAAATCACAGGATCTAAGCATTATGGAAATGACAATGACAACTTAAGGAGAGCTGTTGTCACTGCAGGAAGATGCTTAGAAACACGTCCTGATTCAGCAGCCCTAGGAAACCCCCAGGGCCTTCATTTTTGGTATTTTCTTCTGTAAGCTTATAAAATGTATCTCAAATTATTCCCAAGTCTTAGTTCCTGGAGATTTACGGCCAATTATTCCTAGCTGAACAAATGAGAGGGGGAAGGAAAGACAGGTTTTACAAATACTTCTTTCTTTTCCTATACTTCTGAAAAATAATAATGTAGGGCACATCATATAACCTAGTAGGTGATTTCTGTTTAAGGCACAGAGAAGAATAGATAAATTTCACAAAGTGAAAAAAATATTGCCTGTAGGTCGTGCATGGAGGATGGTGGTGATATCTGCTGTTTTGTGCAGATGTCTGCTCGTGTGGCCTGTATTATCCAAGCGCCCAGTCCAGGACCAGATAAATCCTTGTTAGGGCCTCTCCAGGTCTGCCTGTAAGTAGAATTGAGTTTCACCAGAAAGGTAGCTTCTAGCGGCTTTATCTTATCTTTTGCCCAAAAATGGTTAGGAAAGCTATTACCAAAATTATAGGAAATCCATTCAGAAAAGAAATAAGTTAAAAACGCATTTTTAGGGGTGCCTGTGTGGTTCAGTCAGTTGAATATCCAACTCCTGATTTCAGCTCAGGTCTTGATCCCAGGGTTGTGGGATCGAGCCCTGCGTTGGGCTCCACACTGAGCATGGAGCCTGCTTAAGATCCCTCTGCCTCTCTCTCATGTGAGTGTGTGTGCTCTCTCTCTCTCTCTTCCTCTCTCTCTAAAAGAAAAGGAAGGAAAAACCCCACATTTTTATTTGCATGGAAAAAAAACTTTTCTCTTAGATAATTATTATGGCCAATAATAGAATCTATTATTGGAGCGCCTAGGTGGCTCAATTGGTTGAGTGTCAGACTCTTGACTTCAGCTTAGGTCATGGTCTCATGTTTCGTGAGTTCATCAAACTCTGACAGTGTGGCTGAAAGAGTGGAGCCTGCTTGGGATTCTCTCTCTCCTTCTCTCTCTGCCCCTCCCCTGCTCATGTTCTCTTTCTCTTTCTGTCTCTCTCTCTCAAAATAAATAAACTTAAAAATAATAACTATTATTATTTATATACATTCTTCTTTATTGAACACTGAACGGCACCCCTAAGAGGCAGACATTATTGCCTCTATTTTGTAGATACAGAAACTAAAGCCTGGAGAGGTCAGGTGACTTGCTCATGGTTCTACAGCTAGTGGTTGGTGAAGAACGAACTCAAACCTAGATCCGAGATAAAATTATTGGCTATTTTTGTTCCTTCATGTTCTTGTGGTTTATGTTGGGGTGTAGCATGATGTATTCATGCCTAAATATGGCTTTATTTTATCATCATGATTATTATTTTTTAAAAATATTTTTTGAGACAGAGAGAGATGGAGTGTGAGCAGGGGAGGGGCAGAGAGAGAGGGAGACACAGAATCGGAAGCAGGCTCTGGGCTCTGAGCTGTCAGCACAGAGTCCGACGCATGGCTGGACCCCACAAACCGCGAGATCATGACCTGAGCCGAAGTCGATGCTTAACCAACTGAGCCACCCAGGTACCCCTATTTCACCATTATTATGCTTAACTTAAAAGATGGATGGGCTTTAGCCTCATAGGTCAAATACATAGAATGTGTTTCTAGCTAAAAATTAACAAGATAGAAGTGGAAAACTTTGACCATCAGGTGTGAAAACAACAGCCCAATCTAGTAGAAATTTAATGGGAAAAAAAGAGAGCAATTATCATGTAGGAATGAATTTGGCTACAAGATAGGAAGATATGACTACAATGCCTTTGCCAAATAGGTTCATATTACATTATATTATATTATATTTTAAACATTTAAATCCAAGGTAGTTAACATATAGTGTAATAATAATCTTAGGAGTAGAATTTAGTGATTCATCACTTACATATAACACCCAGTGCTCATCCCAACAAGTGTCCTTTCTAATGCCCATCACCCTCTTTAACCCATCCCCCCAACCAATGCCTTGCCAACAAACTTCAGTTTGTTTTCTGTATTTAAAAGTCTCTTATGGTTTGTCTCCCTCTCTCTCTCTCTCTCTCTTTTTTTTTTGCTTCGCTTCCCTTATGTTCATCTGTTTCATTTCTTAAATTCCACGTATGAGTGAAATAATCTGAATTTGTCTTTCTCTGATTGACTTATTTCGCTTAGCATAATACACTCTAGTTCTATCTGCATTGTTGCAAATGACAAGTTTTCATTCTTTTTGATTACCAAATAATATTCCATTGTGTGTGTGTGTGTGTGTGTGTGTGTGTGTATACACACACCACATCTTCTCTATCCATTCATCATTTGATGGACATTTGGGATCTTCCCATAATGTGGCTATAATTGATAGTGCTGCTATAAACATTGGGGTGCAGGTATGTGGCCCTTCAAATCAGCGCTCCAGTGGCCTTTGGATAAACACCTAGTTGTGTAATTGCTAGGTTTTAGGGTAGGACCTTCCATATTCTTTTCCAGAGTCGTTGCACCAGTTTGCATTCCTACTGGCAGTGCAAAAGACCTTCTCTTTCTATGCATCCTAGTCAACATCTGTTGTGGCCTGAGTTGTTAATTTTAGGCATTCTGATGGGTGTGAGGAGGTATCTCATTGTAGTTTTGATTTGTATTTCCCTGATGAGTGATGTTGAGCATTTTTTCCTGTATGTGCTGGTCATCTGGATGTCTTTTTTGGAAAAGTGTCTATTCATGTCTTTTACCCATTTATTCACTGAATTATTTGGTTTTGGGGGTTGAGTTTGGTAAGTTCTTTATAGATTTTTGAATACTAACCCTTTATCTGTTACTTGCAAATATCTTCTCCCATTCTGTCAGTTGCCTTTTAGTTTTGCTGATTGTTTCCTTTACTGTGCAGAAGATTTTTATCTTGATGAGGTCCCAATAGTTCATTTTTGCTTTTGTTTCCCTTGCCTCTGGAGATGTATTGAGTAAGAAGTTGCTGTGGTTGAGGTCAAAGGGGTTTTTTGCCTGCTTTCTCCTCTAGGACTTTGATGGCTTCCTGTCTATGTTTAGGTCTTTTATCCATTTTGAGTCTATTTTTGTGTCTGATGTAAGAAAGTAGTTGTTTCATTCTTCTGTATATTATTGTCCTGTTCTCCCAACACCATTTGCTGAAGAGACGGTCTTTTTTCCATTGGATATTCTTTCCTGCTTTGTCAAAGATTAGTTGACAATATGTTTGTGGGTCCATTTTTGGGTTCTCTATTGATCTAAGTGTCTGTTTTTATCCCATACTGTCTTGATGATTACAGCTTTGAAATACAGCTTGAAGTCCAGAATTGTGATGCCTCGAGCTTTTTTCTTTTTCAGGATTCCTTTGGTTAGTCGGAGTCTTTTCTGGCTCCATACAAATTTTAGGACTGTTTGTTCTAGCCCTGTGAATAATGCTTGTGTTATTTTGATAGGGATTGCTTTGAATATGTAGGTTGCTTTGGGTAGTATTGACATTTTAACAATATTTGTTTTTCCAATCCATGAGCATGAATTGTTTTTCCTTTTTTTGTGTGTGTGTCTTCTTCAATTTCTTTCATAAGCTTTCTATACTTTTTAGTGTATAGATGTTTCACCTCTTTGGTTAGGTTGATTCTTGGGTATTTTATGGTTTTGGTGTTATTTTTCTTATAATAAGAAGCCTCCAAGTGGGCAGCCCATGGCTGGGAAGCATCCCCACACTGTATCAGAGTCCCAGTGCCTTCTATATTTCCATCCCTTTTTAAAAAAATATTTATTTATTTATGTAAGAGACAGATAGAGCATAAGTGGGGGAAAAACAGAGAGAGAGGGAGACAGAGAATCCAAGTGGACTCTGTGCTCTCGGCACAGAGCCCAATGCGAGGCTCGAGCTCACAAGTTGTGAAACCATGAGCTGAACTGAAACCAAGAGTTTGACGCTTAACCAACTGAGCCACTCTAGGACCTCTTTATATTTCCATTCTGCCAGTCTTAGCCTGAGATTTTTTTCTTCAGGCTTGGTGACTAATAATTATGAGCTGACTTTTCCATCCCTAGCTGCAAATGCAAATGGCATACTGGAAGAAGGAAGGCCCAGCATGTCTGCCTCTGAGTCTGTCTTTTCATTTGGAAAGGGATGCTCTCTCCAAAGACTTCCTTCTGCATATATTGGCCAGAATTGGGTCTCAAGGCCACCCCAGTTGCAAAGGAGTCTGGAAACGAGAGTATTTTCAGCTAGGCCCACTTTCATACTGAACAAACCAGGGTTATGTTAAAAAGAAAAAAAAAAGAAGGAAATGGATGTTTGGTGAATATATACATATTTTTGTTTTTGTTTTTTAAATTTAAAAATTTTTTTAATTTTTTTTTTTTTTTTTGGTTGGAGAGGTTAGGAATAAGAACGTAAGTGAATGGTAGTGATTAAAAAATCACTTTAATCAAACACTCAGTGGGGATAAGCTTCAGAGGAGGGAAGTAGGACCTCGTACGTGGGTGTTCTAATGGATGGGGAGCTAACTGGGTCAGCCTGGGCAAGGCTCACTGGGAACTAACACTGACTAGCAGGCACAGCCACATGGCTGGCGTGGTGGTGAGGGGTTGTTATAGAAGCAAGATAGGTCCTCATCAGGGGATGGCCAGGGAAGATCAGGGTGGAGAGAAAATGTCAGAGTTTATGGGAACACACTTTTAAGGCTGAGCCAAATAATCAAGGGAGCTGTGGGCGCCAGAATCTATCTGCCCAAGAGGCAGTTTCTTGCCCATCTTAAAGTGCCTACCTATACAATTTAGATTGTCTCAGGAAATTGGTCTGTGGCTCAGCAGAAAAGCCCTGCACGCTGCCATTGTTTCTTTTTGGTAACAATGTAGATTATTACAGAAGCAATCTGGCCATGGTGCTGGATTTTGAGCAACGTGACCACAATTCTATGGTGCCCGTTTCCTGGGAAGATTATACTACAGTTCTATTGCTTGTAGAACTTGTATCTTGGGAGTTGTTTGTCCAGCCTTTAATCCCTTTTACTTCTTCGCCGTGTCTCCTGTAAAAAACACAAGGTCTTTACAGTATTGCTGGCTGGTCACCGGGCAGTGTACCTGCGGCCACAGAATGGCAAGGCTCCCTGGGGTCTTGGTCTGTGACTCTGTGCTCCTTAGCCCCATGTGCAGGCCATTGGAGTTACACAGAAGTACACTAAAGTCCATTGCTACAGGAGAAGCTTGGCCTAGAGTGAAGGCTGAGGCCACAGGGACCCAGCCTGCTGATAGGCTGGTTGGGGCTTGTCCTGCACTGATGCATGGGAGTGTCGGGCCCCAGGCAGGGTCCAAAGATAGCCAGGATCCCTGACTCTGAAGGCAAAGCCAGGAAAGAGAACTGAGGCACAGAAGGCAAAGTTGAGGAGATTTCTGTTGTAACACATGCTAATCCTTTGGTATAAGCGGAGAAGATCCAGTTTGTAGAAGCCAATGTCTAGGAAGAGCAGGACCAGTGGGGACTGAGGTAAAGGATGTGTGCTAGACCCTAAAACATCATTCTGAGATGGAGTCAGGTGGCGTGGCTGTCGACTTGGGAGGTGGTAGTGGTTGGTGGTGGGCCAGGTGGGAGAAGGTGCTGAGGGAAGACATTGAAATGCAAAGGTCTGCTTTACCCAATACAGAGGCTTGTCTGTCTTACAGTGGTGGTCCGAAGCTGTCCACTGTGAAAATGTGGTGGCTGCACATGGCCACATGCACATGGTCACAGACGCTTGGTCAGAGGGGTTGTGCACTGGGAATCTCTCTAAGGGAACGGTTGGAAGTTCTGCTGTGACTAAGAAAGTACTTTCTAATCTATTTGGTGCAAGATGTTGTCCAATTTCTATCTGCCTCCCCCTTTCCCTTGTTTAAAATGGAGACATTTCCTACTTTGTGGCTCCTAGAAGAGATGTTATGAGTCAAATGAGATTATGTAGTTCTTGGAATTCCACTGAGGAAATTGCTATGTAAATTCAATGTATTGTTATTCATGATGTGTGTGGTTGAGCTGAAAACTCTAACTCCTACCCAGCCAAGCAAACCATAAAATTAGACTTTCTATACTGTGCACAGTAATTCTCTTTCTTATAGGAGAACCACAAACCAATTTTGCCTTACAGAATTGTGCTTTCATCCACAATTTTTAATACACATTTTGAAGACCAGCTGAGTTTTACTGTGAAGTTACATCTGAGAAAAGTGATACCATCAAGAAAATGACTCTTACATACAGGGCGATGCATGTTTTATGTGCTTACTGGGAGCCGATTATGAAGATCATCAATCCAAATGATCTAACAACTTTCATTTTCACTTTACTAATGCAATTAAGAAATAATTTTCAATAATACGGTTGCAAATATATTACATTTCTGAACTTACATCCATGCTGTGGGCGTTATCTGATTTTTTGGGATAACTCTTTAATTCTTTGAACAGTGGCAATTTTCCTTTGGAAATGCATCATGGGTAATTTATGTTGTTTTGACAGTTGTTTCTTTGATGTAATTTGCAATTCTGCACCCAGAGTTGTAATATACTTCAGTTTAGATAAACGGCATGGAAATACAGAGGTTATCTATGTAAAATGATTCATATTTCAAAATACGGACTTCTGTGAAATGAAAAAAAAGTATTGCCATTAATCACACTTTTTATGATACTTTTTTCCTTGACTGAGATTTGTTGCATTTACTATTATAACATATTTCCAAAACACATTAGTTAAATGGAGCTGAAAATCATGCATGCATATTTTATGGAAAAAATGTGCAGATATATTTTCAATTTTAAGCTGTAAACTATGGCTTTTCTTGGATGATTAAAATATTCTGGCCCATTTAAAATGAGCTACATAATAAAAGGGATGTGCAATAAGAATTTTACAATGCTTAATAATACAAAGTGCTTTATCTGAAAAATGCCTTTTAAAAGGTTTTAATACATAATTCAAACACTTCTGTAGAGAAAGCAAGTGAGTGATATGCAAGCAAATTCAGAAATTGAAAAATATTAAAAAAAATAATTAAAAAGCCAGACTTGGAGATTTCGGCCCCAGTTTGCTCGAAATAAGAACCAGTGACACCTCAAAAGGCTTTATGCTGTTAGTGACTAGCGGAAGTAGGGCAGAGTGACACAGTAGAAAACATTAGGTCCCAACTTTTTCCAATGTAGGTTTTGTGGCTTCAAAAAAGAGGTACAAAGGGTTATTGAAGTTGGTTAAATATGCTTCTTATTGTCAATTCATGTCACTGAAGAGAGTTTGCCCTTGCTTACACAGGAGAAGAAAAGCTTTTAGATCTTGAACCAGACACCTGCCAGAAGTACCTTTAACATGCAAACTAGCCAAGGGAGTTTGCCTGCTTCTAGTCACCGTCAAAGCAGAAAACCTGAAGAAAGGTTGCACCCCCCCCCCCCCCCCGCTCCCAGCCTCAGGCACTGTCCTAGAGCTGTCCCTAATGAAGAGGCAGGAAAGCCAGGTTAGAGAATTGTAATGTGTTTACTAATGAAGGGTGGGCTATTGTTCATTTACAATCACCCAAAAGATTAAAATAATTTTGGAGGAAGCTTATAGGATGAAACTAGGTGTGGAAAATCAGCCCCAGTAGGAACAGATTAACTACTAATCTACAGTGGAAACCATGATTTAAATACGTTCTTTTAACCTGATGACATGGTAAAATAATGGTAGAGTAAAACAAAAATTACATATTAACCAATAACTAGATGTTCAAATGTAATGAAATTCCAGAATATCCTAATTACTTCAGTATGAGAATTTAGTGTGTTGTTTGTAGATTTTATCTACCAAACATGTAATTCTGTCTGGGTGAATTTTTGTTTGCTTTTGGTGAGGGTTTTGATCGTATTGCTTAGTTTATTTGGGTTGGGAAGTCTTACGTTTTTTGTTTTGAGTCAATCTCTTATGAACAAATTTTTAAAAGGACACAATTTGTAAATTTGGTGCTTCTCTGAGGTTGTTTTCTGAATAGTGTGATTAAGAGAGACATTCTCTATAGCTCTCAACAAGAAACAGAGTAAACAGTGGCACTCAATAAATATTTTCTGATGGATTGAACCTTAAAGAAAATGACATTGCTTTTTTTTTTTTTAAGGCCGACATGGACAAAGGACTTTAGTAGTATTGGAGTAACACTTACAAATGTCTAATATAACTTAAAGAGTAAACACATATTTTAGCATAGGTTGTCTTTGGCCAATACTTACGTAAATTAAAATGGAGACATTTTAGTTGAGGACCGTTTTGTTCCCTTTATCCTGTATGTACTCACTTTGGAAACAATGAGACTTAACTAAGTTTAGATCAACTCTGAGAAATCATTTGTTTAATATAGCCTTTTTGCCATCTCTTGTCATCTATCTATCTAATCTATTTACTGAGAGTAACTCCTTAGGAGAGTAACTCTTTTCTATATGGGTAGAAAGAAGTAATTGTTGGTTGATTGATTATGAGTAGAGAGTTTGTGTTCTGAAATTGGAGGTTAAATAAAGCCAACGTCACAACCCTAGGGTGTAGGAGGGGTTGGTTTGATAAAGAACCCTATCCATCAGAGAGAGGGCCAGGTGAGATGCGTGGAGGGCTCTGGACTACGCCTGATTCTTAATCTACATAAATTACTTTGGAACTGACTGTAAACTAGTTAAATGGTTGGCTGGTGACAAAAAGATGAAGCAAATAATGAATGCATACTAGGCGGCACAAAAGACTTAGAGGGATTTGTATCAGCTTTGTAACCAGACTGACGCGTGGGAAATAAAATTTATTGTTGCTAAACATTGAACATTACTCCTGAGAACTAAAGTAATGAACACAAGTGAAAATAAATAGCATTGAACTAACTACAGCAGCGACTTCCAAAAGAGCACTCTGGAGAGAAGGAAGGGTTTTTCTCTAACACAGTCTAGATAACCTAAAGCCACAATTCACCTATGTAATAGCATTAGGCTAATTATGACTGCCCAGACGGTGGGTCAAAGTGTTTCGTTTTACCCAATCCATTGACTCTTTGCTCCCAAATTCCAAAGAAAGCATCAGTAGTTGTTGAAATATGCATTTCAAGCTTTTATATCCCCAAGCTTTTGAAAACATAGCAAAAATCATAATATAGTTTGGGTATCAGTAGAAAGCTTTCAATTCTACATCTGTGTTGAGTGGTGAATAAACCCATTAGTCCTTGAGATATTGCCTTGGCAAACATGAATGACAACAAAAAGTATTAGTTTAGGGAGTAGCCTCCCCAGGAAAGAGCCAGAAACTCTTTTATCACCTGAGACATTAAAAATGGGCATAAAACGTAACAAACAAGTTTTTTTTCTCTCTGGTGTAATTCTCAGCATACACAGAGAAACAAATTTATTTTTATTTTTATTTTATTTATTGATTGATTTATTTTTAAAAAATTTTTAATGTTTTTTTAATTTTTTTTTGAGGGAGACAGCGTAAGCAGGGAAGGGTCAGATAGAGAGGGAGGTACAGAATCTGAAGCAGTCTCCAGGATCTGAGCTAGCTGTCAGCACAGAACCCGATGTGGGACTCAAACCCACAAACCGTGAGATCATGACCTGAGCCAAAGCTGGACGCTCAACCGACTGAGCCACTCAGGCGCCCCACAAATTTATTTTTATTTTGTCAGTGTGTTGTTCTCTCTCAGTTTACCACTAAGCACACTACAAATCAGTTTTGAACTTCACGGGAAATGAGTTTTTCGGTATCTTCCCACCAGGTCCGTGTAGACCTAGATTAATTGTTGAGGACAATGTCAGGTCTGTTGCTTACCCAGGGACTGAGTCTCAAACTATACCCCTCTTTAGGAATAAGATTGGTTTTATTTTTTATTTTTTTGGAACTTCCTACTAAATGTATTTGTCTCTCTTCATCAAGGTACGCCCTGAAACAGCTGTGCGTTTCTATCTTACTGATGCACAGAAGGTGATCAGTTTGATGGAAAGAGAGACTTGGAAAGGTGGTGCAGTGCTTGCTGTTGGCATCATTGGGTCCAGGTGGCTGATTGCAGCGGAGATTCTAGTTTTAGCCGTGCCACGAAAAAGCTGTTGGACTTTGGGCCAGCCGAGTAAAGTCTCCAGGCCTCAGTTTTTCGTTTGCAATGTCCACACATTATTTCAGAATGCTCTCTTAGAACTTCCTTTAATCCATTCAACCACCAAGCATTACTTGATCCAGCGGATGAGACTGTGACGAACAGCGGTGCCTGCAGAGATCTCATCTACAGCCAGGCTTGGAAACTTTTTCTTAAGGTGTGGAGAGCAAACACTTTAGATTTAGACTTTATTTTAGACTTTTCCAAGAGGCAAAACTGAGAGTATTATATAAGTATTTAAATAACCATTTAAAATGTAACTGTTAAAAAAAGTAAAAATCATTCTTTTTTTCTTATTTATTTATTTATTATGAGAGAAAGAGAGAGAGAGAGAGACATTGAAAGCAGGGGAGGCAGAGAGGGAGAATGGGAGAGAGAGAGAATCCCAAGCAGTCTCTGAGCTGTCAGTGCGGAGCCCAGTGTGGGGCTTAAACTCACAAACTGTGAGATCATGACCTGAGCTGAAACCGAGTTGGACGCTTAACTGACTGAGTCACCCATGTGCCCCAGTAAAATCATTCTTAAAGGTGGAACAAAAACAGGTGCATTGCCTACTTCTGGTCCAGAGGAAGAGCATAATGAGATGGTCATACCTCAGTGTGCAAGCTGTAGTGATACAAACGTGAGGTAAAAAAAACGCCCCAGACCTATTTTCTTCCTTGAACTTACCACATGTTTTAATTTCCAGTGTGTGAGAGTCCTTTGCCTGATGCGGGAACATGGAGAGACCTCACTGGCCTTTCCTTCTCACTCCCTGCTCTCATCTTCCTTTCTCATTTTTTTCTTTGACCTCAAACTACCATTCCCATTTGCTTGCAGATCTCTTTTATTGGGGACAAGAAGAGGAGGCCTAGGGGGAGGGAGGAAGGGGAGGAGGCCAACAAGAATGTTAATTTCCCATGCGCCAACCTAATTACAGAGCAGATACAAATCCCTCCAAATCTTTTGTGTTGCTTTATATGCATTCATTATTTCCCTCATCTTTTTGTCACCGGCCAACCATTTAACTAGTTTACAGTCAGTTCCAGAGAAATTTATGGAGATTAGAAATCACCAACCTAAACTGAAGCCCCGAAGACATCTTACCTGCTACCACCTTGATAGATAATGTGTTTTAATAAATCTACTCCATCAGAAACCTGGTGTCAGCTGCACAGCCTGTCTTATCACAAAGGCTTGTGAACTGCCCCAAGTATGGAGTATCGATGATCAGAAAGCCTCATCTCAGATTGTTCTGGAATCTTTCATCAACCTTAGCCCATCGTTTTGGGGATCATTTAAATAAGTAGAAGGAAAATGTTAAGAGCCTTAAAAAAGTCCTTTAACTCTGTTGCATTTCCTTTTCTGTGATTAATTTCATTTCCCCTGGGAAAAGTTACTCTTTGAAGTTGTGGATGGATTTTTCTCTTGGAATTATTAACACATGCCATTCCTGACAAGGAGTGTGCTCCCTTTGGCAATTTTTGATTTTTCTCACAATCAAATGCAGTTAATATTGATTTGCTGTGATTATTAGTGTTTGTTGTTAATGTGACTTGAACACCAGCCATATTTTCTTTTTGAAATATATAGTTCTAGGATAAGATTTAAAAAAAAATACATTCTGACCAGTACTGTGTATGTATCAGAAATAATGTGCTTGTTGATTTGATGTCTAATCAGATCAGCTCTGCCAAGGCAAATGAAAAGTAGGAGCATTGGGCTGGTGTTCTGTGGCTTGAGCCCAAATAATGACTATTACAGGAGGTAACATGCATATGTATGGTAAGCTCATTCTCAAACTGGTGGACACTGTTGCAAGGAAGCCTTTCTGACTACTAGATGAGCTCTTAAATATTAAGAGACAGAGGCAGCCTTGCTAAAGGTTGACGATGATCAAAACCAAAGCTATAGTCATAGCAGTTTATGTGTGTGTGTGTGTGTGTGTGTGTGTGTGCGCGTGTGTGTGTGCGTGTATGTATGTGTGAAACAGAGGGTAGATGTCTGCCACTTAGTCTTGTACTTGGTCAGGCCCTGTGAACTTATTATGTCTGGATCATAAAAGACAGAGAAGCCTTTAACCATATTTTTTGTGAGTAGAAGACAGTCTTGTGGTAGCAGAAACTGTAATGGCAAGTTGTTAGTTATTCCCCTCTACCTCTTCTTTTTTGCCAACAGAACCTTGTTTTTTTGGGGGGGGTGTCTCAGTTATGGGGGCTAAAATCATGGTTAATTTTGGGTTGTTGGCAATCTCATTCCTTTGGATGGAGTTTCCCTTCCCCAGTGCTCTCCGGAGCCAGCGTGGCCCAATACGTGAGGACTGCAGTTCAGTGCCCTACGAGGAGAAATCTGCAGATGGGCATCTGAGGGAAACTCTCCAACCTTTGGCTCAGTTGATGTTGTCTGATGTGCTGCTTGGATCTGTAGTAGTTATCTTGTGATAAGAATGGCAAAGTTTAGACGGGGAGAAATTAGAGGTTTGATGGTGTTGTAGGGATGGTGCACCAAATCTGGAACCCTATGCCTCTAGACTTCTTGTCACGTGAGATAAGTAAATGCTTTTTATAGCTTAAGCCACCATTAGTTGGGTGTCTCTTTCTTTCAGTTGCTTGAGGCCAAATGACTTTACTCATGGAGAGAGACCCTCTCAGGTACTTCTCCACAAAACTCAGAGAAGTTTCATACTGCAAGAGCTCCATCTGAAGATGTAACAGGGTGCAGAGGGGGTGGTAGTGTTAAGTCAGAGGTCACACAGTGCCCAGAATATGCAAGGAAAGTGTCGGTGGAGGCAGTGGTACCCAGCGGCTGTGGCAGCGATGTCTGGTGAGGTGGCAGATGTGCCTGACTGTGGTAGTGTGAATGGTAAGGCACAGAAGATATAGTGTTATCTGGTTGACCAAGGGATGCCTCAGGTATGGGCAATAGAGCAGAACAGAAAACAAAAAGGGCTACACTGTAGCTGACTGCATAGCTGATTTTACTTGTTTATAAACACAGATGAAATCATCCTCTGGTATCTTAGAGAGGATGACCTGCTGCCACCTATATACCAACATGTATAACGGCTCAAACATGGTAGGAGTTTATAATTTGTTTACATAGCAGTCAGGTGGTCAGTGGATGGTTCTCCATGTGGGCTTTCATCCAGAGGGTTCTCTTGGACCTAGTTGTCGGAAAGCATGGAGGAGAGAGGCCTGCCTCTTTAAAGCCTTGGTCAGGAAGTGGCATACATCACTTCCGCCCCCACTTCACAGTGAGAATAAATTATGTGTTTCTACTGTTAAATTAATTAAACAAAAAGGCTGTGAGAATGCGGTGGTTCTAATACTTTAGCAGCTTACCTAAGCAACCCCGAACCTAAGTCTGTAAATGCCTCAAGGTTAAGAAATAAAAACTTAAGGGTAACAAATCACAAACAGCTAACTAGGCTTTTCCAAATAAAGTGAACACTTTAGCTTTAGCCAATCAAATAATATCCTTGCTTTGCTTCCACCTTTTCGCTCAAAAGTCTTTTTTCTCGCTCTTCGACTCTGGTTTGGCACTGCCCTGTTAGAATCCATTTTTGTTCAAAGAAACTTAAACAATTCTAAAGATATGTCCTATTTTATCTTTTATCACTACCTAACTGCCAAAGGAGAGGGAAATGGTTTTCTCTGGCTGGACAGTTGCTCCCCAGTTACAACTTTATATCATGAAATGGGAGAATGGATTTTGATGGGCAATCTTGGCTCCATCCAGATCCTCCCAGAAGTACTCATTTGGGCAGGTCTTGGTGGGGAGCGGATACTTTGCAGAGCCCTGGAGTTCTGAGCTGGCTGGTGTGGTAAGCCAGTGACACATTAGTAAACAAGGCCGATGATTTACCGTTGATCGAAATGCAGAAGTGGTATCCCTCCTCCCCCTCTTCAGAATTATCTGTCTATGTAAAATTACTGAATAATAAAAAAAAACCCCTTTATTTTGCCTAACTATTTAGATTTGTGGCACACATCTACCACAATGAATGGCCATTGCATTGAATTTCATTTATGATTTTGTTTAAACCATATATCAACAGTCTAAACTGTAATATATACACCTCCCAAGTCCTTTTATTTAGAAACAAAGCACTTAAAAGCACGTGGTAGTTTTAAAAAAAAATGATTTCTGGTGGCCTCATGGCTTATGACTACTTAGAAATGGAATTTCAAAACGAGCATCAGACTTATTTTTCAAGCGCCTTGTCATAAATGCATTGCTACCCATGTAATAAAGTAATTTTCCCTTGTATGATAAATATAGCACTAAAGAAGAATGAACCTTGTCTGATAAAATGGCTTTTATTAATCTCCTAATATTTTTATTTTGCTTCAGAATTATGATTAGTTTCAAGAGAGTAGCAAACAGGTTATGATCAGAGTTGAATATTATTGCTATACAGATATCTTTGGTTAATGCCTGCTGCTTATTTCAAAAACAAAATGCTTCCATTAAGAAAAATCAACGATAATGGCCTGACTTTATTATCAAGAAATTATACCTGTTATGTAAACCTTGCTAATTATAAGTGCTTGAATTCATGTGGGTGATATAACAGATGAAAGAGACCATTTATTAGGGGAAGTACTTGGCGTTTGTATCAGCCTAATAAAACAGAAATAATAAAAAACAATCCAAGGGAAGAAGAAATGTTAATGAGGAATGGAATGTACCCGAGAATGGTCTATACCAGTAGACAAATGGCATGTGGGATTAACACCAAGTGCTTCATCACAGAAACCCGTTCCCCTCAGCCTCCGCACGCAGCCCATCTTCATCTCCTCTTCATGCCTTCCTTCTTCCTTTTCCCGGATGACCTCGTGCTTGCACCTGCTGGATCACCAGATATGTGAGTGTGGCTTCTACTGACTTCTGACTCCTTGTAACTTCTACATAGACCTCTCGCCCATGGTCCGGTCCACGTTCTAACCGTCTCCTTATGGTTAGTGGGAGTCATTTGAATGACTATAACCTATGCATTGAACCAAATTAAGGCAATTTTATTTTCGTCTTCTACAGTCCTTTTATTTTTAAATTGTTCCCTCGACTTTTTATTTTGAAAAATTCAAACCTATAGAGAAATGGAAATAACAGAATAAACAGATGTGGAAGTTTCACCTCCTAAATTCACCAACTGTTAATGCTTTGCCGCATTTCCCTTCCCTGCTTGCTCTCTTACAGTCCATTCTCTACACCTCTGTACAGAGTCCAGCCCTGCTCTGGCTCCCTAAGGGTCTGTGCGTTGGGGTTTCTGTGGACACCGGTACTCTCATCTGTGTCGGTGGGTCTGTCTCTGAGAGTTAAAGCTGTTTGGGGCAGCAGTGGAGGGAGACAGCAGAAGAGGGGTCATTGCAGTGAGGGATGTTGTGAACGTTGGTGTCTGTGTGTCAGCGTTGGTGAAGAGGCCATTCCCTCAGGGTGCAGCGTCACCACTTGAGGGCCCAGGGTGGTGCCGGAGTGTGATGTTCTCTTGCGGGACACTGGCAGCTATGTGTGGGGGAGTGGTGGTCAAAAGACTCTTCAAGCATCTCTTTGATGGTAAACATTTGGAGCAGAAGCATGTAAACAAACATATTTCTGAGCATAACAACACTTGGAACTTCTCAGAATGGGTGGACTTTGAGGCTGGGAAGGTGGCCATAGTTGTAAAAGCTTGTGAATATAAATGGAGGTCATAAAATGGAAAGATGTGAGCCTTGTTGTTACTTCACAGTTGATGAGGTCTGAGGGCTTTGGGGTTGCCCAGGGACAGAAATAAAGAAGCAAAAAAAAAAAAAAAAAAACCCTGTAGAATGAACCTTTTTCCCCCTATAGTTCATCACACCCATAAGAAGTGTAAAAGTAATTCCTAAGTCATTCATCATGTAGATGGTACACGTGCTATATAAACATATGCAACAATCTCCCTGTTTGGCCAGTTGATCTTCAAAGACTTTGAGGACTATCAGCTCTGGTTTTATTGTAATAGAAGTAAAATATTTTTGTCTGTACTAACTATATCACTCTGTCTTTCCAATCAGTAAAGCAAAATGTAGAAATCCTTACTGTCTCAAAAATATTGACAATGGGTGGGGGGTGCTGGGTGGCTCAGTCAATTAGGCACCCACTTTGGCTCATGGTTCATGGGTTCTAGCCCTGCATTTGTCTGTGCACTCAGACGTTGGAGCCTGCTTCAGATTCTGTCTCTCTCTTTCTGTGCTCCTTCCCTGCTCGCACTCTGTCCCTCTATCTGAAGCATAAGTAAACATTAAAAAAAATTAAAAAATATTGGCAGTGGGGCTTATTTTTTGAAAAATGCTTTTAATCAGAAGCAACTTGGCATATGTTGCAGATTTTATTTTCCAAAGATGGCAGCAAAGGTGTCTCCTACAGCACATGCTCTTACATTATGATTATGATGTTCTTCTCATCACATGTGTGTGTGGGAGTGTCTGTGTCCCTTCTTCTTGTTTTCTGGTGGAATTTGACACATAAAGTATGATGGAAATAATGCTATGTGGCTTCCTTAGCTAGATCATAAAAATTCCAAGCATTTCTGCTTTATTTTGTTGGGACATTTATTCTTGGCACTCAGCTGTTGCCATGCTATAAGGAAGCCCAACTAACCCATGTGAAGAGACCACCCCAAGTGGCGTGTATAGGTGTTCCAACCAACAGCCCAGCTGAGATTCTGGCTGACTACTAGCACTGATCACCAGATGTGTGAGTAGCAATCCTGCCAAATGATTCCACCCCTTAACGACTGAGTAACTCTCATCTTTGATGCCTCCTGGTTGAATAGTCCACTATGAGAGAGCAAGCCCTCCCTGCGATTCAAATTCCTGGCCCATGGACTCTGTGAGTATAATCAAATGGCTGTTTTATGCCACTAAGTTTTGGGGTGTTTGCTATGCAATACCAGTAACTGGGACGATATGTATACCCTTTTCTAGTTTGTTGACAACTCTGTTAGATTTGATCATCTCATAATGTTTTATAAGTGAATCAATTTAAAGCTTTATGCTGTATAGCTGAGGTCTTAATGTGAGAATTGTCTCTGTGAAATCTTTTGGTTCAAACATACTTGAGTAGTCAAGAAAGACTATCTGTGGTGTAATTTCCCCAGGAGCCTTTGTTCAAAGGACGAGTGAGTCTGCTGAGAAAGAACCCAACCTGAACAGAAGGACTCTTGCAGAAATTTGGTGCTAAGATAACTAGCTAGTGTTAGAGGGCTGGATTCATCTTGAGTACAGTTTAGTATTATCCCTTGATTTGCCTTCCAGCTCAGCCACTGTAGACCCAAGCATGAATTTCAGAAAGGGAGTCACAGTTTAAGAGTGAGTAAAAGGAGAGGAGCAGCTTCAGGTGATCTTTCTTGTTCTCAGTAGGTTCAGCAGCACTAGTGCCAGCAGCATTGGTCACATAAGAAACTTGACCTTGGCTGTTGGGCATTGAGTGTCTCATTGTTGACTTTGGTGGTGTTGGCAGAAATCCAGAAGAGGTGTGGAGCAAATGGTGCTTGCTATGTGGAAGCTAGGAAGAGTGTTTTTGCCCATTCATTCATTTGCAATGTGGTAGAGACCCTTAACTATAAATTCTGTTCTCCTCTTTTTCTATAATAACAGAATTGTAGTTGGGTGCATGGCTGCCAAAATACCCTACATTTATTAGCTTCCCTTGCAGTTAGATGTTTCCATGTGGAATGTGAGAAGTGATGTGTGTGCTACTTGCAGTCTGGGGCTTTAGTCCTAGATATACACCTCTAAGTTTTCTTTCTTCTCACTGGCTGAAACCCATCAACTCAACCTTAATATGCAGATGAAAACAATACCCTAGGTCTCTGAATGACTCTGCAGAGCAGAGCCACTCACTAATATGGAATGTTCACCACTAATCTGTAGGCAAAAAATAAGCTCTTTTTTTTTCAATCTTTAAATCATTGTTGAATCTCCCTGTTTTAGCAGTGAGTGTAGTCTTACCCTAACCAATACACTCATTTATTCAACAAACATTTATTAAGCTACATATATGGTTCCATGAAAGATGAGGGAATAAAATGGTGAGCTTAAAAGTTATGTAGACAAATGAAAATATAATAACAATTTGTTATATATACTAGGGCTCTAGAGGAGAGGTGCATGAAGAAGTGAGAGTATATAGTTAGGACAATTGACCTAGTTGTGGAGATTAATAAAAGCCTTTCTGAGTAAACATGCACCCCCCCACAGAAAGATTGAGTTGAGGACTTCAGGAAGAGTGGAAGTTAATTTTGGGATGGGAAGTAATTGGTGGAAGCCACTAGGTAGAAAGGGCCACATGTGCGAAGGTCCTGGGGTAGCAGTTTACATGGTACATTTGAGAATCTGAAGGTGTAAGGATGCAGGTCTGAAACTGACTCCATGAAACAATAGAAGGGCACACATTGCCCAAGGCAAAAGGGACTACCCTTGTAACATTCTAGGGGCAGACCTAAAGATGGAGGCTAAGACTAGTCACGGCCTACGTGAGGGTCCTGGGCCCACTCTGTGATTGGTCAGTACTCTAAATGTTGTGATTGGGTTCCGCCAAAAGTAACAAATACTCTAGGCAATGTGAATGGTTAAGCCTGCTGTCAATAATATTGTATAATAATGATTGGATCACTGTACCTATGTCACAAGTTCCTGTAACTCCCCCTTCCCAAACTCATAAAGGCCCTACCCTGCCTTTGTTTGGGGCTCACTCCACGTGGATCCAGTGTGTTGTTGAAGTCTGTGAGCCCGAGTTTAGGCTGGCCAAGCCTAAATTCATAATAAAGCCCTTTGCTTTTGCATGCGTGCTTCGGCCTCCCTGGCGGTCTCTGGTTTTTGGGGGTGATATTAAAATATGGGTACAACAAAAGGAGACTGGTGTGGCTGACTTGATAAGTATAGTGCGAGATTTGGCTGCAGAGATAGAATAGGGTCTGGCCATTGGGAGCCTTGTAGGCCAAGATCTTGGTCTTTATCCTAAGAGCAGAAATGTTTATCATTGTTGAATAATAACTAAAGCTATTGTAGAATTAAAGCAGAGGGATGATATCAGAGTTGTACTTTGAAAAGTTTTCTTTGGTAGCTATGTAAGGAGCAAGAGAGAATGCAGTGAGTCTGGTTAGGAGGCTATTGCAATATAGTCCATTTTACTTGGGAACACATATGCTGGACCCTCTGGCATTCCTGAGAATAATTTAGGGGTGACTTTGAGTTGGGCTAGGATTCCCAAAGTTGTGGGTTTGCATGAGCCAAAGAAATACTGTTTTGTATTTACAACCCTTGTTTTGCATGCAGGTGGTAGGCCAGGGAATTTCAGATCACAAAAACATAACTCCACCAGCTCTGTTTTGTGAATTCTGAATTAAGATACATGATGTGACAATGAGGCAAATATCTTAAGTGCCAGGATGGTGCTTGGAAAATCTGTATTGTAGTATATTCTGGATGAATGTCAGTCAGATTTGGTGCCTCATGTCCTTCTGGTTAAGGTGGGAATAGAAGTAACTTTAGGTTATTTCGTACAACCCCAGGATAGAGCACGAACATCTTGATAGAGTGTGAAACTTTATGCATTATTAAAATGCTTTATCTACATGATGCCGAGCGGCTGCTGAGTACCGAGGCATCTGAAGCTCAGCAGGTTCTTTCATTTTTGCATTATTGTCACTGGTTGGGTGGTCTAAGGACCTGTGCAGTTTAAAGTAAAGACCTTATGCCCTCAATTTTTTGAGACTTCACAATACAAGGCAGACTCTTGAGCCCCTGTTGGAGGTTTTATTTGTAGGTGGTATTGTGCAGTGTGTTCTATGTTCTACTGTGGCTCATATGTTCGCTCTTTAATGATAGCTCCTCTTAATGTTTTTTCCATTGGGCGGGTTCATTGCTGAAGACTGTAATGATGGCAATGATTTAAATCTCAACTATAGATGCAGGGAAATAGAAATTTACAGCTATTTTCAACTCAGTCAATTAGGCATAGTTCTGAGGATCATGGGATAGTGACAAGTCCTATGCTAGATGATATGAAATTTTGATGTTAATGACTTAAAACCCCTCACATCTCTAGTATGGTTTGTAGCTTACTTTCCCTAAAGTTATTAGTCTCTGACGGATGTGATTAGTGTGAACTAGTGTATATGAAAATAAAAATTAGAGTTATTTGCTTTTCCTTATCCCCAATCCGTATGTAGGGATACATAGAGATATTATTTGGTTATCATGATTTTAAAAAATATATGTCATTATAATTCATATTTTAAAAATTGTCTCTGATGATAAGACTGGTAACTCATTGTTTTTAAAATGTTGAATTTTTGGATTGTAAGTGACAACATCCATCACTAAATCCTAGTGATTTCACTTTTTATCTCTTGAACCTCTTTTTCCACCTCCACCTTCATAATTTCTTCTGAAACAATCTCCTAACTTGTCTGTTACCCACATGCCTGGAGCTAGCTAAACTTGGGGTTAAAGCACAGTCCTATGTACGACAGGTTTGGTGTTTTCACTTCAGTATGTAGGCAGGGATTGATTGAATCATTGGTCACTGTGGCTGAACTCCACTTCTAGCCCCTGGACCCATCCTCATGACTGAGGGATAAGACTTTATGACCGGCCCACCTTGGATCAGGTGCCCACCTCTTGGCACATATTGGAAATACCCATTAGAACCACATGGTCTGAAAAGCATCTACCTGAAGATGCTGCTCTGGGAACCTCTTTCAATAAATTTTCTTTGAAGTTCTGTTTCCTCATGTTTATGCATTTATAAAATGACACCAATGAGAGAGGGCCTCTGTTAGGTCTTAATCTCTCTTTACCTTGTGGTTACATTTGAATATTCTTAACAAAGGTGAATTGTCAATGTCTCTTTTAACAAGGGAGTGTGCTCCAGGCAGGAGCCCCAGGAACTCCGGGCAAGGTCCCTGGGAGCGGGACCCATGGAATGTGTGCTGATCGGCAGGACCCACTTAATTTCTAGAGTAGAAATCCTGAGACTGATTTGGGAGGGATTTCTCTCTTTCTGGCTCTTGGTAGATAAGAAAGAAATTTCTGTGTGCTGAAAACTAGAGCACAGAAAGATCGGTGCTTATATGAGGGAGAGAGAACAGGAGAGAGAATAAGTGTGCGCATCCTACTTCTGACCTTGGTGCCTGCAGCCTTTCTCTCCCTTTTGGCATGTTTCCCAACTTGAGGACTCGCCTGGGGGCCTCCCCAGAGAGTTTTCTGCTCTACAAGGCAGGACAGGTGCTTGTTAATTTTTTGGTCTCATTTTTAATCAGCTTAGAAATTTAGTCAGAAAAATGCCAGGTACACAGGATTGTTAAAAAAAAAATCTATTAATTAGCTACCTGCGGGCTTGCCTCCTCAAGTTAGGTTTAAACCCGGAGGAGAAAATGACATACGGCTCTCTTCTATACCTCCAGGTATGGATAAGCACCACCCACGATGAAAGCATCAGTGAAGATACTGCTTTGGAGGGATTTAGATTGTAGAGAATAAAAGAGGTTTTGAGAGCTCATTACTGGATCATTGAACTGGTAAGAATTATAAAGAGCTCCGTTTTCTTTTTAGTTTTTTATGTGCATTGAATTCATTTTTCTGATGTGACAAAAGTACTCATAAGGGGCCAAACATTCACTCTGCTAATGACACTTGACATTTCTGGTCACCTGAGAAACAAGGATGCCTAATTTCAGGAGATATGCATAAAGATGATAACAGTCAGCCCACCATGTGGACTCTTTGGGGAGCTAAACATTCAAAATGGATTCAGGCTCAAAAACTGAGAAACGTATTCCAAATATGCAGTAAAGTCAATTTGTCTGCCATACCTAACTTCTCTTTATGCCCATGGCCTTTAGTTCATTCACCCCCTGCAGAATTCAATCCAGGGTGGCCTCTTCAGGGATGGCCCATCCACTGCCAAGCAACCAGCCTGTTATATTGCCCCTTCTCTTTTTCTCTACTCTCCCCTCCCCCATCCCAGCCATTTTTCTCCTTTTCTGAAGATCTTGTTAAAATGTGGATTTTGAACCAACAGGTCTAGGATAGGGCCTGAGATTCTGCATTCTAACAAGCTCTCTGGTGACCCAGTGTTGTTAGTTTCAGAGCCACACCTTGTGTAGCAAGAGACTAAGTCACAGAGACAGAGGGAATTAAGAGTCCAGCCAGATACCTTAGCTGTGACGCTGGTGTGATGGTGTGGGAACTCATGCTGTGGAGGGTCTTGGACAAGCTCTAGTGTTGTCCTCTGAAGTCTGTTTTTATTTTTGCCCTACTTTCCCATCGGTTCCACAAGAGATGTTATTTTTTAAAAAGTTTTATTTATTTATTTTGAGAGGGAGAGAGAGAGAGAGAGAGAGAGAGAACAAGTGGGGGAGAGGCAGGGAGAGAGGGAGAGGGAGAATGCCAAGCAGGCTCCCTGCTGTCAGCACAGAGCCTGATGCAGGGCTCGATCTCACGAACTGTGAGATCATGACCTCATCTGAAATCAAGGGTCAGATGCTTAGCCGGCTGAGCCACCCAGGTGCCCCAAGAGATCTTTTGAACAGGGTGCTTTTTCTTGAGCTCATATGAGGGGGGTTCTGTTTCTTTCTTAACCAGATGTGCTGTGACTAGGTCAAGAAGCAGATAAATCAGTGTTTAGAGGAGAGTCCACTGGTCAGGCCTGTATTGGGTACAAATCACCAGGTACTATCTTCCCTTGACTGTTGCTGGCATCTTGCCCCTCCTGCCACATCTCTCAGTCAGGCGACACTGCAAGTCTGTGCCTCTCGGGCAAGACCTTTCTCTGACCCTGTTAACCTGTTCTTTTTTCAAATAAATTTTTAAAAATGTTTATTTATTTATTTTGAGGGAGAGAGAGAGAGAGGACAAGCAGGGGAGGGGCAGAGAGAGAGAGAGAGAAAGAGAGAGAATCACATTCACATGCAGGCTCCTCACTATCAATGCAGAGCTTGATGTGGGGCTTGATCTCATGAACTGTGAGGTCATGACCTGAGCTAACAGCAAGAGTCAGACACTTAGCCTACTGAGCCACCCAGGTTCCCCAACTTGTTCATTCTTTTCGTGACAACTCCTCTAGTTAAGAGGTGTAATTTAAAACAGCAATACTTCCTATACTGTGAGCCGAAGAAAGCAGAAAATTTAGCTGTTTGATATAAAAACAACTGGAAAATACAGTAAAAGAACCAACTATTCAAATGCTAGGGCATACATTTATTTGCAATGTGAATGGCACATCAGTTGTGATTTTACTATGGCCTATGATTATTTCCAATTATGTATCTGCAGTAAATAGAAACTAGTTTGTATTCTATTTAATGTAGTCACAAAATGGGGAGAAGCCTATGACGGTGTGCATATAATACGTGACTACTGGGGTTGTTTTATTGCTTGCCCTCGGGTGGCATCCACATCTCAGTTTGGATTGGGCAACAACACTGAAGTAGAAAAATGCACTTGGTGATGTAGATGGCCATAAAGATAATAGGTTATTCTCAGCATTTGGTGTGTGGAAGTGAAAGGAACCTGAAGTCTTTGGTCTATATTCAGCCAATCAAAACATACTTCCTGAGCACCCACTTGCGCACAAGCCTCCATGGTGGGTGTTGTGGGGATTCTAAAGTGAACAAAATGCTATTCTTTCCCTTGAGGCTCTTACAATCTAGGAAAAGATCCAGTTAAGAGATTGTCTCTTCTCCCTCCATTTTCTATTAGCTGACTATATTGCCCCCCTTTTCCTTAACTCAGTGTAATACATCTCTAATGTTAAAGTTTCAGTCTCAGCCATCAAGCCAATGAGGGAAGTTTTTTTATTTTTATTTTATTTATTTATTAAAGATTTTTTGAAAAAGTGTTTTTATTTTGAGAAAGAAAGAGAGAGAGAGCATGGGGAAGGGCAGAGAAAAGGGGGGAGGGTGAGAGAGAGAGAGAATGAGAATCCCAAGCAGGCTCTACACTGTCAGCACAGAGCTCAATGAGGGTCTCAGACTCACAAACCATGAGATCACATATGACCTAAGCTGCAGTTGGGCACTCAGTTGACTGAACCACCCAGGAGCTCCTGAGGGAGGTATTTTAAATGGTCATTTCCAGTGCTTCTCAGCTCTTATGATGCAGGTGATAGCACCCACTGAAGGCGAGCCCCATGTCCAGCTTTCCGTAGTCACAGCCACTCTTTGTTCAGTTAGCCATAGCCACCTTTCTGGCTGAACAGCTCCTTCCGTACTCCATCTGAGGAATTTCTGTCTTGGTCTCTGCAAGAGGATACCTGGAGAAACTATTTCAGAAACCAAATGGCCACAGTGATACAGTCCGGTGAATTCGATGAGCCTTGCCATCGATTCCCCACAAATATTTTCTACCCTTTCTTTTTTTGCAAAGGGGATAATGTAATACGGTGAATAAGAACACCAGTGTGCCAGGGCCAGCGGTGATATGGACTGAACCATGAGACCCCAAATTAAATTTATTGGAGATAGTGCCTTTAAGCAGGTGATTAAGGTTGAATGCAGTTATAAGGGTGGAACCCTGTCTGATAGATCTGGTGCCCTTGTAAGAAGTAGAAGAGAGAACAAGGGGAGAGAACAAGGTGGCCATGCGTGCTGTCGGTGCTGTGGCCTAGTGACTGGAACAGTTCTCAGTAGAGATCAGCTTCATCCTTTTCTTCGAAGAGTTAAAAACCCACAGCTGGGAACCATGACTCCACTTCTTATGGGTGGTAGCAAGAAAGCTGCTGGTGTCAAGATGTGTATCTCATTTCAGGTGTACTGGCAAGAGCATTATTTTACTTTAAGCCACAAAGAGGATGTACATCTTACAACACAGGGGGTGAAGGAATCACGTAAAAGTTGGCCTTTGGCCTTAGAACCACAGTCTCAGGGAAGTCAAACTTTGATTCTTGAATATTTCTTAATTTTTGATGGCCCCAGTAAACTGTACATGAAGACCACAGATTTCCAATCTGCTGGTCTGATTATTAGAGTTTCTGTTTCTCAGGAGTTATTAGGAGGGAGAACAACTATATCCAAACTACCAGGCAATGCACAGCCACTGATAATTAGAAAGAAATAAAATCGATGTCTAAATGAATGTGCAGTTTACATGCAAAGGTAACCTTTTATTCTTTCCAATTAGGATGTTATTTCTCTGTAGACTTGGCAGATGAGGCTGTGTTATAAATAGAAGTGATATTTTGTAGGGTTCTTCTAACTGGAATGTGCATGAGGTCAAATTATAATCAAGGTAATATATATAAGTAATGAGCTGAGCCCACATTCCCAGACATTTATCCATTTAGTGGTAATAAATGAGCAGAGATGAAAAGAGAGCTTCCGGACAAACACAACAAAGTAGTTACTTGTGTTGCTGAAGCACAGCATCTTATCTCTTTGTAATGAGTGCTTGCCAGTGATAATCAACCTCATTTGTTAATTGCATTCATGGTATTAATGAGCTCATTAGCATAACAGTCACATCCTGTTCTCCTGTGGTCAAAGTCTAGGGAATCACAAGTTTTGCACACCTTGTTACTATAGATATACTTATGCATCCCAATTATGTTCAAATTCAAATGCCATCTGTGTTGACTTTATACAAGGACACCCTGAAATCATTCTTTGCTTATTTTTAGGGAGGCTTTCTGAGAATTTGGTAGAGATTTTTTCTTCTCAGAGTAATGAGTTTCATACTTATGACAAAGCTTCACATTTAGCTCATGTTATTGGTTAAGTTGATCTTTTTTCTCTCCTGAATTCCATTTCCCAACAAGACTTAGCCACAGCCTGGAATCCAACAGCGGGAGGAGAAAATGACAGACTCTGGGCAAGACTCAGCCAGAAAGGAAAAGGAAGTAAGTGAAAGTTTACCCCTTCTGGATGGGGGTAAGGGGGAGATGTGAGAAGAAAGAAAAAGAGGCTCCGGAGACACAGGGGTGGGGCAGTGGGTGTGTTGGATAAGACCTTCAAGGTGCAGAGATGTGTATCAATGTAGGTTTGGAACTCTGGAAAGTGATTGGATTCTCCTCTTCCCTCAGGCAATTCTTGCACCAATTTTTAAAAATATTTTTTTAAAAATTTATTTTTAAGTTTATTTTAAGAGAGAGAGATGGAGGGGGGAGGGGCAGAGAGACAGGCAGGGGAGGAGGAGAGAGAGAGAGGGGGAGAGGGAGAGAATCCCAAGCAGGCTCCACACTGCCAGTGCAGAGCCTGATGCGGAGCTCAAACCCACGAACCGTTAGATCATGACCTGAGCCAAAATCAAGTCGGATGCTTAACCAACTGAGCCACCCAGGTGCTCCAATTCCTGCACCGTTTTATGTGGTATGGAGGAAACCTAGAAGTGTCCTGTGCCTCCCAGTAGCCCAGGTCGGTTAGGGAAGGGAATGGAATGAGAGCCACAGTGTCTGCCTTGGCAAGAGGAAGGCGACCCCTTTGGGTCACAGTGGGAGACCAGAGGAAGGACCCAACAGAGCTCGAGAGTTGGCCAGGGAGGACCACCAAGCCCTTGTGGAGCAGCAAGAAGCTGATTCAGCTCAGCCCAGTCATGGGCTTCTGCAGGAAACACCAGCTTCCCTGCCTGATACTGGTTGCTCCCCTAAGGTTACCAGTCCTGGAACAAGGTGGGTCTAGGCATTTTGCAACCAAGAACACCATAAGGAACCAAAGACCACCCCCCTTCCTTGAGCATCATTTTGGGGAAGAGAAGAAGCAAAGACATCTAAAGACTGAGCATTTGTCTCAAGACATCAAATTATCGAAGATCTCTTCAGGTTTTGGAATCGGCCTGTGATGACAAGATGGAACCAACATTTCTTGTTCCCTCTTTCTGCTTGTAAAGGGAGCAGGGAACTTGTAAGAGGAGCTTAATTAACAACAAAATAATGAAGCTTCATGGAGGCGGTGATTTATGAGGATAGTGAAAGTAAATTTGCAACTTGGCTACAGTGTAACTGAAGAAAGACCAGAAGATTTGGAAATGGTTACGATAGTCCTGTCCCTATGAGCCAAGCTCTCAGGCACAATCCGAACTTTCTGAGATGTGGCCTTCCTCTGATTATCTGTCTCTTACCTGGACCTTTCTTGCTGATTCTGTTTGGCACTGAAATTCCTCCATTTTATACTATGACCTTAACACATGCTTGGTGGGGAAGTCAACGCCATGTACTTCAGCTAGTTGGCAGGGCCCATAAACCTGTATTGTCCTTGCTGGTGCCATCCGCATTTTACAGATGGGGTACACGAAAGCTAAGTGACTTACCCAGCGTCATTCAGCCAGTAGAACAGCCAGGGTTTGAACTCACCTCAAGTTCCATGGTCTCTGTGCTTAACCCTAATCTCTACTGTCTTCTAGGTCATGGAAGTCTCCAGGATGTTGTGCTTAGCCTGGCCCAGTTTTGCCCACCTCCCTTTGGGTAGAAAAGAAGAAAGAACACTGCCAATTTGGATCCATATTGTGACCTACATGAACATGTTTTACTTTGAAGCCAGTTTCATTGGCACCTAAGTCATAAGCTGCAATGATTGGCTTCTAAATTAAAGGCAGCCCTCTCAGTGGTAGAACTTCCTAAGGTTGTGGCCACCTCAGTGACAGACCCATCCCTTGTGAGATCCCCTGAATCCATGTGGTAAAGGAGACAGAAAGAGGTTGTTCTCAAAATGTTGAGTTGAGTCCAACTCCAAATGAGGCATTATTTCCCATATAGCTCTCCTTGTACTCTTAGATGGAAAATCCCAAACGAGGAGGTGTTTATTTTGGTGTCCAGATCACACCTTCCCACAGAGTGGGAATCAAGTAGTGCTTTACAGCAGTTGTGAAGCCCTGAGCTCCCACCTGGAATCATACCCTAGCAGTGAGCTGTGTGGCCTAAAGCAAGTTCCCTTAATCTCGTCTTGGCTTTTCCATCTATACCTGTGGGTCTCACATGGTTGTGAGAACTACATGAAATATCATGTATCTGGTAAACCCTATTGATGCTTACATAATGCCCATTGTCCCCATCCTATTTGCCTCTAGAACCAAATTTTTCTTTCTTTTTTTAAAAATATAATTTATTGTCAAATTGATTTCCACACAACACCCAGTGCTCATCCTAACAAGTGCCCTCCTCAATGCTCATTACCCACTTTCCCCCTCCCCCACCCCCATTAACTTTCAATTTGTTCTCAGTATTTGAGAGTCTGTTTTGTAGAACCCAAATTTTCTTAAGTATTAATCCCTCCTTCATATGTTGTGGGGTAAATCCTGAGTACACCAATTGTGGTAATAGTCTTTGCCAGTGATTGGTTTAAGATGGGTTATGTAACCCAACGTTAGCCAATAAGATATGAAGAACAGTCTTCTAGAGGGATAATGCAAAATATGTTTTCTGTGAGATGATGTCATTTTTGTAACTGCAACTGTCTTGTACCAGAGACGGAACTGGTTTGGCAACAAAGCTAACACATCGGGGACGTCAAAGAAATAATATGGGAAGAATTTGGGTCTTTGATGACATCAATGAGAGTTAAATGAATCAATGCTGAAGCTACTGTACCTTGGGACTTTTTGTTATGTAAGATAGTATTTTTCCTCCACCGTTCAAGCAATTTTGAGTTGAGTTTTCTAATACCTGCAGTCAAAGGCATGCTAACTGATCAGCATGTAAACTGATGCAATATGTGTGATCTGTGAAATTTTGCAGTAGGAGTTTCAGGGGGAAGATACTGAGAAGGTAGAGACTAATTTGGATTATAAGGAATATTAATTTCCTTTTGCTCTTATAACAGATTATTATAAATTTAGTAGTTTAAAGTTTATTTATTTATTTAGAGAGTGAGAGAGAGAATGAGACAGAGAAAAAGAGCATGAGCAGGGGAGGGGCTGAGAGACAGGCTCCACTGTCAGCCTGTTGTCTGTGCCCCACGTGGCGCTCTAACTCACTAACGGCAAGATCATGACTGGAGCTGAAATCAAGAGTCAAACGCTTAACCAACTGAGCCACCCAGGTGCCCCCAAAATTTAGTGGTTTAAAACAACATAAACTTATTTTCTTATAGTTCTAAAGTCTATATTATCTTATAGTTCTAGAAAACGGTTCTGAAGTCTTGAATGGCTTGCCTTGGACTAAAATCAAGGTGTTAATAGGGCTGTGCTCCTTCTGGCGGCTCTAGGGGAGAACACCTTTCCTTGTCTACTTCTAGAGGGCAGCTTCATTTCTTGGTTTGGGGTCTCTGTTTCCATCTTCAAAGCCGGCACTGTAGCATCTTCAAACCTCTGTCCACTTCTCTTGTCGCATAGGGAATCAGACATACAGTTTGAGTGTAGTAAGAAACCTTTCAGTCCTGTGGGGGAACAGGGTTGCTTGGAGTTCAGTGTTCTATCTGTCATTCAGATTCCCCTCTGCCCCCAATCCCTTTCTACCATGTTTTGGAAGAAACACTTGCAATTATGATTCATTGAAGACTTTGGAAGACCCCAGGAGCACAAGGGAGAGCTGCTTCGAGGGCCTTGGTGTTAGGCCCATGGCCTATAGTGGCCACATCTTACTGTGGCAGACGCGCAGGGTCATGTTGCCGTGTGGAAAGCACCATTGATTTAGGATCGTCAGCAGAATCTAAAAGAGCTTTGGCCCAGCAGGGCGGCTTTAGGGCACTGTAGTGTTGGCTGAATGACTTTGAGGACCTCAGTGGGACTATAACACCAGACGCAGCCACATGACACTGTTAGGGTCTCTCTACCCCTGGATGTCTCGGTAGTAGTCGTTACCACATGGTCACTGAGAGGGCTGAGCTCCTGAGCACACACAAGACAGCCCCCTGGCTCCTGAAATCAATGGGAGAGAATCTGAGGTGAGCTGGAGGGGCCACAATAGTCTGAAGGAAAAAAAATCAGAGAAATCAACTTCATTGTTAATGTGATCTCATTTTTACTGTTTAGACCAGGCTTTAGGAAACACAAGTCATGCCTAAAAAAGATGTATATGCTAAATATAGATAATATTTACTCACAAATAACAATGTAAGTACTTTATAGATACATATATATTAACATCAATATGGGCACACAAGCAATATTAGTATAATAAACATATATGCCTCTATATACATATGCCTACACATGTATGCTACACGTATACATAAACAAAAATCAACTGATGAATGGACTATCAAAAAGATGATTGGCTCATGTGAAGAAAAACGTGAAAACATTAAAGGTCACTAAAAAGCAGCCAAGGGGCCAACTTAATTAGAATGTAATCTGTTATCAGGCTAACACAATGTCCACTGGGCTTGTGAAAGTGTGGTTAACGCATTAAAAAACACTCTAAGACAGTCAGGGTTGTAATGTGTTATATGGTTTTTTTGTTTTTGTTTTTGTTTTTTTTTGAGCAGGAAGGGATAGAGGAAAAATAGTGAAAACTACCTTGGATACAAGAATTAATTTTGTTTATTCACAGTTAAAGCTAATATTCTTTTAAAAAATGTTTATTCATTTATTCTGAGAGAGAGAGGGAGGGAGAGCCAGAGAGACGGAGAGAGAATCCCAAGAAGGCTCTGTACTGTCATTGCAGAACCCAATGTGGGGCTCGATCTCACGACCTACGCTGAAATCAAGAGTCAGAAGCTTAACTGACTGAGCCCCTCAGTTGCCTCTAAAGCTAATATTCTTGATGTTTCTAATTGTTTCTTTGAATCTGAAGAGAGATAAAGAAATGATTATTTGTAGAGAAAGTGTTTCCTGACAGTATTATCTGGTTTTCTTATGAAGAAACAAAATTTAATAGGACTTTTAATGTCAATATTTGAGGATACCAAGAATGGTATTTCCATAGTTAATTCAGAAAAATGTGGCCAAGTTTTTTGCTTTTGTTTTGTTTGTTTTTGTTGTTGTTATGCTTCTGTTTCTCTTTTAGGATTCCAGGTGACGAGTTAATAGTTTTAATGTTTGGGTGTTTGGGTGTGTTTCAGAGGGAAGAGATATGTTTGGCAGAGGGAAGACCATTCTGTCACTGCATTTTGGGTATGGAAGGTGAGAGAGAGAGAGAGAGAGAGAATGAGGGAGTGTGTATTTGTATGCATGTGTATGTGTGATCACATGATATTTGTGACTGTAGGGTAGTTGGGGGTTTTATGGTTTAAGGATAAAGAAGGAGGGGAGCCTGGGTGGCTCAGTCAGTTGAGAGTCTGGCTTTAGCTCAGGTTATGATCTCACAGTTCCTGGGTTTGAGCCCCGCATCGGGCTCCATGCTGGCAGCTCAGAGCCTGGAGCTTGTTTCTGATTCTGTGTGTCCCTCTCTCTCTGCCCCTCCCCTGCTCATGCTCTGTCTCTGTCTCTCAAAAATAAATAAATGTTAAAAAAAAAAAGAATAAAGGAGGAGAATGGCTTGCTCACTATAGTAGTTTGATTTTCCAAAAGTGTGAAAGGCAATGGAGGGTTGGGGATTCTGAGAGTGAGGGAGACCTGAGCCGTTTGGAGCTGGGTGTGGTGGAACCTCATGTGGTGTATTAGTTTTCTATTAGTGTTGTGACAAATTATCACAAAATGCTGTGACTCAAAGCGATACAATTGTATTACCTCTGCCAGAAGTCGGTGGGCTCACCTGTATCATAAAGCTTAAAACAAGGTGTTGGTAGGGCTACTTTCCTTTCTGGAGTCTCTAGGGGAGAATCGTTTTCCTTGTCATTCAGGTTGTTGGCAGAATTCACTTCCTTGAGGGCGTAGAACTGAGTTCCCTGCTTCCTCCTGGTCGCTAGTTGAGGGCCATTCACTTTTAGAGGCTGCCTGTGCTCATGATTCCCTACCTCCATTTTCAAAGCCAGCAATAGTGGGTTGGGTCCCTCTCACACTTTGAGTCTCTTTTTCTTTTTTCTTCTCTTTGATGAACATTTCTGCCTTCCTCTTCCATTCTTAAAGGCTTACTTGGGCCCACTCGTTAATCCAGGATAATCTTATTTTAAAGTCTGTAACTTTATTTATTTATTTATTTTTATGTTTTTTAATTTATTTTTGAGAGACAGAGAGAGACAGTGTGAGCAGGGGAGGGTCAGAGAGAGGGGAAGATACAGAATCTGAAGCAGGCTCCAGGCTCTGAGCTGTCAGCAGAGAGCCCGACGCGGGGCTTGAACCCACAAACCATGAGATCATGACCTGAGCCAAAGTCAGATGCTTAACTGACAGAGCCACCCAGGTGCCCCTAAATTCTGTAACTTTAATTCCATGTGTAAAGTCCCTCTTACTATTACCCGTAATACAACATACACAGGTGTAGCACCAGGGCCTGAAGACTCTGAGAGTCAAAAGTTTGCCCAACATACCTGGGAATGGTTATTTAGGTTCCTTTTTGGACTGAGGCCTTGAGAACCTTAGTGATCACCCTTTTGGCCAAACTTATTTCAGAGGGAAGGAGACTGTCAGTAGACCTGTCCAGTTTCAAATGGATCTCAAAGGACTGGGGAAGGAGTAACGGCAGTGGTAACCTCCATAAACTCCTGTTCACGAGGCCTTGAAACCCCAGGGTTCTTATCTGATCCAACAGGTAGAGAATTCTTAAAAGTAACGAGCATTGGACTTCTGGTCAAACTTGGACTACGCGAGTATGTAACAATTAGGCTGCTTGTAGCTGCCGACAATAAAAACTTGGATTCAGGTAGCTAAATAATGAGCTATTGTGGACAACATGGAGGGCTATGGCAGGGCAGCTAAAGAATTTATTAGCTCTATGGATCAGAAATGATCCAGATTCTTCTCATCTTGTTTTTCTGCCGTCTTCAGCTCATTGCTCATGTCCTCAGGCTGTGTTCCCTCACGGTCGCCAGTTACTACCCTGGTTTCCCATCTAGACATGCCTACATCCAGTGGAGAAGAGACCATTTCTTTCTGTGTCTCTTTTAAAGATGGAGGAAAGGTTTTCCAGAAGTTTCCCAGCTTCCATGTATGTCTCAAGCCAGAACTGCATTCCATGCCCCTTCCCTGTCCATTTATGGGCCAGGTGTTCTGTTAGAATGACTTAGGATTCATTCACCTGGGCAGGGGTGGAGAAGGGTGGAAATCTGGAAGAAATCAGATTAGGAAGGGAGAGCACCGGGGTGGATGTTAGGCAAGCCATCAACAGAGTTTATGGTAGGGGGAGGGCCAGATTTAATTTGATTGAGCAAGATGAAGAATACGATTTATTACATTCCATCTCCACACAGCATCACGAATCACACCCATCCTTACACTACCATGAGCCAGCAAACCTGGTCAGAGAGCTTAAAAGACTTGTCCAGCCAAGCAGCAGGTAAACGGAGTGTTACAGACTTGGTCTCAGGTTTTCTGACTCAAATCAACGTCTCTTTCCACTATCCTGAAGTTGCACAATAGTTGAGTAAATCATTATTTGTATCAAAATCTACCATATTCTTCAACTGCACATTATGATTTATGGCATGAGACTTGCCCCTTCCTCCCTCCCTCCCTCCCTCCCTCCCTTCCTTCCTTCCTTCTTCCCTTCCCTCCTTCGTTCTTTCCTTTCTCTTTTTCTTTCTTTCTTTTGAGAGAAAGAGAGGCAGATGGAGAGTGAGAGAGAGAATCTTTAGTAGGCTCTGGCCCAGCACAGAGCCTGACTTCAGGAACCGTGATTTTATGACCTGAGCTGAAACCAAGAGTTGGACGCTTAACCGATGGAACCACTCAGGCAACCCATGCCTATTTCTAAAGTGCCCATTATAGTTTTTCCTAAGTCTTCGACAGAGATATCACATCAATACATCAAAAACCAAATGAGTTTCTCCCATCTCATGGACAGTATATTCACATCAGGAGAGACAGTTGCAAGAAGAGAGTCAAGATATTTGTGGATCTGTAGCTTCATGTTTAGCGGGATGTTGATTTTAAACCTTCCATTTTTTATCTCAAGAAATAAGTTTTTTAAAATAAGGAGGAATAAAACTACTAAATTTAAAATTACATTAAAAAGGTCACCCTCAAACAAATAAAAACAAAACCATGGGTAAATAGATTTTTCTAAATTCTCTGTCTCAAGTCATATCTGACTACCACAAACTATATTTATTTTGGAGCCAGTAAGACACAAGGAACAGAGGTTAAGTAAGAAAGACCATTTTCAGTCACAACCGTAATAAACAGAAGCAGGAAGTTAGTGTATTTTGGCAAGAACAAAGAATTTTGTACGGAATCTTTAATATGGACTGCGCAATGCATTAAAGTGTCCAGATCATGGAGTTTTTGTGAAGAATCCATTGCACCTGGAAATTGAACCAGGCTATCTCTGCATATGAAAGTAGAAAAAGCAATAAACAGGCTAGAGAAAATTACCTCTACCCTGGCCCCCTGCCTTATGTCAGCCTTACACGAAGCTTTTAAGGAATAGTCAACTGCACAGACGCAACATCTGCTCGACAGATTTCCTTTTGTGCCGGAGCCCACTCTCCTGTTCTGTCCCACTGAGTGTGTTTATTTGAAAGTAGGAGTGAATGCCAGAGGAGGCCCAGAGGTATTTATTTAACTAGCAGTTGCTCCTCTGGAATTGCCTGTTCAAATGAAGGCAACGGTTCTGGAGCTGGACACGATGGGTGGTGATGTCTACTTGGGGGAAGTGTTGAATGATGGATAAAGGAAGAGCCACAATGATACTTGGCAGAATGGAAATGTTCTAGATTTAACTCCCTTGCCTGCATGGTCCGGTTTGGATCAGTATTTTGGCAGGAGGAGGTCAGAAAGTTGCTTGTTAGCCAAAATACTCACCAAGGTGTTGGTAGTCTACCCTGCTGTCAAGAATTAGCACATGACTTTGGTTTTCCTTTTTGGAAATCACTTCCTGAATTCATGGATTTCTCATTGTGTATATGACCAGAATAATGGATTTCAGTGAAGATTATGTTTATATTTTTAAAAAGACATTTATTGACTATTTGGTAATGTATTTCAATTGTTAAGTCTCTGTTAGGTCGAACATATGTAATTGCCAGTATTGGACAGTTTTGACCTTAAAAAGGGCAATTTCATGTGGTTCAGTTGCATATATAGCCTAGATTTTGACTCAATACTTTTAACAAATATTTATTACATTCTGATGGAGACACTGTGCCATGTGCCGAAGTTACAAGGATGAACAAAACAGTCATGTGTTCTTGTCCTCACAGAGCTTACAGTCAAAAACAAGAGGCAGACAATGAAACCATGGCTTTGATAAGGCAGTAACACTTACTGTACGCATTTAGGGCAAGGTGACTGAATCCAGTCTAGGGGGTCAGAAGAATCTTCCCAGGGAAATGAACGCTAAGGTGAACTTGAAGTGTGAGTTAGGTGAGTGTCTGGAGGTGAAGAGGTTCCGAGGCAAAGGGAAGAGCAGTGCAAGGATGTGGAGGTAAGGGAAATACAGTGCAGGGTGTGTAAAACAGAGACTGAGAGACATTCCGTGTGACTGGAGCAGGAGCTAGAGCAAGGAAGGGTTTGTAGAGGGTGATGCTGGGAGAGAAGAAGGATGCCACGATGGAGAGAAGAATCTGTTAATTCTGTAGTGAAAGCGTTACCTCTCTAACAGGAAACTACTTGGCAGTGAGTGATATGATTATGTTGGTGCTGTATCAAAATGGCCACTTGGCAGCTATATGAAGAGTAGTCTGGAATCTGGGAAATCTCTCCGGAGGCTGTTCTTGGAATCTGGGCAATAAAAGATGTGGCCTGGACTGGGGTGGTGAATATGGGGATGAAACGTGGAAGACCCTGACAGCTGTTTAGAAGGCAAATTGGCAGGGGCTAGTGATTGGAGGGGTCAGAGGGGGACTGAGAGGTGAGAGGGAGGATCGTTCCCTCCATGTGAATGTGGACTGTTTACAGGATACCGGAGTTTTCCCTGGCCACATCATCCATTTCACTTCAGTGACCCAGTGAGCTGCAGTATCACAGCTTGCCAGCAGGTGCTGCTCTCTGACATCTTCGAAATTCTAGTTTAAAAAGCCTCCAAGATTCCAGGCTATATAATACTTATTAACTTTTTAGCATTAGCAACTCAGGAAGGTGTGTATGGAGTTTATTTAATACTAAGGAATACCAGAAGATATTTAAAAAAATATTTTACTTAAAATTGAGAATACAAATTTCAGTTTGTAGTTTAGTCCTATGGACATGGTAAGATTTTGTTGGATTTAACTCAGTTCTGTTCCACTTTGGCAAAGCCTGGACTTAATGCAGTGAAAACAGAGCTGGTCCATTGTTGAATATTGATCCTTCAAAAAGAAGTTCTGGATTTTCTTTTCACAGACATCAGCTCAACTGTATCACCGCTTTCAAGAAGGATCTTCCCCCTAGATTGGGAGGTAGTATGAAGAGAACATTTACTTATTGTGGGCCTATTTTTTTTTACATACTTAAATTATTTTAGTCCTCACCCCAATGATTTGCGGCAGATCTTCTTATTCCTATTAAAACTTTTTAAAAAATGTTTATTTTATTTTTGAGAGAGAGAGAGAGACAGAGCACAAGCAAGGGAGGGGCAGATAGAGAGGAAGATACAGAATCTGAAGCAGGTTCCAGGCTCTGAGCTGTCAGCGCAGAGTCCGACACGGGGCTCAAACCCATGAAGCGTGAGATCATGACCTGAGCTGAAGTCGGACACTTAACCTACTGAGCTACCCAGGTGCCTCTTATTTCCATTTTATAGATGAAAGAATCTGGCATAGGGGAGATTAATTGACATGCCCAAAGTCCTTGCTTCCAAATAACAGAACTGAGACTCAGTTTCAAAACATACCTTCCCCTTCGACTTTATTGTATCATCTTTGCTATTCTCCACACCCACAGCATGTCATCATGAATAGACACGTGACTAAAAAGCACTTTGTTATCCAATTTAGATTTGAGAAAGAGATTTTCTAACACATTCATGTAATCACTTATGGTAGTCATATTATTCAAGTAAGGTTAGTAGATTCATGTTGATAATGAGCTTGATAAATGAGTTGGAGAAAAGGATACGATTCCAACTTAAGACATTTTGAAGTGGTTATTTGCATGCTTTAATTGATGAAAGCTGTTAGTATAGGATTCTGTGTAGAAACTCATTGCTCAGGGCAGCTGGAATCTCATCAATCCAGCTTTCAGACAATAATAATTTGAGCAACAGAGATAAAGGAACAAAGCCTACATCCAATATACAGTTGTTTATAAGGTTGTTGAATGGAAGCTTTGAAGAGGAAGTCTGCCAGGTTGCTACGGTTGTGGCAAAGATGGTCATCTGAAGGCTGTCTGCAGGAGAATTCATCCATAAATGATTCAGAAGAGATCATGTTGTAGCAAGGAAGAAAGGGTGGTGGAGTAATTTGGGCCTCCTGAATAAAAAGGCTGGGTCATGGTCAGCCACGGACATGGTAACTATCATAGAGGCACAGGATCGGGGATCGATGATGTAGCAATAATAAGTAAGATGAAAGAGGCTTTAAGAGAAAAAGTATTTGATAAAGGTTCAGTTCACCATGGAGATCTGATATTCTACTGCGGCATGCACTAATAACATACTCTACAACATACAAAACAAGCAAAATTTGACAAAGATGTCAAAAGACAAGAAGTGGAGCTGCCAGATATATCTGGTGACTGAGGGGGAGGTTTTAACCTATATCAGTAATTAATAAATTAAGCAGAAAAAAAATCAGTAAGGATACAGAAGATTCAGTACGCAATTGGCAATCTTGGTCCAATGGACAGACAGAACACTGTACCCACAATATTTAAAAAAAATGTACAACATACTTCTAAAAATTTTATGGGTTAAAGAAGAAATTATATTTAAGAACAAATAGTAAACAATAATGTAAGGCAAGTAATTTGTAAGATGCAGCTAAAATACTTGAAGGAAATATATAGTCATGCATGCATATATTAAAAAAAGAAAGGCTGAAAATTAAAGTACTAAGCATTCAACTTAAGACATTAGAAAAATAGTAGCAAAATAAACTGCTTCAAAGAGTAGTAAGAAAATGATAAGGATAGCACATGTTAATGAAACAAAACAAAGATACCATAGAAAGTATAAAAAGAGACAAAAGTTGTATTTTTAAAAAAACTAAAAGAAGTGACAAACTTCTGGGAAGAGTGATTACAAAGGGAAAGAAGGCACAAATAGAAATTATTTAGAATAAAAAAAGTGCACCAGTACAGATGATGTGGAGATTAAAAATAAAATTTAAGGATATAAAGAATAACATTTTGCCTACGTATATTTTAGCCAAACTGGACACCTTTTTGAAAAAAAAACCCCAAATTCCCAAAAGTTTTATGAAAAGATAGAAAACCTAAATGATCTTATAATAATGATTCAAAAAATTAAATAAGTCATTTAATATCTTCACTTAAAAGGAACATTATGCCACATGACTTCATGAAAAGTTCCACTGAACATTCAAGTAAAAGATTGTGTCCAGATTATTCCAGGATATGAAAAGAGGGAATAGTTTCATCTCATTTTATGAAGATTGTATCCCTTAATACCTTTGAGGAAAGCCATCTTCTGGCTCTTGGGGGCCCGTACAAGTGGTGACTGCTGAGATGGTGCTGCAGAGGTAGTGCTTTGCCCACCAAAGGGGCACCCTGGGGTTTGGTGCTTGGGGTGTCAAAAGATTCAGGGACCTGACGCTGTTTGTTGCTGGAAGAGAAGTGCCACAAGACCTAGAAAACAGGGAGCTGCTTCTCTGCTGCTTTGCATGTCTCACTGGCAGAATCTGACAAGAAGCTGGTGTCTGGGAAATGTAGCAAGGTTCCCAGCCTTGGCATCGCAGAGCAGAGTATAAGGGGTGGGTCTGAGCTGAGAGATGAGGGGAATAATAGCGCAGCATCTAATGATGAATTGATAAAAGCATTCTATTTAGAAGATAAGAACGTATGCCATCACCACTTCTAGTCAATGTGGTAGATACCTTATCCAGTATAACATGCCAAGGAAAAGATATGAAAAATATAAAAACTTGAAAGAATATAGGAAAATTGTATTTATTTTCAAATTATTTAATTGCTCAACACCCAAATATCTATAGACCGATTATTAGAATTAGTAACAGAACCACAAAGTTGCTGGATAAAAAATTATTATACAAAAATCAAATGCATATCTGTGCATCAACAGCAGTTAAAAAACACAATTTTAACATCTAACATTTATAATAACAAAATAAAGTTAACAGAATGAAAGGTACCTAGATATAGATCTCACTAAAGAATTATGTTGGACCTTTCTGTTCATAATCATAAAACTTTGTTAAAGATCTATAAAAATGAAGAGTCATAGCATTTTCAAGAATAGAAAGACTCAATATCATAAAGAGGTCATTTGTTCCCAAATGGATCAAAAGGTTCAATACAATTCCAGTAAAAAAATCTAAAAGGATATTTTGTGAGTCTTGAAAATTTTACTCTAAAATTTAAATTGAGAAGCAATGAGCCAAGAACAGCTGGTACCTTCTTGAACAATGAGACGGGGAACTTTATCCTACTATAAAACTTATTGTGCAGCATAGAGCGTTTATGTGGCATTGGCGCATGCGCAGACAAACAGGTCAGTGCAACAGAAGAGAGGTTCCAAGAGCAGACCCATGTATGTACGGAAGGATATAATAGAAGTGATATATTTCAGATGAGTGGTAAAGAATGGAGCACTCAGTAGAAAGTGCTGGGAAAATTGGATCTTTTTATGGGAAAAAAGTGGGCTACGACACCTACCACACACAAAAATCAATGCTAGAGGGATTGTGGACTTAAATATTTAAAGTGAAAGTTTAAAACTTTGAGAAGAAAATATTGGACAATATCTTTATGCCCTCAGAGTTGAAAGCTTTTAAGACAAGATATGAAGGGTATGTACCATAACAGAAAAGACTGAGAAATTCAACTACATTAAAAAGAACTTCTGTTCCTCAAAAGGCACGTAAATTAACATGAAAAGCCACAATCTAGAAGAAGATAATTTCAATTTTATATAGTTGACAAAGACTTAATTTCTGGAATATCCACAGAAATCTTAAAATCAGTAATAAGAAGACAAACATATGAACCAACTCCTCAATGGTTCTGGAAGTATCTGTGGTAGGCCCCTATAGATAAAATACCAGTGCAGACCTTTAGGCTTTTGAGCAAAGCTCTGCCATCTTCTCCAGATAATTATTCCCTTAGAGAAACACCTTTTCTAGAAGAAAGGGAAGAAGAAACACCTTCTTCTAGAAGAAGGCAGCTAGAGGACCATAACAGATCCTGAACATACACTGTGGACCATCAGATTCCTTGTGACCTGAGGTGCCCAGCATAAACACCATGAAAAAAAGGCTACACGTTGGCCATTTCCATTACTTTTTCCTAGAAAGCATGATCCTGCAGGTTTTTAAAATTTATTTATTTTTCTTCATGGCAGCTGAGGTAGAGACCTCATCGTCCTTTCCCAAACTTTATGGGTGTGGAGAAGCAGGATGTGGTGGCTCAGACAGCATCAAAGGTACTACATTCCTGGAACCCAGCCATTGAGATGGTGGCTACCGAATTCCCCCATTTCCTGACTGCAGCAGCTGTGGCCCCTTTGGTGGATCAGTTTTGTCGCATTGCTCTGAGAACTGGTCCCGGAGGCTTAGCGAGTTAATTCAGGTTGGCTGGAAAGCAGATGTCAAGATGGAATTAGATGTATAAAAGACTGATTGCAGGAAATGCCTGTAAAGAAGCAAGGGCCAGGCAGTAGGAGTGGGCGAGAGAGCTTCAGGCCACAATGACATTCTGAAACCCAGAAGGAAGCAGGGAGGATTGGGTAGGGTAGGAAATGGTTTAGACTGAAGCATAACTTTGAAAAAGTCTTGGCCAGGCTGATGGAGAGTCCCTGAGCAAAGACTGCTCATCGGAGGAACGCAGCACTGGGCAGGAATCCCATGATCCAGAATCCCTGCTGTGGCCCGTCAGAGGCTGGGAGCCGCCTGAAGAACACGTGGCCTCATGTGGATGCTGTGATGGACCTTGAAAGTGGCCCCTGGAGGCTGTTGGCTAACTCGACTTCCCAGAGCACATTCTTTGTCGAAGAGAGATCTGAGCAGCAAACTTCCGCGGCTGCCTTGCTCAGCCTGGAGGCTTCTTCTCCTGACTTTCCAATGTTTGTTTTTCAATAGAGCATCTAAATTCTGCTTTAAATCACTCCACTTAAACTGCTCGTACGGTTTCTGTTATCTGCAGTTTAACCCTGACCAATACAACCTCCAAACTTAATAGACTGGCATATTGCAGACGATCATGACATATTTCTTGTACGAATGAATTTAAGTGGAGATCCTAAATTTTTTTTTTATTTTTAAACTTATTTATGTTTTGAGAGAGAGATAGAGAGAGCACGAGCAGGGAAGGGACAGAGAGAGAGAAGGAGAGAAAATCTCAAGCAGGCTCTGTGCTGACAGCGCTAGAACCCGATGAGGGGCTCTGTCTCACAGATTGTGAGATCGTGACCTGAGCCGAAATCAAGAGTCAGACGGTTAACTGACTGAGCCATCCAGGCGCCCCTAAAAATCTCTTAATAACGCATACTTAATATTTAATTGCTGATTATCTTCGTTGTTGCAAACAATCCTTTCATCAAGATGTAATTGCCTCATTGAACCAGGTTGAGGGGTGATATTTGGGAATGAAGAGGAAACATGGCTGCCCCATTCACCAACCTGGTGATGCTGTGTGAGGTGGCAGGAGAAGTCATGGTTCAGGGATTCTAGGCTTTGGCTGGTAGTGAATTAAAGTTGCTCCTGGGCACAGAGAAGCAGCTACAGATTGAATTCCATGCAGAAGCCGATTAAAGAAAAAATACACTGGAAGAAAGTTACTTTAGAATGGGTGGCTGGATAGCAGAGACTGATATCCAGGCTTATATGCAAACTTCATGCAATCCCAAATATATAACTTTTCCTCAGATTTAAAAAACCAACTATAGAAGCCACCTTCTTTTCTCTCTCTCTGCCCCTCCCAAGGGAGATTGTTCTTTATTACAGCTGAGCAGCTCCCTTAAACGGAAGGAGTAGGGCAATCACCCCAATTCAGTATACCCTTGGGAGGGCCTGGTGTGTTTATAAAATTTCAGCTATTCGCTGAGAACTAGGTTTATTAAACTTTGAACTCTACCCCCAAATTCCCAAAGGACATTGAATTTAATAGAGAGAGGTATTTCTGAAGGAGATGGATGTCAATGACGTTTTGCTGAAAAGTTCTCGAGCTAAGGGAAAGCACACTTAAAATATTGAGACTTCTAAAGTTAAAAGATAGTCAGCACTTCTTTAAAAAACACTCACCTGTTTTTTTTTTTTTTTTTCTGAGAAGGACTGCAGGCACCTTAGGTGGAAGTGGTAATTTGTCCAGACAATAAACACTTACGAACAAGCAAGAGCAGTAATCGAAGTCTCGCTGTGGTCATATCTCAGGCTAATGGCACCTAGTGTTTTCTAGTGGACATTCTTTACTTCTGCATCTGGAACCTTCTTGGCTGATGAAAGAAACCAATCAAGCACTTAGCTTTCCAAGGAGTGTTGAATATTTCTAGCGAAGGGCTATAGAATATTATTGAAAAGGACAAATTTAAATCAGTGTCCAATTCTTAACCTTCTTTATTTTCTTTTCCTCATGGTGACTTGGTCCTGTTAGTGCTTTTAATAGGGTGTGTACACATAGCAATTCAGGGCTGCACCTTCCATACAAAAACAAACATTTGAGGAAATGCCATTAATGTAATTGAATAAAAGTATTTTATCTATCCATCTGGACTTTACTTATTTATTTAAAGTTAATGATTCTTTAATACAGGATATCTAGTGAATGTCAACCTTTCTCATGATCTCTTAAGTGCTATTGGATCTTTTAGTTTGTCTTTTGGTTTTGCACAAATCAGGATACAAATAAGGTCCACACACTGAGATTTGTTGATATGCATTTAAGGTTCTTTTCATCTACAGATTCTCACAGATCCCTCTGTCTCTGTCTCTTTCTGTCTCTGTGTCTCTCTTTGCAATTTATTTGTTGAAGAAATGAGATCATTTGTTCCACAGAGTTTCCCATGGTCTGGATCTTGCTAATTGTATCCCTGTGATGTCTCTTAGCAGGTTCCTTTGCTCTTTGTGTTTCCTATCTGTTAGTTGTTGGGAGGAGGTTCGACCATATTCACTCGTGCCTTTCGGCAAGACTCCCTCATGGACGGTGCTGTCTGCTTCTACCAGGAGGTACACAATATTTAGTTGTCTCTCTTTTTTTTTTTTTTTTAATGAGGGTTTTTTAATTTAATTTAATTTTATTTTTTTTAAATGTTTTTTATTTATTTTTGATACAGAGAGAGACAGAGCATGTGAGGGGGAGGGTCAGAGAGAGAAGGAGACACAGAACCGGAAGCAGGCTCCAGGCTCTGAGCTAGCTGTCAGCACAGAGCCCGATGCACAGCTCGAACCCACGAATGTGAGATCTGACCTGAGCCGAAGTCGGAGGCCCAACCGACTGAGCCACCCAGGCGCCCCTAGTTGTCTCTCTTTTTGTGATGGTAGCACATTGGGGATCAGGGACCAGATTCATTAATTCATGAGATGAACGCTGACTTTTATTTCAAAATCATGATAAACTCATAGGCAGTTGTGAAAATAGTACATCCAACTTCCCTCATGTATATAAGTAACATTCTATATAAGCCTAGTTCAATACCAAAACCAGGACAATGACATCTGTACAATAATAATACACTTTTAATGTGCTCTGATAAGCACATTTTCCCTTTAAAAGCTCAGTGAAAGAATCAAAAGAAGAGCTGTTTATGATCTGGTTAATTACATGTGAGTTTCACAATTTTGTTCTACCTCAAAATAAAGATTTTCTCTGAAAGTTAATTTATGAACCTAGGTTAAAAATACATCAAAGCTAGCTTTGTTTTGGGCTGAAGATAGCTTGGCACTGTCTGATCCTGTTCCAGAAGATTTATTTGTAATTCAGTGGTATAAATTTGGATTCTGGGTATCCAGGAAAAAAAATGCCAAAGGCCTACTTTTTTTTTTGTTGTTGTTAGATGTGAAAGAAACAGTCTTTCAGAGGTGAGGTCACCTTTCTTTCCCTTGAAATTCAGGGACTGCATTTATATAACGACTTCATGGAAAAATAGCATACCTCACAATTACCAGAATGACACAAGTGTTTTTAGTGCTTTCTAATTTACAAAGGACTTTAGTGCAGGAAAGGTACACGGTAGCAGGGTGTCTGGGTTAGCAGAGGGCATGTCTCGCTTGGCATAGGGATCCTTTTTGTTTGTGACGGCAGGAGAAAACTTGGCAATTTTGATGTGTTAACAGTGCTGCTATGGTAGTTTAAGCACCCCTGCTTTTGGGGACATTTCTGAGGACTCTCTGGCTGAACTCTGAGAGCTGAAATTATTTATAACTTGCAAAAGTTGGGAGAAGTTTTGGAAATCATCTGAGATGCCCAGTCATGTTTTTATTTTTTAATTATTTTTTTTAACATTTATTTATCATTGAGAGACAGAGAGAGACAGAGCGTGATCATGGGAGGGACAGAGAGAGGGAGACACAGAATCTGAAGCAGGTGCCAGGCTCTGAGCTGTCAGCACAGAGCCCACCGCAGGGGGGCTCAAACTCACAAACCGTGAGATCATGACCTGAGCCGAAGTCAGACACTCAACTGACTGAGCCACGCAGGTGCCCCTGCCCAGTCATGTGGTAGATGAAGGAATGAGGCCCAGAGAGGTAAAGTAATTTCCTTAAGGTTACCCAGGTAGCCATTGACTGGGTCAGCAAAATTATGCCTCTGACAAGCCGGGACTCGGAGCAGGTGAGGCAGTGCATGTGCAGGTACAGAGCTGGAGAGCGTGCGTTATCTTCAGGCACCTGCAAGGACACTCTGTGGCTGGGCCCATGTCCTCCGTTCACTGTTATATCTCTCGTGTTACCATGGAATCTGGCCCAGAGAAGGCACGGCAGCATCCATGAGTCATTTAGTGTGGCCAGGATAGGATTTGTACGGAGAGTGACAGGAGATGAAACAGAAAAGCCTGGCAGGGACAGATCATCCCACACTTTGTACACCTTGTTAAGAGTTTGGTTTGCGTTAGTGGACGATAGTCCTGAGGAATTTTAACCTGCCATAATCAAATGACCATTTTAGAAAGATCATTTGGCAGCAGCAGAAAGATGGACAGCTAGAGGCTTGATGAGACAGGACCAGAAGACGGAAGAGAGAGCTTCTGTGGAAAGGCAAGGCACCATGGTGAGGATCTGGACCAAGACAGTGATGCAGAGCGTGGAGTTTAGGGGGATGCATTTGGGAGGTGCTCAGGAGGTAGGACTGGCCAGTGACTCACTGTAGGCGGGAGGCTGGAGGGCTTGAAGGGCGGTTCCCTATCTCTGGAGTGGGTAGAGTGGTGGGTGGAGTTTCACCTGCCAAGGTTAGGAAGACAGGCTTGCTGGGGGAAGGTATTATTCTGGAGACGACCAATGTAGGTCTGGAACTCAGGAGGGAAGTGTCACCCCCTCAGGCACGAGACAGTAGAGTGGAAGTTCACAAATTTAACTTAATGCTTTCAAAATGCATTTTGTCTCCAAACATAGAGCTCAGCGTGTCTCTGGCATTAACACGAATCTTTTTGCTGTTTCTTTGCAGCAGTGACTAAAAGTGCTTCTGATGATTTCAAAGCTTAAAACACATCGATCTCTCCTTATGCTTTGTCCACACTTGTTGAGAGGAGAGGCTGAGCTCGGTAGGAGCCCCAGGGCATGCCCCCCACCCTTGCTGCATAAACCATTGAGCAAAGGCACAGCGCCCTTCCTGGCGGTCAGCCCCCCAAGTTCTCATGTCTTTCCTTCTCCCTGTCCCCCAGCACCCACCCTTCATTATTTTCCCCAGAGCGGCTCAGCCAGGTACTAGCGTTGTATAATATTTTCCTGGAGAGGAGCTCTGGAAAGTACAATTTTTCCTGTCTCATTACATTTCCATGCTTTTAAAGCCGGTTGTTCCTTTGATTGAATTCATCTAGTCTTTCTTCCGTACCTCCTGACAAATTATAAGCTCCTTGTGGGGAAGAAGTGCGACCTATTCATTTTTGGGGAACCTAACTCCCAGTTTAGTTCCGAGTTCAGCTCTTAATAAACGAGATTGAAATGAAAACTATTTTATAGATTCAAGTTTATACATTTTTTATAAAACAGTTTATATAAGAACTAATATAAAAACGTTGTAAGAGAAATAAGTGCCTTACTCCTTCTAATTTGGTTTATTCAGAAATCTTCCTTACATTAAAAAGAGTGCTTAGAATACCTGATGTGAAAACGACTTTTGAATTTAAGGTATAATCTACTTTTTCAATGATCTTTAGCATTTGGATTTTGTATGTCTTTGAATTTATACACATGGCTTTTAAAGTGAAGAATGATTACATTTCTGGCAGGTTGAATTGATACAAAAGTATCCAGATCTCTGTTAGATTGTGTCAGGGATGAGTGTAAGAGAAAGCATTTCCCAACAAACAATTCAAACCGTCATAAAGCTGGTCTCTGAGTTGGCCAAAAGAGGCTGATAAGTATAAACGTTAATGCTGGATGGCCTAACATTTTTTAAAAAGTTTATTAGTTTATTTAGAGATAAGGAGAGACACAGGAGGAGGGACAGAGAGAGAAAAAGAGAGCGAGAACTCCAAGCAGGCTCTGCACTGTCAGCACAGAGCCCAACATGGGCTCAGGATCTGTGAGATGATGACCTAAGCTGAAACCAAGAGTCAGATGCTTAACCGACTGAGCCACCCAGATGCCATGGATGGCCTGACATTCTTAGTGAAACTGTTAACAAGAGAGATAGGGGGAGATTTCCTGTTTTAAAGACAGGCAGTGGGCAAAGCATCTTGTCTGAGTAATTTTGTCTTCTTCTTAGGAGCCAGAAAATAACTGGATAATAGAGAAAAATCTCTTTTACTCTTTGAATAAAAAAAAAAAAAGACCCTTTTGCTCACATTCTCTTTCAGCATTCGGCCTCTTACTTAAACAGCTTTTAGTTTTTTTAGTGAAAAGTACATTTTAGGGGTGCCTGGGTGGCTCAGACGGTTAAACGTCAGACTTCGGCTCAGGTCGTGATCTCACGTTTTGTAGGTTCAAGCCCTGCATCAAGCTCTGTGCTGAATGTTTGCTTAGAGCCTGGAGCCTGCTTCAGATTCTGTGTCTCCTTCTCTCTCTGCCCCTCCTCCACTCATGCTCTGTCTCACTCTGTCTCTCAAAAATAAATAAATGTAAAAAAATTTTTAAAAAGTACATTTTATTTTATTTTTTTTAAATTTTTTAATGTTTTATTTATTTATTTATTTATTTATTTATTTATTTTAGGGGGAAAAAAACCCAGCATGTAATTCCTGTCCTTGACAGAATGTATTAAATAAGCAAACACCCCAACAAGCAAAACAAGTACTACAATGTAAAAATATTAACAAAAAGAAAACCCTCTCACATGCATAAATGAAAGATTGCACACATAGAACTCATATTTTTCAAGCTTCAATAGTAAATATTTTGCTACTATGTATTAAATACTGCATGGTTTGCCCAAGCTAAGATGAAACCACATCATGAATCAATAAGCATTTTGCATTTTCTTT